>LPNX010279125.1:34446-120506 GCA_001517045.1 Pseudotsuga menziesii | reverse complement strand
TTCTTGTGATACTGTTTCTTTCAGTGATCCTGTTTTATATGCTTTTATTATGAAAAATGAAATGATATACTGCTGTCTTAGTTAAGCATATGAAAATTTAACAAACCTAACCCTAATGTTTCTTATAAAATAGGGATTTTTGCATGGCAGTTTGCATGCCCAGTTGTATCAGCCTTTTTGCTTAGAAATAGAAAATATCGGGATTTGGGATATTACAAAATGTCAGATATCTCTCGGGGCCTCAACATGGGCGGGGTTACTGCTTGGGAGTCCTTCATCTACCTGGGGGTGCCCATCTTCAAAACCAAGGCCAAGAGCTCGCCCTGGAACCCAATTGTGGAGAAAATTAAAAACAAAATCCAAGGATGGGGATCAACTTGGTTAAATTTGGCTGGGAAGGTAGTTTTAATCAAGGTTGTCCTGAATAGCTATCTGATTTATTAGAGCTCTCTCCTTCTTGCTCCGGCCAAAACCATTAACCAAATAGAAGGACTAATAAGGTCATTTCTCTGGCAGGGGGGCAATGCTGGAAGAAGCAAAAAATTTGCGTTGGTGAGCTGGGAAACTATTAAACTACCGAGATCTAAGGGAGGCCTTCACATCAGAGATCTCAAGACCCAAAATTTGGCTATGGGAGCCAAGCTGATCTGGAACCTGCTAGCCCCCAAGCCCTCCTGGTCCAGTCTAGTGCTGAAAGCTAAGTATTTCAGGGGACCAAGGCTCAGATGCCTGGAAGAGACCCACGTGACCCAGAATGGAACAACCATCCATAAAATATGTCTTAAGGCGCTGCCTCAGTTCATGGTTGATCTATATTGGGTCCCAGGCAATGGGAAGCTCATCAATCTTTGGCAAGACACTGTCCTAGGTAAGACTCCTCCCCATCTACCTCGCCTGCAGCAAAGGATGGACGCGCTGGGGCTGAAAACGATTTGGGATATATCTACGTGGGAGAACGCAGAGCATCAGCGATGGGCTGGCTAGAATTTACCAGAGTTTCCCGCTGATCTTGATGAAGAGAAGTCACAACTACTCGTCCACCTGGCTGGGATAGCTCCATTCAGCAAAAATAGCAGGGACAGGCGTGGATGGGGTGAGCAAACCGGCAGATACTCCACGTCCGAAGGTTACCAACGTTTTTCTGTAGGTTTTAATGTCCCTGCTAATCCCAAAATCTAGAATTACAATTGGAATAACACCTCGCTACCTAAGATTGATCTCTTCATATGGACGCTCTTGCATGGAAGAATACTCACAGGCGAGAATCTGGAAAAGAGAGGGATCGCTGGCCCATTTAAATGCTCTTTATGTGCTGCTGCTGGTGAAACTATCACTCACCTGTTCTTACAATGTCCTTATGCCAATTTAGTGTGGAATGCTGTGCTGAAACGCTGGGGAGGATTAGGGAGTCTGCCGATAAGTATTCATGATTGCTTTTATAACTACGAAAGCTTATCCCAAGGTGAGTTGAACCAGAAGAGGGGTGTGAGAGCCTGCTGGTTAAAAATCCCAAAATTAATCTGCTGGTGTTTATGGAATGAAAGAAACTACAGGATTTTTCAGGAAAATAATCAGCCCACGTGGAAGACAGCCATCAAAATTCAAGCCTTGCTCATGGAGGTTATCAATATCTCGAAGATCCCCAGCAACAAAGGAACTCTGACAGACAAAGAAAAAGAGTGGATGCAAAGTCTCAAGCCCCTGGCTGTAAATATTGTTGATGCTAAGAAATTGGAGGACTGGGATATCAGGATGGATAATTCTCAGTTTGAAAATTGGCTAAAAGAAAGAAAAAAATTTAAACTCTTCTTTGACGGGGCCTCCAAAGGGAACCTAAGGAAGGTCGGGGGAGGTGGAGTCATCATCAATCCTGACGGGGAAGTCGAGGTGGAATACTGCTGGAATATTGGTTATGAAACTAATAATATGGCTGAGGCCTATGGGATGTGGCAAGGCCTAAAGCAACTGCTGGTTAAAAAAGTGGATGAAGTCATGGTTTTCGGGGACTCCAGGGTTATCATCCAGGCAATGAATGGCGGTAGAAGAAGCGATAACATTAGTATAGCAAGATTGATAAGGAGAATTAGGTCCAAAACCAAACTGTTTAGAAAGGTTTACTTCTTTCATATTCTTAGGGGTCTTAATGTTTTGGCGGACACTGCAGCCAATAAATCCATAGTTGCGGGTCTAAATGATCTAATTGTTAATTCGATTGTAAGAAGTGACATCCCTCCTTAGCTCCTCAGATGGTCATTGACTGAAAGAAGTGGTATCTAGGATGAATGTTGTCATGTGCTTTTACCTCAGCGGTCTCCTTGCTGAGTTTTAATAATATCATAACCGTTCATGTTAAAAAAAAAACATAGCAATTAAGTTCAAGATGGAGGGCATTGACATGATGCATTATTTATTGAGGTCAACGGTTTGGCAAAGACCAAAGACGACTTTCCTTGTGCAGAGCAAGTATGACGTTGAGATTCTAAAAAGGTTTTAGATGGAGGACTACAAACATATGGCACGCCTATGATCACAAATATGAAAAAGGTAACAACTTCAGAATTGGAGACAGTGGACCCTACATTGTACATAGAATTAATAGGTTCTTTGAGGTATTTGGTCAACACTAGACTATATATATCTTTTGTAGTGAACACCTTGAGTCAGTTCATAGTGGCATTGGGTAGCAACAAAACATGTGCTCAAATACTTGAGGGGTACGATCTATAATATCTTAGAGACAGTGAAGTGAAATTGTAGGGGTATATAGACTCAAACTGGGCATGCAGTGCATCAAATGAGAAAGCCATCAAGATGCTACTTTAGCTTGAGATCAACGATGATATATATGCTCAACAAGAAGCATACTTCCATGGCACTTAGCTAAGTAGAAGCAAAAAATAAGACAACCAACACTACTAGTTGTGAGGCCATGTAACTTCACAAGTTGTTTGCATTATTGTTTGACCATAAGTTGGATCCCATAGTGATTTACCTTGATTATTATAATTGTATCAAACTCTCTACGAATTCAATGTTTCATGACAACTCCAAACACAGAGATCAAATATAATTGCATACAACACAAAAATGTATCCACAAATCAACGGTCGCTAATTTTATAAACAGGCCCTTAGCAAAAAGGAAGTTTGAAGCATTCAGATAAAATTTTGAATTAATGTAGAATTCATTCCTTGCTAAGAGAAAGTAAGGTTGAAAATTATTTCACACATGAACTTTTTGCACATGTTCCATGTGTACATACAAGATGAGGTTTGAGTCATTTTGAAAATAAGAGGAAATAAATAATTTATTTTATTTTATTATTCACTTGAGGAAAAAGTGAACTTGTGTTTTGCACTGGAATCAAATTAAATGTATTTAATACATAATGACTTAGAGTATGATTTAATCTCAAGTTGAGATTAGGTTTTACGACGAAGCATAAATACAAACAAGATAAAAAGATTCAAGCACAATTAAACACTTGAGCAAGTTAAGCAGGTTAAGCGACTAGAGGAAAGAAAGTAGAAGGTAGAGACAGGAGGCAGATGATCAACCATCAATTAAGCAAGTCAAAGCAGTCCATACAGATCTGTACAAAAAGTCATACTGATATTGTTCCTCTGTTTCTATGCAATCTATTCCTTCTCAGCAAGCTGTGAGTTATAGGGTTATTTGACTAGGCCATACATCTGTTAGGTTTCAACAGTTTGGGGAGGTTTACTTGAGTTATAGGGTGATTTGACTCGGCCATATATCTGTTAGGTTTCAACAGTTTGGGGAGGTTTTACTTGGAAGCTTTGATTAAGGAATAAAAAGTTAATTTTGAAAAAGAAATTATCTGTGTATGTGTGATCTCTTTTAATAACAAATTCATGACACATACATAACAGTAACTAAAACCATTGAGCAGTCACTACAGAAAATTCATGACATGTACGTAGCAGTAACCAAAACCATTAGTGTGTATCTTTTGAGAAAAAGGTATATCCAATTCATACTTGTCACAGTAACCAAAACCATTAGTGTATATCTTTTGAGAAAGGGTACATCCAATTCATACTTGTCAATTACAGGAAGACCATTGAGCCGTCGCTACAGAAAATTCATGACATGTACGTAGTAGTAACCAAAACCATTAGTGTATATCTTTTGAGAAAAGGTACATCCAATTCATATTTGTCACAGTAACCAAAACCATGGATGCCATTGTAGCTACACCAATACAAGAGAGGCAGCCCAGCGGACCAGGGGATGAATTTGGATCCTGTCCAATTCTGGAAGAAACACCCGAGGAGCATGGGGAAGATGCGCAACCATAGATGCCACATCATACCCCCGGGTTCACACTGTGATTTCAAGGTTTTTTGAACATCTTTGCTTCTAAAATATGTTGTCTTTCTAGATATTTACAGTCAATTTTTACTATGTAATATGTCAGTTAAGGTCTCTAACTACAGGACGAACAGTTGTTTTTACTCCTATGAAAACCATAATTACAGTTTTTTTGATAGATTAGAAGGGTGGTCTATCAGTTTAAGACCACCGTAGCTAGTTTTGGTTTATATCGCTCTCTACTCTCTTTTGTCATCATGAATATAATTGTCCTCTGCTGTTAACAAAAAAAAAAAGTCGGCATATTCTAATGCACAAGCTGTTGTGATAAAACTATGTGGTCTACAGACGAACAATGAAGTAAAAAACGTGCAAATTCTAATGCACAAACTGTTGTGATAAACTATGTGGTCTACAGACAAACAATGAAGTAAAAATAGTTTGCAAATTCTAATGCACAAACTGTTGTGATAAACTATCTGGTCTATAGACAAACAATGAAGAAAGATTATCTGAAAATCTGTGAGAAAAACATTATACAAGCACTGTGACAAACTATCATTGAAATATACAGGGTTGACGCAAGAATCAAGCCTGTGGTGGACGGAAAGCATGGAAAATGTGTTGCCAGCATGCCAAAGCGCATATCAGGGAGTTGAGCTCCATGCACTGTGTTAAGCATGCATTTCCAATATACACCATCGTGCAGATATGCAAGGACAAACTGTTCAAGTAGAGATATCTCTTAATAACAAAGGCAAATACTATATGCAAGCCCTCTCACTGTAGAAAATTCAAGACAGTACGTAGCAAAATAACTAAAACCATTGGTATATGTCCATTGAGAATAAGCATATCCAATTCATCCTTGTCAATAACAGTAAAAGGAACCAGCAGAAATCTTCCTATTCAGATCCTCGTGCAAGGAGACTCCACAGTAAAATAGGTGATGGTAATATTTATTTAAGTTTCAGCATGACCAAAATGTTACTCAACAAATGAACACGTTAATTTTATGCTGCTTAAATAAGTCCAAACAGACAAAGCCATTCACATGGTGTATTAAACAGAATGCAAGTTTAAATATGCAGATGCAATCATAATATGGACTAAAGTTCCCTCACTTTATGAATAGACATGGAATTTGCTCCTGTTGTAATATCCGTTGTTGTATTTTATTTAAATTTTTTTTATCTCAAATAAAACACTTATTTTAGGATTCGTTCAAGAACTTTAACATGAAACGAAGAGTTAAGCACACTCGCCCTAGAGAAGCGATAGAACGTAGTGCTAATATGCAGTACATGACAACTGGTATTAAAGCCCGCTATGTTATTCAAGTCAACATATAAATTGCCATGGATTGAATGCTTTGCAAGGTCATAATGATGTATAAACTTAGTACTACTAAAGCTAAAGATTGGGCCTTTTAATCAAGACTCTCAAGTGCCAATGAATAGACTGAAGTCTAGGACAAGTATGTCCAGGTGTGGAGATTGTAATATCCCTTGTAGCAACTATAAAGACATATTACCGATCCAAATAAAACATCTATATAATTTCTGGGAAGTTAGTTGATGATGTTTTGATGAAACTCGACATTTAAACTCGCTCACCTTAAAGCAGCAGGACTGCTGACCTATAAAGTAGGGCCGATCTTTGGCACAGTATCAAGGGGCTCTCTCCTGAAGTGTTTATTTTTCTTTACAACTAAAATTGTGCTAGATCCCTCCCCTTCTCTGCTTTATTCATGTATTGCTTCAACACTACAATTTATGCAAACTTTATTGCTTTCCAACAGCCATCAAATTGATGACCATTTTACCAGAATGAGGTGTGGGTCACACCAAGCTACAGTAAAGACACCAAGTTTAAGCGAAAGATCCACAATCAAACCAAATCATATCAAGTACATGGATTACTGCATAATCATTTATGATTTACAGTACAAGAGACATGGAATATACTAAAGAATAAATTACAGTTTCTAGGTGCAGGTACAAAAACCAAAAAGTGTGTCATGCAAGGCACATATAAATATACCCAATAAGAGATATAGGCTAAGCAGAACCCAATAAACGCGCCATGCAATCACAAGAAGAAAAGAAACTCGAGAACATATCTGACTGGATAAGTTATGAGTCATTACCCAATTAAAAAATTAGAATGCCACTAAATATGAGGGAAATTTGATTGCTTATAATTATGAATATCCCAGCAAACATTTCAACATTTACCCATCTAACATCATATTGTAACAAAATTGATTTCACAACTGTACATCATTTATCCACGTTGCTCTCATGATATACAGTGTACAGAAACCCAAGATTCCAAGAAACAATGATAACTGCTCATTAGGCTCCCAAGACTTTGTCTGGACACCTAAGTTGCTCTTGCAGCTTCTGCTGTAGGAGTTGATTCTCCTCACTTAGTAGTAAAGCCTGTTTCCTCAGCCTTTCATTCTCTTCTACGATGCACTGATTCCGTTGAAAAAGCTGCAAATTTAACCTCTCAATGCGAGAAGCCTCTTTGTCTATCTTCCTCTTCGACCTGTGACATATTAAGTTGAGTAGAAATTTTCAGATAATCGAATGTTATAAAGATCACTTCCACTGATTCTATCACAAGATCATTGAACAATGAAGCCACATCACATAAAACCATGTTTCAAGCGTTCTTGAAGTCATTTTATGCCTATAAACATTAAAGAAGACAATGAATCATCCTCGATAATTATTATCCATAAAAAGGAAGCCCATTTATTTCTTTGAAACACCACAGAAGATTAGAAAAGTGAACCTGATTGAGTATTGTAAATAAATTTTAATATGAATGTTAAACAACATCACAAATATAGTTTCTTGTACACAGTCGTTATAAATTTCACTAATCAGTGTGTTTAAACTGTTGCCTGTCGCTCTGTTATTAAAATTTACTTAGATGATGCAGTTACCTTAATGCAGTGTCTAATCCTAATAGACACTATATCATTTTTCATTCCTTGTTTGACCACAAGAATGTAAGTTTCTTTCCTTCTTCAATAATTCTAACTGACTGAAATATTTGAATGCAATGTGATTGAACAGAGCTAAATGCTATGAATGAAAATAAATCTGCAGGGAATACCACGGACGGTAAATTTCAGTATCAATATTTGCTTTGCCATCTATCCCACTAATTTTATGATTCACTTAATGGATTGAGAAAGATGGCCATAGGCATTCTTTGAGAATATTTGAGATTGTCAAAGAGGAAGTCATTTACCCTGCCTTGTGTCGACAAAAATGAATGTCGGCTTCCCTCCTGAATAAAACTGCTTAGTACTGGAAAATGGAAAGTTAAAAACTAAAGAAACATCCTTTGGGGAAAGATCAAAGAATGAAACAAACATTAACCGGACAATTTCTTGCAGACAAGAAGAATTTTTCAGTTATTCAAAATTAAGTTTATCAGTCACACTATTAATGAAACTCTAAATCACAGCCCCAGGAGAAACTTATTTTAGCTAGTACACAGGAACAGGATTGGATCTTTAACTTTTCAAAATAACAGTGAAATTCATTTCACGTCCTGTGAAAGTTACTCGTTTGTGAGTATTAAGTAAAAAACATAGATTGCACACGCCTCATTTTATTTTGTTAAAAAAAGAGAAAAAGCTCTGGTGCATGATTGGTAGACCAAAGCTGGAAAATAAAATACACAGTAAACATATGACCATATTGCCACGCCTACTCTTGTTGAATTTCAATAAACGAAAAGTGAAATTTGGGATCCAACACAGCGCATGCTATTAAGAAGGGTTTTTTATATAATTGATCCAGGAGTAGTTTAGAGAAAATATAATTAATCTCGGCATTCATTCCACTATGTAATTGTGGGGCAATGCTGTGGGAAAATAGGGAATAAATTTTGAAGTAAGCTGGGAAGCGTTATGAACTCTGATCTCCACCAACTGAAATAAGCATCAGGAAGAAACTCTAACGAGAGGCATATGCAGACTATTAAACATGCAAATAAACTCTGCCCAAAACCCAGACCTTGATCTTTCCCATTTTCATAACTCCAACTACAGCCGGTGCATTTCATCAAAACCCTAGTCCTGTCTGGAAAAAGAAAAGTTATTACAATAAGAAAATCAACTCAACCTTGAGGTCACCATACCTAGAACACGCTTTTAGCTAGCAGAAGACGGTGAACCACAGCAAAACTTGAACTACTCCCCCAAAACGTCACTGCAAAAGCTGCCTATGTTCTACTACATCATTTGGCATTACCCCAGTGGGATGTTGGAGGTACCAATTCACACCTTGATATCAAACCGATAAAGATGCCCATCATCAAAGAGCATGTAGCTTATTGCTAGAGCAGGTCCTGGGTTCAATTCCTAGCCAGCCCAATTTTCAACAGAAAGGATTTGCAAGCAATGCAATAAAAGTACAGAAGACAGAACACACTCCATTGATGCCACGCTTACAAAACTACTTAAATCAACTCAACCTTGAGGTCACCATACCTAGAACACGCTTTTAGCTAGCAGAAGACGATGAACCGCCAGCAAAACTTGAACTACTCCCCCAAAAACGTCACTGCAAAAGTTGCCTATGTGCTACTACACCATTTGGCATTAACCCAGTGGGATGTTGGAGGTACCAATTCTCACCTTGATATCAAACCGGTAAAGATGCCCATCATCGAAGGCCATGTACCTCATTAGTGGAGCAGGTCCTGGGTTCATTCCAAGCCAGCCCAATTTTCAACAAAAAGGGTTTGCAGGCAATGCAATAAAAGCACTGAAGACAGAACAGACTCCGCTGATGCCACGCCTACTATACTATTACATCAACCACAAAATAGCCAACAACCACCTTTCATTGGATAAGAGAACCTAGTTACAAAAACCCTACATCAAAGAATGGCACTGTTAAAGCTTGAACTTATAGTACTCTGGTCCAATACACCAAACGTGGTCGCACTAAACTACAAAATAAAGAAATCAAGAAAGAAAAAAATGTATGCACATTATTTCACTTTCTGTAAGAAGACAAGAATTAATCCCAGCTTTCTAAAAAATGTATGCACATTATTTCACTTTCTGTAAGAAGACAAGAATTAATCCCAGCTTTCTGTCAGAATCTATTCCCATGAAACCCCACTTTGTTTTTCAGTAACCTTGCAACTAAGAGGGCATGGCGAAGACAACAATCACAAGGATGACAACCCACAAGGCACAAAGGCACACCTTATGATGAGGAGATTTGTTTCAGGAGGTGGTCAAGAGTCCAAATCACATCAAGAACAACATGGCGCTAACAGAGAAAATAAGGAAAGCGCAGGGAAAATTCCTCTATGTCCCAAAAATATAGAAAACACTCAGAACCTTGACAAAAGATTACCTTCTTCTGAACGCAAGCCACGCTTTGGCCGCCATGGGAGCCGAAAAGTACAAAATCGGACGCCTTTTAATACGCTGTTTAATGCAGAACGAACGCTGCCGGAGAAATTGCCCCAACACAACCTGCTCATGGCCAAACCAAAGCCTTTGCTCGGTTCTGCGGCGACTCGAACTCGAGACGCTCGAAATGCTATCCAACGGCATCCTAAAGAGCAGAACTAAACCCCTGATAAGCCCTCCCCCTCCGCAATATCTTTTAAGATTCCAGGTAATGGGAAATTGGGCAGCTGAGATGAAAACTGGAAACTGCAGGCGTGTATATATAAGGCGAATGAGAGTAGGTATACAGCCTCACCATTGCGTCATACTGGTATCGCCATTATTATTGGTGAGTGGAAATTGGCATTTGAGGGTTTTTTTGAACACGAAACAACACAGACTTTCATGTGGGAAAGAGTATCTCCGGTGTGATGATGTGAAAAGATTCGCAATCATTGAATGAATGGCAGCAGGAAGAGTGGAAGTTGATGATGATGATGAAGAAGAATATAAATATGAATGAATGTGAAATGCATGGGCCTCTCATCATAACCTCCACTACATATTCCTGCAATTATACCATCAATACAAATCCAGTCCCCTTTGAGTCTTTGAATGCCTTTCATTGCTGTATGTAGCTAGCTGGTCCTGCCTAATCCTATGCCATGAATACTGTACGACATCGCATCCACGTTCATTCTTTACTGGTTCCTTACTTGGCGCCGCGGTGTTCTAGGTCAGCTTTCCATGTGACCAAGGGCTACTTGGCTTCGGTTTTTTTGGGCCAGGTGACCGTGGGCTTGTGGGTTCCAGGGCTAGGTTAAGGGCTTACCCAACACCCTTGACCCCTTGGAATCTGTAAAATGAAGTGACCCTGTGGTTTTTTTTAAATGGTAAAAATAAGGTAACAATGTTTTTTGATATTCACTTTTCACCTTTTTAAGGAAGACTAATATCATTTATATTTTACTGGTATTTTTTTTAAATTGTAAAAATAAGGTAATAATGTTTTTTGATATTCACTTTTCACCTTTTCAAGGAAGAATAATATCATTTATTTTTATTGGTTTTTTTAAATTATAAAAATAAGGTAACAATGTTTTTTGATATTCACTGTTCACCTTTTTAAGGAAGACTAATATCATTTATTTTTACGGGTTTATTTTAAATTGTAAAAATAAGGTAACAATGTTTTTTTGATATTCACTTTTCACCTTTTTAAGGAAGACTAATATCATTTATTTTTACTATTTTTTTTAAATTGTAAAAATAAGATAACATTGTTTTTTGATATTCACTTTTCACCTTTTTAAGGAAGACTAATATCCTTTATTTTTACTCGTGCACGAAAAATTAATATGTAATTTCATTTTTTCGTTATCTTTGTCCTCGTCATCATTTTTATGTTTTAATCATTTTTATTTATTCAAAATAAACTAATAAACGACATAAAACACTTCTTTTATTCAAAATTAAAAAATAAACTCTATTCATATTTTTTATATCCTTCTTTCTTCAGAATAAATTTTAAAACTTTTTATCATTCAACTATATTTTATTTATATCTTAAACATATTAAATAAAAAAGAATTATATCATCCACATTCACATTTAAGCATCCCCTTTCCAACCATAAACTTTTACCCAACATTTTCAAACATGACTTTTCTAAGCAATGAGTACTCAAATTATATTTTTACCATTCACCTTTCCTTCAAACTTTTTAAAAAACCATTCACATTCCTTTCATACTCTACTTTTTTTTTTACTTGAATGTGTTTTCTCATCACCTTCTTTCTCACTAATAATTTTTACCCTTCACATTTCCCTATCTTTCCTAAAACAACATCTATACCAATATGTTCTTTTTTAATCTTCATGGTTCTTAGAATTTTTTAAAATAATAGGACCATCAATATTAAAAAAAGACCAAAGTCCTAAAGTAAAACCTAAAATAACATGTTAATGGCCCAAGATCTAAAGGCATTTGGGAGGAGTGGAAATTTTTCACTTTGACATGGATTTTTCTTTCAATAAGAGTGGCATGGTTTTCTCTTTAAATAACAATGATGTGGTTTTTGCTAAGTGCTTGCTAGCTTGTAGACCTAGGTTAACTCCCTAGGCTTCATTGGTCCTCCTCACAGTAGCAATTCTTATCGAGGCAAGGGCGGGGCTATAGTGGTGGCTTTGAGTTTCAATCCCAATTTGACAGCTTCTCGAGGCTTAACGTTGTTGATCCCCTGTTGTATAAAAAAAATGAGTTTAAGGATACATGATGGTTGTTCTTACTTTCAACAACTAAGTTATAATAAGTTCTTTCATCTTTTGAAAAATAGAAAAAAGACCAAAAAAAATTACATACAATTAGAACTTCCTTAATGTTCCTCACATAATAAAAAGAAACACCCATATGTGTTACCAAACCTACAAAAACTCACATAAACTAAACATTCATGACTACAATTTTTTCATTTACCTTTTCATAAATTCTTCTCACCTCTATATCTAATAAAAATTCAAAAATTAATAATTGTTTCATAAAATGAATCAAATCACTTAAAATCACACCAATTATTTTTTAATCATTCTCTCTTCTTTCTCCATAAAATTTCAAAATTCTTGGGGAGGCAAGTGCGGGAGGGGCCATTTTTTACCCTGATGGAGAACATGTAGCTTCCTACTCATGGGAATTGGGACAAAGGACAATAATCAGGCCAAGTAGGCAACCTTAATCCAAGGTATTTAACTTAATGTAGAACCTTTTTATTCGTGATTTCTAGGTTTTTGGGGATTCTAGGATAGCTATTCAATTCATGCAGAGCATCTTGACTAGGAAGAGGAATGAGTTAGGGAAAGTTCAAAAGAGAATCCTATCCTTCATCAAGGACATTTCCAAAGTTCAGATCCACCATATCAAGCGACAAAATAATTCCCTTGCTAACAAGCAAGCCAATATTGGAGCTAAACTTGGCCAAGGGGAACCTTTAATAGGTAACTCCCACATCCCTATCGTTAAATGGGTGAATTGCTTTCAAGGTTAATATTAAAGGGTATTTCCCCCCTATGGGCAGTAATGGAGGTGTTCATAAGGGCCTTAGTGTGGCGGGACAAAGCCTTCATTTCGGCGGTGGCATTTATTGTGTCTGGGACATGTGGATTAATATGGTGGCGGTCGAGTGTGACCTCTAATCGACACATCTTGGCTATTTACTCTCACGTCCTTTTCCTTCATTTCTTTGGCAAGTTTCTTTTTGAATTCACTTCGTATTTTGGTATGGAGTGTCGCTCGTATGTTTTGGGTCTTATCGATTTATATAGCTCTCAAGCTCTAAGTGGTTGCATGTTTGCTGTGGAGAATATCATACAAAGGCCTAGGTATGTTGTTTGTGGGAATTCCTTGTGTAAGAATGACATTAGAGCCATGGAAAAGCTCTATGTTGAATCCTTGCCTACAAAGGAGGACAAATTGGAAGAAATTCACAATGGGTTTGGGATTTGAAGATTGCAATGACGAATTACAAAAAGATGCTTCGCTATGTGTATGAGGTTTTGAAGGCTGTTATGGACGAGAATATAAGAATTTTTTTGGGCATTTCATGCATAGACACCCATCTGGATGATTTGGAGAGTGGTTATCATGTGCAAGTGGGAGAAGTCGAGGATATTTGCCTTAAGCTGCTGAAAACAAAAAGGGTGATGGGAGGTAAGCTTATGGAGTTGCGCAATGCCATCATTGAGTTGAAGCGTGCTCATATGGAACAGAGGATGCATGCAAATGAAAGGAATGAAGCTCGCTATGTTCACCTCAAAGAAATTCTTGAAGAATTCATGTCGAAATCAACTTGCTTGGAAGAGGAAATAGTGGGCCTTCTCATGAGCGCATTGAGGCTTCTCTTATGGATGAGGTTTCCATGGTTAAGTCGACAGGGGAAGAAAACCTTATGCATAAATGATTATCTTCTTCTCCGTGTTTTTAGTTAATGTTTTTATGCTTACACATATGCGGCCAATATATTAAAATATACTTTGTTAGAGGAGTTAGAATGTATTTTGGAAAGCTTTGTTGTGCTCTATTCAGAACTGAGCAATTTTAAGATTTAGACTATATGATCTTTTTTGTTTAGGATTTACTGTCCAATTCCTTTTTAAGCCTTGGAGACTTATGTTCTCTCCTTTCTTTATAAGATAAAAAACTACTTCCCATTTCTGTTAAAAAAAAAGCAAAATTCTCCCTAATAACAATATTCTAAATGTTTTCTTAAACAATTTTACACATTCATAATTTTTTAACTTATCTTAACTCTTCACACAAATGTGTTATATATCTCTTCACTCCTTATTATACTATCGCGGCAGGTTATATTGTAATTGATAGAGCGTTGACTCTATATTAATCAACCTTTGACCAAAAAATTATTTATACGTACCAATGTAAACTTAAAGAAACATAGGTTTTTTTTTAATTTAATTTAATTATAATTATTATTTATTTAATTGGATGATACAACAAGGTTCTTATTTTGTAATGATTTCTCCCTTCATTCCACGGCGGATGAATTTATTATCTCCCTGCATTCGGTGGCGACTTATTAAAAATAAACAATACTTTGTTGTACGATGGCTTGACATGATGGAAATTCACATGCTTAAGCAAGTACTCTTTGATGTTTCGAGCTGGACTGTATAATAATAATATGACGTTAACATTTATGAATTTGATGTCATATGTAATGCTAGGTAAGAGGGATAAGAAATAAATATATTATTTTTACTCTTTATTATTATATTTTTATTAAATTTATATTTCTATCAAAAACATGGCTAGCAAGATTGGAAATAAATATATTATTTTTACTCTCTATTATTATATTTTTATTAAAGTTATATTTCTATTAAATTTGGTTTTGAGAAGTACAATATTAGTAATTAATAATCTTATATATTTAAATATGACATTTTCGGAGGTTTTTGCTGAGTGTTTAGGTAAGGATTGGGATGAATTGTATTAATAATAACATATATTTTAATAAAAAAATTATTATTAAAATTAATTAATATTATAATTGAGTAAGAATATATACTTATTTATTTATATTTTAAAAAAAAATTGGTTTTTAAAATTAATTTTCTTACTAATAATCCTAATAAAATCATATGATTTGAATCTTTTTCATATATATTTCTTAACATAAAATAAAAATGATATTTTATATATAACTTAATTAATATATTAACTTAATATTAAACATATCAATATTAGAAAAAAATATAGAATAACATATATGACATATTAATTAACATTTTTAATTACATAAACAAAAACACATGAAATGACATATATGACATGTTAATCACATTTAATTTATAGAAATTAACATCTTTATTCACATATTTTGATATATAAATATTTTTGAACTTGATGTTTTGGACTTATCCAAATTATACAATTACCATAGATAATATATATAATTCTAAGATTTTTTAAACATTTTCAAGACAAAGTAAAAAAAAAAAAGACCAATGTTTATTAATTACCTTACCATTTAAAACCAATAAGATGTTCATAATTCAACTATCCCTATACAAAGCCGTAGGTACTAGCTACTAGGTAGCTCTTCTTTACATAAAAAAATATAATTTAATAAAAAAAATGAATGATACAGGAATGATAAGAAAAGTCTGCCCCCTTGGCAGACTTATGCTTTTCTGTGCCCATGTTTTATGGCAGCTTGGTATGCTTCACTGAATAGTAATCATAGGGGTTCCCAAATGAGTATGTTTATGTTGAAGCCCCATTTTGCCTATTATAAGCTGATTGTATATGATGTCCTTTGATTCAATAATAGAATATCAAGGTCTGGTATTTTTTCCTCTGAAAAACAAAATATATAATTTAATAAAAAAAATGAGAAGTTGCCATTATTATAGGAAATTTAATTTAATAAAATAAATGAAAAGTTAACTATTCACATTCATTTTGTTTGAAAAGTTAGAATTTTAATAATATAGAAGTATGGTGCCAACATTCTAGGAGCAATCATCTTAGTGTGACACATTCAATTGGATATCCACAACGTTTGGTAATGCATGATATTTTTTAACATTTTGTCCTTATGTGTACCCTCTCAAAGAAGACACGTCATTAGGATAAGGAGTTCAAGGGGTTGGGCAGGTGGTCCTTTATAGGGCAGACTCTACTTGAATCTTGTAACAATGTCCAACACCATCATTACATGATACCCATATGTCCACCTCCTCCTAGATTTCTAATGATAATCATGACATTCATGTTGGGGTATGACTACCCTGTGGGCCTCAGGGTTGGGAAGTTTGGGTTATTTGGTTCTTAAACCATTTCTTCATGAGTGTATGCGAAACTTTTATAAATATAAATTGTTTTATAATAGGTTGAAAAAAATAAGTTAAAAATTTGATAAACTTAATAATTTTTCTCAATTTTATAATTTTATTTGAATAAAAATATTTTAATTATAAAATATTATAAAATTTAACTTATATTAAAACTATCCTATCCTATTTATANTTTTTTTTTTTTTTTTTTTTTGTTTTTTATCTCAATAAATTTATCCATTTTAGCTTGTTCAGTGAAAAGACTTCGTAAACCTAAATTTTAATGTATAAAAAAACACTTTTAACTTACTCAGTTGAAAAGACCTTTTTTCTTATCCATTTTTAACTTTAGTCTATTGAAAAGACATCGTAAACCTAAATTTTAATGGATGAAAGCCTTAAACTCGCCGTATAGACTATAACTTGTTTCTTAGAATCATTAAAATACTCAAACCATCGAACACTTGGATATTTGTCGGTGTTTATTATTATTTATATTTGTATGGATTTTAATGTATGCTTTGGCCGGTTGATATAATTATGGATTTTGTATAATAACATTTCATGTTTTTTTTAGCTTAAGATTTTTATTTTTATTTTTATCTCAAGTTAAAAAACATAGTTGAAAATGATTTTTGACTTAAGATGCTTGGCGTATCTTGTCATTCAAGAATCATATTTTATTTATAAAAAAGTGATTATTGAACTTGGTTTAATTTAAAGTTAGATTAATCATGATAAATTTGGTTTGATTTAAAGTTAGATTAATCATTATAAATTTGTTAAAATTTTCATGAATGAGGTGAGAAGAGTGTCATAATCCATCCCTTTAGTCATGGAGGGGTAGTTAATAATACTAAAGGGCAAGGTGGCAATGTAATGTTGATGAGGACAAGGGATGGGTTGAGGAAGGCCTCAAGGAAGCCCAAATGTGGGAGTTTTAATGTGATCTTCTTATGAGTGGTTAATTGAATTTGGTTTGTGTAATCATATATTTATGGCATTTATGATAATCGACGATATGGATTTGCATCTCAGATACAAGGTATAATACGAATCCCAACTCAATCATGAGCTTTTTAACAACTCTTTCATTGTAGCTTATGTGAAGGCATCAGCCAAGGGTGGGTTCATGGACATTCTTAGTCATGCTTGGATGTTAATCATGCTTACTTTGATACATTTCGCTTGTCTCTAGAATAACATCGATATATTGACAAAGGATTGGGCTAGATGTTGCATCACTAGATGTCGAAGAGGTGGAGGAGTGAGGCAAAATCAACTAAAACGATGATTCACCAAAGAGACGCCATGGCACATTAGATTTGAGATAGAATAGGTAGAGGCAAACCTTTATGCAAATATCTAGGGGCACATGACTGAGGCTAAGGAGACCAATTCAGAGGGCATTCATGGTCTGGATCCTTACTGGATTTTGAAAATCCTCCTTGGTAAGCTCCTCAAGGAGATTGTACCAAGCCCAAGCGAGCATATGTCTGGTTGTTGTTACCATTTGAGACGACATCAACAATATTCATACCAAGTTGGATATTCTGGTAGAAGCGACAAATACTCCTTTGTAGATGTGTGACCGACCTCATGACCAAACATAATTAATTTCCCAAATTTAATAAGGTCTAGTCTTTCCTTGAATTATATGCTATTAAAGATGGGAAATAGTTATAGTCGTGTTAAATACCAGGCATTGACACTTTTTTGCATTTGATCAATAATAGAGAAACCTAATCAACAATTAACATTAAAAAATGTTAAAATTCTATATAAATTATTTAAATTTTAGTTTATTGTCCAAAATAAAAATTGTCACATTCATAAAAAATCAATTAACAAAAACAAGTATAATGTTTACCATTTTAGCACACAATAGCATATATATATATATAATACTACTCATAAATCAACTTAATGCAAATATAACTTTGCACTAGATGTGGGATGATTGTGGTCCTTGGGAGTGAGTCTACTCATCAAATCAACTTAATGCAAATATAACTTTGCACTAGATGTGGGATGATTGTGGTCCTTGGGAGTGAGTCTTTATTCATCATTACTAAATTTTGAGTAAGAAAAAGGTAGGATCTCATTCATTATTATTTTTTAGGTTGTGAAAGTTTCTCTATCTCAAAAATTATAAGATAAATATAAAAGATTATAACTATGTCAACATTTTTTTAAATAATTATTTATTTATTTATTTTTCAATTATTTTTTTCTAAAATTCAAAAAGATTCATTTAAATTGTATAATGCCTTATTCAAATTTCAATTATTTTTTATCTAAAATTCAAAATAACTCATTTAACTTATATATTAATAATTAAAATCTCATAATTTAAATACAATAAAAATATTTAAAAACACCAAATTCATTTATAAATTTAAAAATACAACTTCAATCAATAATTAAAATCTCATAATTTAAATACAATAAAAATATTTAAAAACACTAAATTCATTTATAAATTTAAAAATACAACTTCAATCATAAAACCAAAACCAAAGTTCAATAGTAATAATCAAAAAAATATTCAAATCCTATAATATTTACTAATTAATAAAAACTTACTAATAATAAAAAAATTACATCAAATGGCATAATCCTTGGGTTTTGGCTACAATTGCCTTTACATAAAGAAAAGTTTACAACTTAATCTTTATGTTTACAACTTAATTAAATAGAGTACTCTTTATCTATACATAATAGCAATCTATGGTGGGAGTGGTACATGGTAGCTTAATTAATGTAATTTTTATTATTGATAAAAAAATTGGATTATTATAATTTTATAAGGAGATAAGGAGATAATAAAAAGAATTGAATTATTATAATTTTATAAAAGAGATATTATAAGAGGGATTTGTTTAATTTTGAAGTAATTTTTTTATATGTTATTTGATGAAATTTAATAATGATAAATTCCATTTTGTATATGAATTCTGTGTAGATAGATTGTTTATCATAATTGTTATATTCTTTGTGTATACTTTTATATTGTATGAGGATTGAGCCGCACCAATTCTTAGCATGGTTGAATTTAGATGTCACCTCCCACGAGCAACCGGTTTTGATCTCGAGCTTCCTTGCAAAATGAAACCCGTCTTAACCATTTGCTTTACAAAAACTTGACAACTAAAACCAAACTTATATCTATAAAAATTAGTAAATTAATCAAGAAAACTAAACTTTCCACTTAAATCATATTAAAATTATAAAAAAACCTTTCATAAAATATTTACTAAAATTTAAATTGTACATGGTAGATTCCTTATTTTTAATAAAAATAATAAATAAAATATATTAATTAATCTTTCTATTTTTTTTGTTTTATTACCAACAAAATTCAAATTTATAAAAATTAAAATACAATTTCAAAAAATACATATAAACATTTTAAAATTATACTTACAACCTGAAAAAACCTTGATAACATTAAATGCATGTCTACCACCCTATAGTAAAATACTCAATTTGTGATTACACTATTATATTCCAAAGTTCTCTCAATTTCCTTGACTTTGCATCTATTCCTAACCTTACCATCGCTTTTGTCGCTATTGTAAAGATGGATGTATTCCTCAACCTTACCATTGCGTATGTCACTATCGTAAAGATAGATGTATTGCATTTAATTATTAATTTTGTACCATAGCATGGTGATTAATTTCAAAGAATTACTTCAAGTTTCCCTTGACCAATCTATAAAGATTGGAATCACAATAATCAATCAAAAGTTTGATAATTAGTCACTATTTTTCTTTGGACTTACCTTTCTAGCTTTTATGGTTTCCTCTTTTTATATACCTTGTGTCAAAGGAATCATGATTCAATACTGTTGGACGGTGGTGACATGTATAATTATGACTCGTGTCTTATTAAGAGATCTGTTCTTCCTTGTCCCTTTCATCTTTTCATCTTCTTATGAGACACCTTTTTCCTCTCCTCTCCATTACATGTCATCATGACACAATCTCCTTTCTTTCCTATCCATTACATGTCATCATAACACAGTGGAACTATTCTAAAGTTATCCATTACATGTCATCATAACACAGTGGAACTATTCTAAAGTTAAACTCAAGTACCCTCTCTAAAATTGTGTGTCTTTGTCAAACTTCTCATACTTTTTCCTAAAACCCGGGTCCTCCCTTCTTTACTATCATCATTCAATATAGGTTTCTATGTTCAACTCACTATTATTATAGTCACTACCAAATTGTCAAAGTGATTATTTATCACAAATTTTTCCTTCGCCTCCTCTATTATCATAATATTTCCTTATTTCTTAATTATCATATAAATATATTAACTATATTAATTATATGTGTAATTCGAATCAGATTGGACTTCATATTTGTCATGTTATTGTTCTCCGAATAAACAAATTGATAAAATAAAAATTATTTGATATACAATTTATTCCATGAATCGATACTTTCTCGAAAACCATTTATGTCTCTGTAAATGAGGTGCTCTACCTTGTTAAAGTATAGCCTTTCTTTATTAGCCTTGGTATACATTACTATACTAACTACGATCACTTTTTGTCAAGTAGATATTTCATGATCTAGTACTATGATTCAATAAGTTTGATCTGTGTTAGAGACACTTTGCTTATACATTTAATTCCATTTAGAATCATTCATAGAGTCCAACTTTATCTATGAGATTAAATGATCCATTTAATTTAGTGGTTAGAGTATCAGTTTCATACAACAAGAGTCATTTGTTCTCGAAAACCATTTATGTCTTTGTAAATGAGGTGCTCTACCTTGTTAAACTATAGCCTTTCTTTATTAGCCTCGATGATACACTACTATACTAACTAGGATCACTTTTTGTCAAGTAGATATTTCATGATCCAGTACTATGATTCAATAAGTTCGATCTGTGTTAGAGACACTTTGCTTATACATTTAATTCCATTTAGAATCATTCATAGAGTCCAACTTCATCTATGAGATTAAATGATCCACTTAACTTAGTGGTTAGAGTATCACTTTCATACGACAAGAGTCATTTGTTCAAATCTAATAGTAAGTAAACCTATTCGATACCATTAAAGAGTCGATGCCATATAATAAGTTGTACTCCACTTGTTTAGATTGGGACAGAACATTAAATCAATTTTTAGATCAATATACATTTTTTTTTAATTAGAGATAGTGGGGCTATCAATGATAGCTCTAAATGTGTTCTAGCTCTTTTAAGAGCTATATAGACCTCAATTGCTTGTCTTTTGCATTCAACTTGAGTTAAGTCAGTGTTAACTATTCAAAAAGTTTATTGGGCTTCATGGGGATTGATGTCATCATCTCTCTTTGCATTATTTACTAATACGATGTTTTTATCATTGTCTATTTTGGTGAAACTGTCCTTCAAAGACAACATTTTTTTTTTAACAGGAGCCATGAAGATATTATATTAATTTAAAATTTGTAGCCAGCCAAGCTTACAAAAAAGGGAGGTCTGAGACCTGCAAAGTTCTGGAAAAACCCAAAATAACATAAATATTTGAGCTGATAGCTAAAGTCTTGAGCTTGCTTCTATGCCTAATAAAAATTCTAAGTCCCCTCAAAGGGTAGAGCCGAACAAAAATGCCTAAAACAAGAAGACAAAAAAACATAAAATACCCATGAGGCTAGGCTTGCTCTTGCTGCTTTCCTTTTTGTTCTTTGACAGGCTGCTCCATGGAGGCTTCCTCCATTGCTTGGTCTTTGTTTTGATTGTCTTGGATGAAACTGCTATGATTCATGTTTACCAATATTTTCAGATCATCCTTCATGTAGCCTATATTACCCATTATCTCATACATGGCGGTGGTTATCTTCTATTCGGGTGTCCTGATTTTCAATCAGTCGGACCATCCAGTCCATTGTTTTGTTGCCTTATTCAATACTTCTATTGATTATATCATAAAGCCATCTCATATTTTTCTTGATGTCCTTGAGGGAGTTCTGAATATCTTCCAGTGTAACACCTTTGTCTGTCATTTCGTCTTAGAGAGCTCTGAATTCTGACTGGTGCGAGCACTCGAAGCCTGAGATTCTTAGGGAGTCCAAGAAGCGGGAGCAAGAACCTTTGGTGGCCAAGTAAACTTCCAACCTATTCTCAATACCGAGATAAGGACCAAACGCTGACCCAATGCCTTGTTTCACACTGCTAATGACGGAGTTGTCGATACCTGTCTCAGCTCTACCTGCATCTGTGCCAAGGCCGAGAACATTCACTGTACAAACAAGACCAATTCGCAAGGCAGAATGAACAAAGGGAGAGGAGGGATTCTGCATTTGGAGGGAGTCCATGGCTCATGCGAGCCTTCCTTTCCATCTGTAAGGGGACAAGGGCGCATTTAAGTCCATCACATGGGATGTGTGAGGACAGATGGAGGTTGTAGGCCATGCTGCCTGCCAGCTGGCAGATCGTCGGGAGGAGGGGGAGGATCTCCGGGAACTATTTTTCACGACCTTCGAACTTATCATGGAGTTGGTGGGTGTTCTAGCACTAGGGAAAGACCAACCTTGGAACCAAATAACGAAACAAAGAAACTTAGGGAACATAAATTTTTTTTGGATAAAATGCCCTTCACCTTGGTTGATCCAATTCTTAGCTTGGTGCCTTGATTTGCCAGTTTATCCGCCTCTGAATTGTTGCCTTGGAGGATGTGGATATAGGAAACTTGGACTTATGCAGTGACCTGTTGAAGCGGCGCTCATAACTTCTTTTTATTTTAACCATACCTCTGTTGTTTCCATTATTCATTTTATGGATTATTTGCTTTGAGTCTCCAAGAACAATGATTTTGGGGATATTGAGTTGCCTTGATAGGTTCATTCCATAGTAGAGAGCGAGCCATTCTGCTTCGTTGTTGGTTTTCCGACCGAGTCCCCAAGCATAAGACAACACAATTTTTCCTCCGAGATTGAAGATGATCCCACCCACACCTGCCTTCCCAGTCCTTCAAAGCCATCGTTGACCACCGCCCATTGAGATGTATTTCCATAACTCCTATATCTACAACTACCACAAGTGAAGCATGATTGGGTAATATGTCAATTTGACTAGTATTATTAGTCCAATAGGATTATTTCTCTAACTCATGAATCCCAAACGACACAATTAGGAGATAGTACACGAAGATTTATGTCAGTTTTTCAAAATTAACTTTCCACTTTGGAGTCCATAGCCTTTGTGGTAGCTTTCATCAATGCTACCCACCAAATAAAGAGATTGTTTAGTAAGAACATCTAATTCTCCATAAAGGAACATTTGAAACCCTCTAATTGTTTCCATTAGACCAACATATTTGCTAGGGGAACCTATTAATACCTCTACGACGAAAAAGGGTTGTGATAAGAAGCATTCAATTTTTCTTGTTCTTGCTATGATTAAATGATATTTCTCTGATAATATTTCCAGCCTAGGAATAGCTATAATGTCTTGAAGTTCCTTATAACGTTGTAAAGTTTGCTTAACCCCTTATGCAGTTTTCTAATGTTCTTCACCTTTGATCCAAGGTTGGAGAATAGTCGATGTTGAATCTAAATGATCCATTGCTGGATAAATACCCTTGGTAGCTAATCCTATGGATGGTACAATATTAACATTTAATAGTGTAAATGTCAAATCATATTCATTCTAGGTATGTTTTATTAGATTAATTTCAAAATTAACATGTGTTTTATAAGTTTGTTTTATTAGTTTAATTTCAAAATTAACATGTAGTTATAAAAATTTCTTATTGATAACCCTTGGTCTTTTGTGTCAATAGAATATTCTTCCTTGAATGCCATCACTAAGTTCTATTATGTCATCCATGAGTTTTATCATGAGATAACACGGGTTTTAGGAAAAAATATAAGTAATGGAATTCTCTTGATCTCAGCAATCACACATATAATCTAATTAGCCTATTCTTTCAAAACAAGAGAGCCATAATAAATTTAGATATTAACAGAATGTAAACTAAGTTAGTTAGTTAGTTAAGCTTGCTACTCCATTCACTAACAAAAGGTTTATTTTTTTACGAAGGAATGTAATCCCTACTAACCTACTCACTAGAACAAAGATTCCAATAAACTACTCTACATTAAATATTGCCTCAATATGTAACTACCTTTCTCCTCATGGGGGAAGTATGATTAGTTAGTGTGTAAAGCTTCCACCACACTTTATAACAACATGAATCATATGGGCATACCAACATGTGTGCTTAGCCTCTGAAAACATGTTCTATATTATTATCTTCTCACCATAAGTTCTACATGAGTGCAGTTTTCGTAGCCATGTTTGCATTGGCAATTGAAAATGATAGAGAAAAGAGAGAAGAAAGAAGGAAATATATTAAGAACTAATGATAATGGAATATATGGATCAATTTATCATTTGGGTTATGTGTATTCAAACCATCGACTTTTAGATGTCATAAGAGAAGGTATATGGAACCACATGCCATATCATAATTGTAACATCCTTACCTTTCGAAAAGCGACAACCCCACACCTATGAATCCATATGCAGCTTAGGCACATGGGAAACTGACAGGTGCCAACATGATTGTGAGGTGGATCAACGCACTTGGGCACGTTCATGAGCACACATGACAACTATGGGAAGAAACATATTAAGCATGGGCATGGATATTTCGGTAGCGGGTCATGCGACCAAGAAGCTTCAATGAGCCAACAAAGGCCTTGGAAAAAGGGTTTCGACAATTGACAAAGGATTTGGTAGAGAAGGCTTTAGCATGCAAGAAAGCAGAAGAGATGCCATTGGGTCCATTTTCCTAAGGCATGTTGGTAAGACACCCCGATGAGGGGAAAAATGGTTGTACACCATGCTAGGAATATGTGGATGCCATTGGCATGATAACCAACGTCATGGACAAAGGGGCTCTGGTGCATGCCGGGGAATCAGGAAAACCGTTGGTAGAGTGGACCACCTGAAGCTAGAAGGGTGTCGAGAGAAGCACCGAAGTGATGGAATTTGATTAGTAGATTTACCAAGGGGCCTCTAGGCCAACCATCAGGAGAGTTCCCATATTACTTGGGGTTTCCCTAAATGACACATCCCTTCCTTGCGCACCCACTTAATATGAGAACGTATCATATATATATATATATTGGATGGATGCATTTGAGTAAGGGGAATCCAGGAACGTATCCAAGGAGGCAACCAAGATCCAGTTCAAGGAGATCCAAGAAGAGGGTCATCCAAGGAGGATAAAAAAGAAGGTATCCAAGGAGGATCCAAGATCCAATTCAAGGAGATCCAAGAAGAGGGCCATCCAAGGAGGATCAAGAAGGAGGAGCCAAGGAGCATTCTAAGACGGGTCTTCTACCAAAGAGATAAGGCTAAGATGAAAGATCTCTATGGTATATGGTGTTGAGGTAGAGCAACCAAGTGAGATAGGTTATGGCAGTAGGATTTGGGAGTGATAGAGGCGGTAGCAAGCAAACCATGAGAGTTGGGACAGAATTCCCAAGGAGTGTTTTTTGTTGTATTTTGGGTAGTAGGATGAAGGATGCACCCACTTTATATACAGGTTCCAGGAATTTCCTAAACCACACTTTGTAATCTATTCACTTAATAAACTTTTCTCAGGTGCCTGGTTTGGGCACCCACCCAACATCTTGTGTTGTGTTTTGGTCTTTTGGTTGTGTGAAAGTTGAATTGTCTAAGTAAACAAAACACACATAATAATCTAAGTCCAAGTGCAAGTTAGCAGGGTTGTTGGCACACTTCTCTCAAGCAGCTCGTAGTGCACTGAAGAAAGGTATAGGCATGTCGTGAGTGAAGAGGCATATCCACCGAAAAATAATTTCGGGTGACCAAGTCATTAGGACAAAATTCCGGCGGTGTTGCATAATCATTGAAGTTTGGGAAAGCCTATGACCTTGAAGCTTTGGGGTTGGGATAGTTGTTATCGAAGCAAGTTTGAATCAAATTTTTTAGCAAGAGGTATTTACCACTGTCCCGAAACAACAATTGGTATCAGAGATGAAAAGTGAGCTTGAAGTGAAGTTTCGAGAAAGGTGCATCTAGGACATAGTGCGTCAAGATAGGTGATCCCAAAACTCAGTGTACCTGGAACACAATACATAGTCATAGGTGCACCCATAACATAAAGCGCACAGAAAAAATGGGTATTGAGAGAAGTGCACTTGGGACTTAAGGCAGGGGAAGATAGAGTGTGAACAAGAAATAGTGCACCGAGAGTGGTCCACCCGACACATAGCATGCTAGGAGTAGTGGGCCTGGGAAGTCGTGCGCTGAAGAGGTGCGCCTAGAGTACAGACTTGTGAATATTGAGCTTTAGTTCCTAGGAAGGAAAAGTGATCAGAAGGGCGAGCACCCAACAAGGTCAAGGCCAACAGGAGAGTGCTTGGGACAGGGCGCATGAGGCAGCTGTATGCCCAAACAAGAGAGCGCCTAGAAGTGTGCCCAAAATTGAGTGCCTATAAGAGGAATGGCTGGAGCAGGGGGCATCTAAGTTGAAATGGTTGACGATCAAGTGCCAAGAAGATAATGCACCTAGAAGTTAACACAAAGGTGTTAAAGTTAGCAAGTGACATATTGGTTGCAAGGGGATCTTTGAATGTACTAAGGGTAGAATCATTTCTGGGTTATAGATGGATTGTGCCAAATCATGGAAGACCAAGATGCAAGATTCATTGTAGGAATGATATTAGAAGCACCGAGAAATTCTTGAGTTGTGCCTTGCGAACGGTGACAAGGAAAATAGTGCAAAACAATGTGAAGGTTGAAGCCTTATGTGAGAAGGTAGATGCTTGGGAAAAGGAGTTGTCCAGACATTTGGAAGAAATAAAACCAACTTCGTAGTGACAATACAACCAAATCCCAAGAGTAAGTTCTTTGCATGTTTTCTTTGTTCATAGAACCACTTTTCCCAAAGTTTTCCTTTGAATCTAGAGTTGGAAAGACACTTAGAAGAATCATGACCAACCTCGGTTCATCAAGTAACCCTATCACATATATCGCTAGTTACAGGTTATTAAGGGCTTGATTGGTTCATCAAGTGACCTTGGTGTTATTCCCTATAATAAATTCAATTTCTCCCAAGTATGATATATTTATTATTGGTAATTACTTAGCATATGACCAAGTCAATTTCCCAACATGGATGCTATATATTTTTTAAACGAGGAAAATAGATGTTCCTTAAATAGTTGGTTAATTAGTTTTATTTTTTATATTTTAATAATCACATTACTATTATGTAATAGGCGTAGTCCTAAGAAGATTCCTTAAATTAAAAAAAAAAAAAGAATGTTATTTTTATTTAAAAAAAATTATAAAAATAGATGTTTTGGTATGATTAATATAATAAAAAAAATACACTAAAAATTATTTATTTTGAAAAATAAAAATAAACGCACCCATGGAAAATTTTAAAGGCAAAATTTAGCCCATGGGTTAATTTTTTATCTTTTTACCAAAAAAGATTCATCAATTTCCATTTTTTTTCTAAACTTGATTCGTCCAAATTCCTTGGGATAGTTAAATTTTACCTTAAAAATTGCCAAAAATGTTGAGAAACTCTATAAAACTCTTAGAAATTTGAATATTTTTGGAAAAATATCAGCCAACATTTTATGGTTGGAAATTTAAGTTTTATTAAGATTCACTAAGGTTTCTACACTTTAAGAAAATTATGGATCCTTAAAAGTTTCCATGAATAGAAGTAAAAAAATGGTTATGAAATATTTCATCATTATGTGATTTAGGTCATCGTTAAAAACCATCTATGAAATGGACTTCATACTTACATTTTTTACGTTCTACATTATGGACTTAATTTTTAGAGGTTTGGTCATTTTTCATAATAATATAACAGAAAAAAATGTTCAATCTAAGTTATAAATTATCTTTTCAAAGAGCTAAGAAACCAAATAAACTTGAAAAAAAAATTATGATATCCACAAAATTCCCTTTTCTTAAAATAAATCAACTTCATATAATATAACATTCTAACCCAACACTTAATTCATATGTTTTAAAAATTTATTGTAAAACAAAATAATAATAAACAAACAAACAAAATCCATTTCAATTCAAACTAACAAAATAATATCTAAAAACATTAGAATATATTCCCACAGCCATTCACCATGTGACATTCCTTACCCTTTTTTTAATATAGATGTAGTCTTTTATTTTAGTGAAAGAAAACAAACATAAAATACAGTAGCAGTAATGGTTAACATGCCATTGGAGAAACCAGGTTAGCCAGAGAAGATAAAAGTTAGATGGGAACCATTTTAATAGCCATACAAGAACAAAATTGATAGATGGGAACCATTTTAATAGCCATACAAGAACAAAATTGATCTGCATAGGTAAGAGCCACCCAAAGTAATTGGGAAAGTAAATATATTTTTCTTAAAAAGCCACGTTGCTTTTAGAGCTCAGGATTAGCTATTAAGATAGAGAAGCCACGTTGCTTGTAGACCACGTCCTCTTTTTGTGGTTTCATGCTCAAATGGTCATGGTTACAAGGGAGAAAAGCATGCAGCTTCGATTATGGTTGTACGTTGGATCTCTAATCCAACATGAGGGTATTAAATCATGTCACTCAAGTGCATATACAAGGGGTAAGGAAAGCGGACAACATTATGGTATCACCGGAAAGGGGAGAGAGGATCACCTTGGTGGATTCCTCATGAGGAATTCAAGGTTGACGAGGGGTTCCATTAACGACGATAGAGAATAAAGCAAAGGAAGTAAGGTCCATAATCTAGTTTCTCCATCAAGGGATGAATCCAAAAGCGAGAAGAGTTTGTTTTATCTATTTCAAAGGCTTTATGCATGTCAAGTTTAAGAAGCATGCTTGGTTTCTTGGTATCTTTGAGGGAGTGAATGATCTTATGGGATAGAATGATGCCATCTACAATTCACCTTCCTTCCACATGCTCATATTGTTTAGTCAAAATGAGTTTAGGAAGGATAGGTTTTAAGCAGTTGGTGATCACTTTGGTAATGATTTTATAAATAACATTGTATAGGGAGATGGGATGCAACTTACTGGGATCTAAATATTGGTCCTCTTTTGGCACTAGAGTCGGAAAGGTTGAGTTGAAAGACATAAGGATATTGGCTAAGCAACGTGTGTCTTCCACTCTATCCCAAACCTCCTTTTTTATCAGGTTCCAACAATGGTGGACAAAATTAGTAGTGAAACCATTTGGGCCTGGAGATTTACCTAGAGCCATCTGCATGATTTCCTACTCAACTACCTCTAATTCAATGGTCCTCATAAGACTGACATTTTTTTTGGGGGAGCTAAGCTACAGAATGTGTTGGGTGATCTTGTTGATAGTTGTTGTTTTGTCTTAAAGGGTTTTCGATATAATATTTTAGAAAAAAAGGACACAAATTCTTTTTGTAGGTCTTCATGAACGGTTAGCCTATCGCCCCAAGAGTTTTTTTATCGAACTGAATTGGTTATGCTGCCTATGTTGAACCATATAATGGTGGAAGAATGTTGTGTTTCTTTCCTCATATTTTATCCAATGAACTCTAGATTTCTTCCTCCGAAGGATTTATTGATGTTTTTATATCTATTATATTTGGGTTTGGAGCTTTTCCTATGCTTTGGTGAGCTAAAGATGGCGACCTTCTGGATTATTTTCTGTTGATTTCTAACATTTGGAAATTTAAATTGTGATGGGCTTGGAATATATTCTTAAATACTAATTTATTCCATTTCTTGAGTTGTGCCTTGAATTTTTTTAGCTTTTGCTAAAATATGTACATCAAGAACCCTTGGGGGATTTACAGTACGGTGCACCAAGTTCAGATTTTTTATTGAATTCGGGGTGATCTAGCCAAAATTTCTCGAATTTTAAGGGATTCTTATTGGGGATTTCAAGGGAACACCATTTAAGACTAATTGGCCAGTGAGCTAACCAAGCTTCTAGAAGAATGGTGGTCTCCAGGTCCACTCCTGTAGTCATAATGTTCTCAGAGACTAGAAAATGATCTAGCCTAGATTCCATCTCGCTTTCTCCTCCTCTTTTGTTATTACAAGTGAACAATCCATTAAGATGTTTCTATGTCCACCAATATCATTTGAAGCATAGTTTCTTTGAAGAGTTTGTTGTTTTCCTCCAAATGTTGTCTTCCCCCCTTTATCTCCAACATGAATGAGATCATGTTGAAGTATCCTCCTATGATCTAAGGGTGATTTTCATTTTCTCTAATAGCCACCTAATAGAGTCGAGGAAGTGGGGTTTTTGTGGTTGGGTGTGCAACCCATAGACATTGGTTATGATTCCTTTAACCTTTTAATAATATCAAATGAAAATCTATTGATAGGGACTGGGTTGTGGGCATAAATTTATCTACCACAATATTTGCTAGATTCCATAGGATATCAAGGCCTCCTACTCATCCCATAGCTTTGATTACCATAATATATGAGCCTTTCCATATGATTGAGGAAATTGTAGAGAGAGCTTCATTGTGGCTTCACTATTTCCTTTGGTCCCTTGCAACATTGGAATAACTGTATTTTTATGTTTGTTCTTACGTCAAAGTATCTTGTGTTTGTATTTTCGATTTATTCCTCTCATATTCCATGAAATAATCTTCATTAAGAAATGTGGGGGTTAGAGGTGAAGATTTTTGTTAATTGGCTATATTTCCATGAATCTACCAGTTGTTCCCCCACTTCTTCTATGCATTGTTTATTGCTCTTGCACCATAGTTTGCTTTCTTCTTTAAGTGCTCGTTCAGGCTCCTTTAACTTGGTGGTTCTCACAATGAGAGATGATTTGGCTCTCGATTTGAGCAGTGCTTCTTTGAAAAGATGGATTTTCCTTTCCTTTCTAGATTTGTGATCTTTTATTTTGTAGGCGTCCTTTATCCTTTGTAGATCCAGTTCCCCTAAATGCATTTTGTCACCATCACCAGTAGTAGAGATCATTTCCAACCCCCAGGTGTCCACAAAGGGATCTTCCACTTCCTTGCCAAGGGAAGGTTCTTTGGGATTAGAGGTGGGTTGTTTCTCTGGTTGCGGTTCCCCTTGTGGTCGAGTAGGTACTTCCTTCTCTGGTTTTGCTGGTTCTCTTGGGCTGGTGGTTTCCTTTGTTGTTTTCTTATATTTACCACTTTTTAATACCTTTAGTGTAATTTTCCATTGCTTATTCAGAACTAGAGGCGAGGTATTTGGTGGGAAGTCTTATAATAAATGGTCTTGTTCATGAAACTTCCTATATATGAAAGCGATTTTTTTTTAGTCCATTGTTTGGATCCATTATGAGTCTTCATAGGTTATATTGCTTTGGAAAACACCTTTGAGATATTCATGCAGACACATATGCGAGCATACTAGGTGTATCTCCCTGCTTGGTGACTTTTGAAACCCAAACAAAGGATCCAAGGGTGTTCCCCATGCCCTCAAGAATTCTGAGATCCCAGTATTCTCGAGGCTGCAAGTATAGATGAATCCAAACCAAAGCATAGGTGAAATCCTCTTTTTTTGGGATAAGCTTATCCATCCAAAAACGAAGGTATAACCCTGTAGAGTTAAAAAAATACAGACCATTGGAAATACCCTATATTTATCCTCTAGATTGGTGAAGATTACCATGAAGAATCATTTGGAGCCCAAGATTAGAATCATTTGAAGCCCAAGATTAGAATCATTTGGATCACAAAATTAGATCATAATGGGATTTAGGTTTTAATTTGTTGTTGATCCACTAGAATAATGCTATTTTTTGTTGGCCAGATGCCCATAAATTTTCTGATCATTATGTGGTCCTTGATACATTGGACTCTTTGATTTAGTCAAGGCGAAGTAATCTCGTACCACAGTGTGTATGCGATTTTAGGATGCATATTTATGGAGTGTGGTTGTTCTTGGTCATGTTCAATCCCCATGTCAATTCGACAAGATGGGTGCATTGATATTAAAGAGCCCCTACTCCTCCCACTCCCATTGCGGTGTAGGTAGTGATAGGTTTTGGAACTAGATCTGGGTTTGAGCTATGGAGCCCCTTTGTTGCATGAATGCAGAGTAGAGTCGAGGGAGGAGTTAGCACCCCTTCCCCTAAAGAGGCCACCACCGAAACTTGATTCAAGGATGGAGGGTAAAGCGACCCATGACTGTGACGAAGGGTTAGGGAGAAACCCTAGCTAGAGATTAAATAGAAAATATGTACATTGAATTTGGTTGAATACTAATTTTTTCCTTACCCCTTCTTAACATCAAAACAATATTTTTTATAATATAAAAGCATATTTTTATTTAAAATTATAATTAAAAAAAATATAATACAAATTCTCCTAACATTAAATTTAATATATTTATTATATAAAACTTTAACAATCTTAATATATTGTAATATAAAATTTCCATTTAACATCAAAATCAAAATTAATATGTTTCTCGCCTAAAATTTCAATAATAAAAATTATATGATTTATATTAACATAAGTATTTTTTTGTTCGATTTCTCGTCACCCGGGGGTCGGTAACAATGAACCCTTGGTTAAGAACCGCAACTCAGGGGTATCTAAGCCGTCAAAGTCACAAAGTCACCCAGGGATCGTACCTGTCCTGGGCCACTCCAACCCTTAGCATGGCTGGATTTTTTGGTGTCTCATCCCAACTAGCTCACCCCTAAGGGGAAGGGGAATTGAACCCAGGTCGCCTTGCTAACAAGACCCACACCTTAACCAAATGAACCAGTGAGAATTGACTTAATATAATTAATTATTAATAAGTAATTTAGAATCAAATTATTGTATGTAACATAATTTATATTATTAAAGTAATTTCAAGTTTATGAATAGTAATTATAGAAAACCTAGGAATAGATTAGATAATATATAGTATTAAAATTAGTTTAAGTCATGTAATAAGTTAACATGATTTAAGTTAACATTCTTTAAATCTAATAACAACTTAGCAATACTTAAGTTTAAGTAATAATAAGTAATGTAGTAATAAATTTCTATCAAGTTAATCTCGGTGGGTAAACTTGAGTGGTTAAATGTTACTCAATACAAGTAGAAGATCACCCGGTTAAGCAACAACATTAGTTTACCAAAACAATAATGTTAGGTATTATATGCAATTGCTGCATAGAAGGAAAAACCAGAATATTTTTGAACTACCTATGACTATCATCTGTTGAGACCGAGGGATAAGTGGGAGTGATTATGTCATATTTCTGGGTGACATTCATATGCAAGGAAGTGTTTTTCACACCTTAGAGAATGTCCAATTTGTTGTGTATGAAATTGTTATTTTCTTGGATGGCGATAATGGCCATTAAAATGCTAGAATGGGATTGGTAGCATTCCAAGAGTACTCTACCTAGAAGAATCTTCACAACCTGTAAGGGTCCTTCTTCATGATGGGCCGTTTTGCGAGTGTCTCAATCCAAGAGATACATATCGGCTCAGCCTCTGTAGTCATGCTTACTTGGGGCTAAATATCCATTAAAATAGATGATTTTGTTTGGTCTATTTCATGTCAGATATGCCTGGGGATTTCCTTTCCAAACTTGGCCTCCACCAACTATTACTTGATGCCCCCACGACGACAACTCTGAGATCATTGTTGCTACATGTAGAATCCCCAACCGAGAATACTAGAAAGGAACCAGAGGTAAAAGAAGTGCCACATGCAGAGATGCAAATACAAACTTGATAATACCGGTGATACCATAATGTTGTCAACTTTCCTTACCGCTCGTATATGCACTTAAGTGACATGAGTTAATACCCTCATGCTGGAGTAGATTTCCAACATACAACTAGAATCGAAGCCGCATGCTCCTCTCCCTGGTAGCCATGACCATTTGATCATGAAACCACAGAAAGAGGAAGTGGTCTAACATTTCATGAAACAATAATGAGAATGTGATAGAATTTGGGAGAGGATAGGTCTCAACCAACTTGGGAAGTTGTTTCCATGAGTCTTCCCAAAACATGGCCGACTGACCACATTTAATCTCCCCAAAATAGTGATTATGCAAGGATGAATTCCATATGAAGGATCCTGATATGTTACCATTCATTCTTAGGAGATTTGATTTGGCAACGTTTAGAGCATAATTATTTTTCCATAGTTGTCCCCAAGGATCTTTTTCAAGAGTGATCCATCACCACCAAATTTTCTACCCCATTGCTTCATTACAAGTTTCTGAGTCTCTCAAACCAAGGCCTTCAATAAGCTTAGGTAAGCAAATATTTTCCCAACTAACTAGGGCCCACTTGTGATAAGAATGAGTTATGCTCTAGATAAAGTTGTGCTGCAAATTCCTAATGGATTTAAGGATATGTTTACTGCCATGACATAGAAAAGTTAAAGATTCATGGATTGCATGACTAATTTAACAAGAATGATATGATTGGCAAGATTGAGGGTGAGAAAGGTACAATAGGATAATATCTTCTCTATCTTAGAGAGTAGGTCTTACCAGGAAGCTTTTCGGATGCCATTTTGAATGAGGGGAGATCTGAGGTATTTCGATGGGAGGGAGATTCTTTGGAATCCAAGTATATGAGCAATATTACAATGTTTTATGAGGGATGTATAGAAGAGAAAGATTTGGGATTTGGTGGGGTTTATGGAAGTGCTTGAAGCATCAATGAAATTGCGTGGAAACTATTTGATGGATTTAGCTTCCCACACTGAGGGGTGACCCATGAGGATCATATCATCAACAAATTGTTGATGAGAATGCACCAGGTCTAGTCCATGTAGACGAAGGCCACAAATTTTCCCAAAGGTCACCTCAATTTTGATGCTACAACTTGATCCCTTAACTATTAAGACAAAATGGAAAGGGGAGAGAGGATCACCTTGGTGGATACCTCATGGGGGGGTTCAATTAATGAGGATAGAGATGAAATCAAAGAAGTAAGGCCGATAATCTAGTTTCTCCATCAACGGTTGGACCCAAAAGTGAGAAGAGTTTGTTTTATCTATTTTTAGTTGAGTTTGTCAAAGGCTTTATGCATGCCAAGTTTAAGAAGCATGCTTGGTTTTTTGGTATCTTTGAGGGAGTGAATGATCTTATGGGAGAGGATGATGCCATCTACAATTCACCTTCCTTCCACATACTCAAATTGTTTAGTCAAACTGAGTTTAGGAAGGATAGGTTTTAAGAAGTTGGTGATCGTGCTTTGGTAATTATTTTATAAATAACAGTGTAGAGGGATATGGGATGCAACCTACTGGGATCTAAATCTTGGTCTTCTTTTGGGACTAGAGTCAGAAAGGTTAAGTTGAAATCTAGAAGGATATTGGATAAGCAACGTGAGTCTTCCAATATATTCCAAACCTCTTTTTTGACTAGGTTCCAACAATGGTGGACAAAATTAGTAGTGAAACCATTTGGGCCTAGAGATTTGCATAGATCCATATGCATGATTACTTACTCAACTACCTCTATTTCAATGGTCCTCATAAGACTATCATTTTTTTTATGGTGAGCTAAGATACATAATGTGTTGGGTGATCTTGCTGATAGTTGTTATTAAGTCTTTAAGGGTTTTCGATATAGTATTTTGGAGAAATTGCAAGTCTTCATGAATGGTTAGCATATCACCCTAGGAGTTTTTTATGGAACTGATTTGGTTATGCTGCCTATGTTGCACCATAGAATGGTGGAATAATGTTGTGTTTCCTTCCTCGTATTTTATCCATTGAACTCTGGTTTTCTTCCTCCATAAGATTTATTCATGTTTTTATCTCTCTTATATTTGGGTTTGGAGCTTTTCCTATGCTTTGGTGAGCTCAAGAGAGTTGTGAAAATTGAGTCACAGTAATCTTGGGATCAAGGAACAACTCACAGAGATTCATAATAATTTTCACAAGAAATTTGACATGAAACACACTGTAATTAGGAGTTGCAGTTGTAAGAATGTATTCAATAATCAAAAGTAGAGATACAATGTGATACACTTGCATGAATAGCAAGACAATTCGAATCCCAAGGAGGTCATTCCAATTGGTAACATGAGAGTGGCTTAGATTTCATTTAGCCACACTAAACACATCAATTAACCACTAATCACAACCATAATTGACTCTAATTGAGCCCTAACTGAATCAGAGGCAGTAATGACCGAGTCTAACTAGATATAACTCAACTTCATGTCAATCAATAGGTGGGGGCACATATCTAACTCAAGTAAGCTCCGATGAAGTGAACTGAACTCAACTGAGTCACCAGAAGTTGTTGGAGGCTCCTTAAATCACTCCAGTTAACTCAAATCAGCCCAAAATAGACAAAGAGATGAGGAAGGTGCCTTTCCAACTCAGCTTAACTGATTGTTAGGTGAAATAACATTCAATTAACTAATTGGTGCACTTATGACAAGCACACCCCATATTTGCTCCCTGATTGAAGGAGGAAGCCTAGTTAGCCTCCCTAGCTGAAGCATAAGGATTAGTTGGCCTCCCTTATTGAAGGAGTGTGTTGGTGTGCTGATGTTGATTTCAGGAGTGTGCTGATACTGATGTCAGTAATTTGAGTCAATACTTGGGATAAGTGGGTAATTAGGCCAAATTGACCAAATAAAGATGTGTGGGTTGGATAATTACTCCAACACCCCCCCTTAAGCTATACTCATGTGGAGGAGTAAAAATAAAATGCTAGGGCCCCGACAACAAAGGACATAGGTCACGCTATACAAAAGTAACTCTAAAATGCTCAAATAAATGCTAAGTGAGGAAAAGGGGAAAACCCAGTGGGAACAAAAATCTCTCTCAAGCTGAACACTAAAGAAGTAACTGGTCACCTTAATGAACTCAGCCCCAACAGTGAATGGAGGTAAGTGAAATTTTTCTCAGTAAATTTCTTGGTGAAAATATCTGCAATCTGCTCATTTGTGGGGCAGTATTGCAGAACAATTGTCCTATCATGCACCAACTCCCTGATGTGCTGCATGTGGATCTCAACATGTTTGGTCCTATGCCACTGAACTGGATCCGTTGAGATCTTGATAGCACTTTGGTTGTCACAAAATATGACTGTGGATAAAGCACTGCCAATCTCAAACTCGGACAAAATGCCTTGCAACCAAACTGCCTAGATGCAAGCATTCACTGCTCCCCTGTACTCGGCCTTTGCTGAAGAAAGTGCAATGACAGCCTACTTTTTGCTACACCAGAAAATGGGGCCACTACCAAACATAAACACATACCCAGAAGTGGAATTCTGATCTATGGTATCCCCTACGCAATCAGAATCTGTAAAACCGACCAACTCTAGCTCAAAATCTGCAACATAGTGAATGCCGTAGGATCTAGTACCTTGAATGTATTTAAGGATCCTGTTGGATGCCTTCCAATGGAGATCATGAGGTTGCTGCATATATCTTGATACAACATTCACGGCATAACAAATTTTAGGCCTTGAATGTGTCAAGTATAGCAAGCTTTCGATCAATTGGCGGTAAATTGCGGAATCCATGGGTGGAGTTGATTTTCCCTCTTCAAGACTGATTCCTGAGAGGAAAGGAAATGGTGAAGCCTTGCAATCAGCCATGTTAAACTTAATTAACAGGTCTGCAATATATTTTTACTAATTTACCATTATCCCATCATAGTCTTGAGAGATTTTAATCCCAAGAAACTGTCTCAGTAGGCCCAAATCGATCATTTCAAAAGCATCATGAAGAGCGGTTTTTATAAAGGCAATCAAAGTGAGTGTGCCTTTTGTTATCAAAATATCATCAACATATAATACTATGATCAGAATATTTCCCTCATACTTCTGCAAATATACTTTAGGATCAGATTTGCATCTCTGGAAGTTCTGTGAGAGTAGAAAGGCATCCATTTTGGCATACCAAGATCTTGGGGATTGTTTCAACCCATATACATATTTCTGCAATTTACACACCAAGGAAGAATCCGATGTATAGCCTAAGGGATGCTTCATGTATATCTCCTCTTGTAGGTATCCATGAAGAAAATCACTCTTGACATCCATGTGATGCACTTCCCAGTGCTTGGATGCGGCAATGGCCAAAACTAGCCTTATGGAATCCATCTTTGCCACCAGTGCAAAGGTCTCATGATAGGCCACTCCTTGGACTTGGGAGAACCCTTTTGCAGCTAGAAATTCTTTGTACTTGAATTTTATGCCATATGCATCAACATTTTTCTGATATACCCACTTGCATTGAACCAGTTTCCTCCCAGGTGGAAGGGAAACTAGCTCCCAAGTTGCATTTTTCCGGAGAGAGTTGAACTCTTCATCCATTGCAGCTTGCCATCTCGGATCTTTTCGAGCATGGTAGTAGGAATTTGGGTCAGACCCAATAATTAAATAACAGTTCTCGGACAACAAGGAATCATGACAAGAGAGAGAAATACCTTCTCTTTGAAAATCAGACTGGGTTCTTCTTGGATCAACAAGATTTCCGATGTTTGTTCTGATAGAAGAGAGTGTCTTTTTGGCCCAAGTTGGGAGATGAGTCGACACATCAGAATCTGATTCTGAACCTAATATATTTTTCTCATTGATATCAGACATCATATCTACAATATCAGAGCCTTTACTCCCATTTTCATCATCTAAATGATCAACAAAACAAGAGGGAATTTCAGCAGTTTTTTCCTCGACTAGTTCTACCTCTTGGAGAGGTTCTTCAAAGCAGACACTTCTCTCAATGAATATATGTTTGGTTCTGATATTCAAAAGTTTGAATCCTTTTGATTCTTTTGGATATCCAATGAAAAAACATTCAATACTTTGCGGTTACAAATATTTCCTCTTGTCAAGTGGAATTCGAGCCCATACAGTGGACCCAAAAACCTTGAAATTTGACACATCCGGTTTGTGTCCAAAATAGGCTTCGAAAGGAGTATTTCCTTTCACGGAAGAGTGAGGGACTATGTTCTGAATGTGAGCAGAAAAATTCATAGCATCAGCCCATATGTTTGCAACCAAACCTTTGGCTTCTAGCATGCAGGTAGTCATCTCTTTGAGGGCCCGGTTTTTCCTTTCCGCTACACCATTTTGTTGGGGTGTGTAGGGAATGGTGTAACACCCCGGTTTTGACCCCGTTTGCATTAAATGTATGTGATGTATATATTGTAATGAATAGTGGTGTGGAGCTAAAGGAAAAAGCCCCACCATCGATTTGGTTGTGTTATGTTTCAGAGATTGGAATCGTTGCCGATGGTATATCGTGAGATACAACACATATTAATTTTGGCATCATGTAAATATGCATTTTTAATTAAATGAATCCCAACCAGCTATGTCACTGCAACCATATTGAAAAGGGCATGATTTTCCTAAGGATAAGGGGGGGGGGGATTATTAAACTTTGAACCTATGGGGAAAATCCATGTGTCAACCACCCATTAAATACTTATGCTGTTAGTTGGGGGCAGTTATTGCTAGATAGTGGTGGGTGGAAGGTTTTCCCACATGCACACTCCACCAACAGACTCCACCACTTCACGTGGGAAAGGTATTCTTGGACTCTCCACTCTCCCATACTCTCGATTGCTTTGCCCAGCCTCACGCAAGGGGCAGTGATTATTCTCCTCACGCACCGATTGGGATTCCCCATTGTTTTTCTCACGCAGTAAGACGGAGAGCCATTTTCTGTCATCATGATTTCCTTGTGAATGGCATTCACGATTTTGTTGCTGTGTGTATGTGTTTCCATACGGACTTCCAGACTTTGTAATTTTTCCCCTCACTTCATTGTTGAGCCAGGGCGGTGGTTTTCCCCACATTGTTCGTGGCTGTGGTTCCATTACGTTTTGGAGCTGTTGTAGGTTGTTATGGATTCATTTTGGCCACGGTAGCGCCAAGAACAAACCAGCAATTGATTTCACTATCCAAGTTGTGAATTGCTTGGTTGGCTGCGTGTATGCAGTGGTTGGTCTTCGGACTGTGTTGGAATGGGAATGAAGGCTTGGGTTGCTTGAAAAACCTGGCGTGTTTGGGAACCATACGGATAGAGCTAGAGGGCTGGCTTTCTTCTCCACAACCCCTGAATAGCACTGAAAGGGAGGTCAGGGCCTGAGGGATTGTGTAGCAGAGAAGGGACTGATTTCCTTATGTTGGGTGTGTGTGGGTGTCCTAGAAGTCAAGTTAGTTCTGGGGTAGGTGTCCTTAGCTCTTCAATGAGCTCACCAGCTTAGCATTTAGCCTTTCACAGCTCCTTGATGGCCTGATAAACCCAACTGTGTTGGATTGGATGATTTGTTGATGGCATAATAAACCCAACTGTGTTGGCTTGGCTATGTTTTGTGTATCCTTGGCTATGTGTAAGCCTGCTTGTTCCTTATTCCTTGGGGAATCATGCCCAGCTCAAGGGTGGTAGCATTGCTGAGAGATTAAGGAGCACACTGGCCTATGGTTGGGTTGAACATTGCAGCGACGTAGCTGGTTACGGGACGAGTTCTTTATAAGATAAGTAATCTTGTGTATTTTACTTCTGCAATCATATTTGATGTTTAATGAATGATGATGAACATGTTGAATGCCTGAATGAATGTATGTTTGCTTCTGCTGTGTATGTGAATGATTATGCATCTTAGCATGTTTTATGTTCAAGCATTTTGGTTTTATGTATGTTCATGTTCATGGAGGTGGTTTTGCCCGGATGGTTAATGTGATGGTAGCGTCCTCTTCGCCAGTCGGAGGGTCGGGGACGTTACAAATGGAGTGTTGGATTTGGATCCCGCTGTCAGCACATATTTACAGAAATTTAGACTTGATATACTCTCCTCCATTATCAGATCTGAGAGACTTTATCTTCCTCCCAGAGGCATTCTCAACAAATACTTTAAACTCAATGAATCTTTCCAAACCTTAATATTTTTTCTTTAGGAAGAAAACCCAAGTGTATCTAGAGAAGTCATCAATGAAGGTGAGTACATACCGTGAACCACTCATGGATGTTGTAGGCATGGGTCCACTGATATCAGAATGACTCAACCCCAAAATAATTTTTGCACGACTTTCCTTTCCTCGATCAAACTTGTGCTCAGGGTGTTTGTCGACAATGTAACCTTTGCAAATTCCTTTAGAAGTTTTGATGGCTGGGAGGCCTTCAACCATGGAATGTTTCTGAAGTTGCTGCAAGTATTTGAATTTCAAATGACCAAATATCTCATGCCAAAGCCTACTAACCTCATTCCCATAAGTTATAAGAGAGGTGGGCTTTGCATCCGCCACAAACTTGGAAAACTCATAGGCCTTATCATGATGGTTTGTTATGCCTGTTGCAACGAGTTTCCCGAATGCAATCTCTGAGATCTCAACATCATTCAGGATGAAAGTAACTCTCTTGGGCACTCCGGTGTGTGTCATTTGATATACACTCAACATATTGGAGGCCAAGGAGGGTACATACCGAACATAAAAAAAGCTGCCATGTTCAAGTTTTACAGTACCTTTGCCTTTTGAAATGATATGAGAATCATCTCCCATGTGGATGGGAATGATTTTGTTGGAGTCCATGGATGAAAAGGATTATTTGCTTTCCATCATATGGTTCGAAGCACCAAAGTCTATGAGGAGAGCTTTGGGCTTCGAAATAGTTTCCATGAGGGCATTTCCTCTTTCTTGTTGGATGTCCCAATCATGATTATCTCTCTTCTGAATACTCTTGGGAAGATTGATATTGTTCCTCTCAAGGAGAAGAGTCATTTCATCAAGATTTTTCTTCATGCAGGCATGTTCAGGGTGAAATCCCTTCCCGTAATAGGAACACTTGACTTTTTCTTTGCCTTGGTTTCCTTTGTTCTTGTGCTTCTTTGAGCCATAAGGCTCATCTTGCTACTGGTTCTTCTCCTTTGGCTTCAGAGCATCAAACTTAGTATTTTGATTCCTTTTCTTTCCCTTACCCTTCGTATCTTTAGGCCCCGAAGCAAACAACGCTTGATCTTTGGAGGATCCGATGATCCCCATCTGCACAAGCTTCTCATGCTCATTTGTGGGGGACTCAATGAAGGCATTGAGAGAAGGAATTTTCCAATTTTGGGTTTTTAGCTTCCCGGTATGGAATGTGAAAAAATATACTGAGTAATTTGGTCCAAGTTTGGAGGGAATGGAGAGAATGATATGATCATCCTCTTTCTCCACTTCACACTGCTTTAACTGGACCACTAGGTGCTTGAATTTGGTGAAGAATTCATTGAGAGTTTCAAAATTGCTTGGGTGAAGAGAAATCAACTCATTCTCTAGCCGATAAATCCTCATGTCATCTTACTTATTAAAGATATCAGCAAGTTCATCCCAAGTTTCTTTCAGATTCTTCAAACCAGTGACATGGAAATGAAGATCTTTGGAAATCGACAGGCATAGAAACCCAAAATCTTCATCCATCTTGTTCCAGTATCTTGTTTTGTCTACAACGTGGTTTGGCTCTACCTCAGTGTCCATTGTGACTCTATAGAGTCCCTTGGAATGCAATTGGATCTCCATGTCTCCCTTCCATTGGTGGTAATTGAAAGGAGTAAGAGGATCCATAGAAGAAGCCATTTTTCTGCTATAGTGAATGCAATAGAAGTCTTCCAAAAAAAATCTGCAAAAACACAAAAAGGGCACCATAAGGTCGAACAACCTATTATTTTCATGTTTGCATCACACCTAGCTTAGTCAATCAATCTAGCTTGATCAACAATTCCTTTGCTTAGGATTTATGTGGTAAACCTTTGGCTTTTGGTGTAGTGCTGGAATTTTTGAGTTTTTTGCTCAAAATGCATCATAGATCCATCAAGGAATCTGTTCAAGCAGCAGATCCTTGTCCCATCGTGGCTCTGATACCATGTGAAAATTGAGTCACAGTAATCTTGGGATCAACGAACAACTCACAGAGATTCATAATCAATTGCACAAGAAATTTGACATGAAACACACTGCAATTAGGAGTTGCAGCTGTAAGAATGTATTCAATAATCAAAAGTAGAGATACAATGTGATACACTTGCATGAATAGCAAGAAAATTTGAATCCCAAGGAATTCATTCGAATTGGTAACATGAGAGTGGCTTAGCTATCGGTTAGCCACACTAAACACATCAATTAACCACTAATCACAACCATAATTGACTCTAACTGAGCCCTAACTGAATCAGAGGCAGTAATGACTAAGTCTAACTGAATAGAACTCAATTGCATGTCAATTAGTAGGTGGGGACACATATCTAACTCAAGTCAGCGCTGATGAAGTGAACTAAACTCAACTAAGTCACTGGAAGTTGTTGGAGGCTCCTTAAATCACTACAATTAACTCATATTAGCCCAAAATAGACAAAGAGATGAGGAAGGAACCTTTCCAACTCAGCTCAACTGATTGTTAGGTGAAACAACATTGAGTTAAATAATTGGTGCACTTATGACAAGCATATCACCCCATAATTGCTCCCTGATTGAAGGAGGAATCCTAGTTAGACTCCCTGATTGAAGGAGAAGGTTTAGTTGGCCTCCCTGATTGAAGGAGTGTGTTTGTGTGTTGATCCTGATGTTTGGATTATGGTGGTGTGCTAATGCTGATGTCAGTAATTTGAGTCTATACTTAGGATATGTGGGTAATTAGGCCAAATTGACCAAATAAAGATGTGTGCATTGGATAATGACTCCAACAAGAGCGACCATCTATGATGATTTGCTATTGATTTCTGACATTTGGGAATTTAGATTGTGATGGAGTTGGAAGATATTCTTAAATACTTCTTTATTCCATTTCTTGAGTAGTGGCTTGAAATTTTTTCGTTTTTTCTAAAATATGTACATCAAGAACCCTTAGGGGATTTCCAGTACGATGCACCAAGTTCATATTTTTGTTGTTGAAGTTAGGGTGATCTAACCAAAATTTATCGAATTTTAAAGGATGCTTGTAGGGGATTTCAAGGGAACACCATTTAAGACTAATCGATCAGTGATCTAACCCAACTTCCAGAAGAATGGTGGCCTTTAGGTCCACTCTTGTAGTCATAATGTTCTCAGAGACTAGAAAATGATATATCCTAGATGCTATCTGGGTTTCTCCTCCTCTTTTGTTATTCCAAGTGAAGAATCCATTAGATGTTTCTATGTCCACCAATATCATCTGAAGCATAGTTTCCTTGAAGAGGTTGTTGTTTTCCTACAAACATTGTCTCCCCCCCCCGCTTATCTCCAACAAGAATGAGATCATATTGAAGTCTCCTCCTATGATCCAAGGGTGATTTTTCATTTTCTCTACTAGCCACCTAATAGAGTCGAGGGAGTGGATTTTTTGTGGTTGGGTGTGCAACCCATAGACATTGGTTATGACTCCTTAAACCTTCAATCATATCAAATGCATATCTATTGATAGGGAGTGGGTTGTGTCCATAAAATTATGTACCGCAATATCTGTTGGATTCCATAGGATATAAAAGACGCATACTGATCCCATAGCTTTGATTACCATAATCTATGAGCCTTTTCAAATGATTGAGGCAATTGTAGAGAGAGCTTCACTATGGCTTCACTATTGTCTTGGAATAACTGGTTTTTCTTGTTTGTTCTTACTTCACAGTGTCTTGTGTTTGTATTTTCCATTTATTCCTCTCATATTCCATGAAAAAAGCTTCATTAAGAAATGTGGGGGTTAGAGGTGACTATTTTTGTTATCTGGGTATATTTCCATGAATCTACCAGTTGTTCCCCCTCTTCTTCTATGCATTATTTATTGCTCTTGCACCATAGTTTGCTTTCTTCTTTAAGTGCTCGTTTAGGCTCCTTTAACTTGGTAGTTCTCACAATGAGAGATGATTTGGCTCTTGATTTGAGTAATACTTCTTTGAAAAGCCATATTTTCCTTTCCTTGCTAGATTTGTGATCTTTTCTTTTGTAGGTGTCCTTTATCCCTTGTAGATCTAGTTCTTTTAAATGCATTTTGTCACCATCGTTAGTAGTAGAGATCATTTCCAACCCTTAGGTGTCCACAGAGGGAGCTTCCACTTCCTTGCCAAGGGAAGGTTCTTCGAGATTAGAGGTAGGTTGTTTCTCTGGTTGTGACACCCCTTGTAGTGCAGCAGGTACTTCCTTCCTTGGTTTTGTTGGTTTGTTGGAATTTCCAAATATTTGATTAACAACTTAAAGCTATTACTAGCTTGACCTTCTTCTTTTTTGTTGCCTGGACTGGTGGTTTTCTTTGCTGTTTTCTTCTATTTACCACTTTTAAATACCTTTTGAGTAATTTTCCATTATGTATTTAGAACTAGAGGTGGGGTATTTAATGGGAAATCTCATAATAAATGGTCGTGTTCATGATATTTCTTGCATCTGAAAGGAATGTGTTCGTAGTCCATCGTTCGGATCCATTATGAGTCTTCATAGGTTAGGTTTCTTCCAAAAACAACTTGGATATATTCATGTAGACACATATGTGAGCATACTAGGTGTATCTCCCTTCTTGGTGACTTCTGAAACCCAAACAAAGGAGCCAAGGGTGCTCCCCATGCCCTCCATAATTCCGAGATCCCAATATTCTTGAGGCTACGAGTATAGGCAAATCCAAACCAAAGCATAGGTGAAATCCTCTTTTTTTGGGCTAAGCTTATCCATCCAAAAACAAAGGTATAACCTTGTAGAGTTAAAAAAATATAGACCATTGGAAAATACCTTATCTTTATCCTCTAGACTAGTGAAGATTACCATGAAGAATCATTTGGAGCCCGAGATTAGAATAAATCCCAATATTAGATCATAATGGGATTTGGGTTTTCATTTGTTGTTAATCCACAGAAGAATGCCATTTTTCGTTGTCTAGATTCCCATAAATTTTCTGATCACTGTGTGGTCCTTGATATATTGGACTCTTTAATTTAGTCAAGGTGAAGTAATCTCGTACCACAGCGTGTATGCAAATTTTGGGATGCATATTTATGGAGTGTGGTTGTTCTTGGTCATGTTCGGTCTCCATGTTGATACCACAAGATGGGTGCATTGATCTTAAAGAGTCCCTACCCCTCCTACTCCCATTGTAGTGTAGGTAGTGATAGGTTTTGGAACTAGATCTGGGTTTGAGCTATGGAGCCCCTTTGTTGCATGAATATGGAGTAGAGTGAAGGGAGGAGTTAGCACCCCTTTCCCTGAAGAGGCCATCACCGAAACTTGATTCAAGGTTGGAGGCTGAAGCGACACATGACTGTGACGAAGGGTTAGGGAGAAACCTTAGCCAAAGCTTAACATCAAATTAAAATCTTTATAATATAAAACATTTTTTTTATTTAAAATTAAAATTAAAATACTTATAATATAAATTCTCCTTTAACAATATTAATATATTGTAATATAAAATTTCCATTTAACATCAAAATCAAAATTAATATGTTTCTCATATAAAATTTCAATAATAAAAATGATATGATTGATATTAATATTTTTTGTTTGTTTGTTTGTTGGATTGCTTGTCATTCAAGGACGGTAACAATGGAACCTTGGTTAAGAACTGCAACCCAAGGGCATCTAAGTCGTCAAAGTCACCCGAGCATCGCACCCGTCCTGGGACACACTAACCCTTATCATGATTGGATTTTTTATGTCTCGTCCCAACTAGCTCACCCCTAAGAAGAATTGAACCTGAGTCGTCCTGCCGACAAGACCCACACCTTAACCAAATGAGCTAGCGAGAATTGGCTTAATATAATTAATTATTAATAAGTATTTTAGAGTCAAATTATTGTATATAACATAATTTATTTTATGAAAATAATTTCAAGTTTATGATTAGTAATTATAGAAAACCTAGAAATAAATTAGATAATATATAGTATTAAAATTAGTTTAAGTCACTTAATAAGTCAACATTCTTTAAATCTAATATAAACTTAGCAATGCTTAAGTAATAATAAGTAATGTATTAATAAATTTCTATCAAGTTAATCTCGGTGGGTAAACTTGAGTGGTTAAGTGTTACGAAATACAAGTAGAAGATTATCGAGTCAAGTAACAACATTAGTTTACCAAAATAATAATATTAGGTATAATAATAATAATGATAATGATAAATTTCATTATAATATTGCTTAGAAAATAACATGAACACTCATTTATGCTTATGATAAAATACTCGACCAATTATCCACTACAAACCCAACCAATTCATATCCACAACTTCTTGAATACAACTATTTGCGTATGAAGCGTTGATAATCCACTCTTTTTTATTCAAGATTATAATAAACTACAAACAATTGCTAACAAATTGTCCACTCTTAAAAAAATAAACATTACAATGTACCACCTTTTAAAAACATTATGTTTTAACTACGTTGAAGACGTTTTCTTCATTCAAAAATGGTTTGCAGTTACATATTCTTTTTTTACCACACTGATAAAAATTCGCCATGTGTTTGTACATTCATCACTGTTTTATTCAGTGATCAGCTTAGATCTTATTCAGTGACCAGCATAGATCCATCTTAAAGGTGGCTCTGCAAAAGGGCCAAGAGGGATCAAATCTCTCAAGGTGCAAACCCTTTCCCATCTATCGAATCCAATACTCACCCATTTTGTCGTTAAAATCACATCTTCAACATAATATGTGTAGTTGAAAGGCAAGTTGCCATGGATTATCATGCTACGGGGTATCCCTGCACATTATTGCACATTGCCATGGATGATACGCAAAGGGGTATCACTTCATATATTTGATTGTGCAGGTACTATTTGTGGTAATTGATATCATATTGTCATGACACTCTATTAATACTCTTATTACCTATGCAAATCAATTTGTTACCTACCCAAATTAGTTCCATATCCCCAAAAATTAATTGTTGCAGTGGATGGCGCATGTATTTATGCATATTCTTGTAGTCTCTGGAAGCATCAGAAATGATAATATTGTTGGAGTGATCAAGAGGGAAGGTAATGTTTGTATTAGGTCATTAATTATGTGTTCCCATGTATTAATCCATATTGTTGCAGTTTGTGCATCCACTGAAAATGATAATATTGTTGCAGTGAATTGACAGGTAATATTTGTATCATATCATTAATTATCAATTATTTTCATAGCTCTAGTATTATTTGCATTACTTTGATATATTTTGTTTGCATTACACTGATATCTAGATATCGCAAGTATTATTTGCATTACATAGTTGGTTGACATATTTTTCACTGCAACAAATGGAGAACTGATACATTATCTGGATGTTTTCTTTTTGTGGGCCCAAATGGAGAATATGTTTAAACCGCTTTAAACAACCCTAACTCTAGTTTCCACATGATAGTAATGTTTGAATATAATGTTTTAATATTGATGGTTTTGAATATTAAGTGGTTATTATAAGTGATTTAAGAGTATTTTTGTATATGATGGTGATGGGTGGATGATAAGAGGTTAAGTACTTAGTGTGATAGAGTTCTTTGAAATGTGAAATTTGAGAAGTCTAGGGTGAAGCGTATTAATTATTGCCCATGATTTACAATAAAAATCAATATTTTAAAATCAAATATATTTTTAAAAGTTTGAAAAATCACCACAATACTACTACCTCTTAAATATATTTTGAAAAGTTTGAAAAGATCCAAAACAATGATTAATGTGGTTTAGTTAGAATCTGGTTATCAAATTTAATCTAAAGCAGTTGATTTTTTTCTTAATTTATCTTTAAACTGATATTCTAATGCCATGTTAGTTTTTAAAATGTTATAATGTGAAAATGACAATCTCTGGAAATTTTACTTGTACATATAAAATTTTAATAAGAGCATAACCTTATTAATGATATATAATGATGAGAAAAAAAAAGGTAACAACTATGTGAAAAACAAACAGTAACAACATTGTCTTAAAACAACATTACATTTTTCCAAAGCAAAAAAAATTATGCATTAAACATAACACAGTGTTTAAATTCAGGGATAGCAGAAACATAATTAATAATAGATTAAAAAACAACTATTGTCTTAGTTAAAAACAAATATTATGAAACCATAGTTTGTTTATTGTCTAACCATTTATTAAACCATATTATTATTATTACGAAATCATATTTGGTAAACGAATAATATGAAACCATATGAAAAGAATATTAAACTTAAAGAAGAATATTAGATTTAAAAACTTGATTTAATATCATTTTTTAAAACTTAACACTCTAAGAGTTTTATGTTTTAAAGGAAAGTTAAAACAAAGATTGTGGTTGATATGAATTTCTCTTTACGAAATAATTAATAAGAACATCAATGACTATATTGTAATTGTAATAATACATGTTTTGTTGGGGTTAGGGTTAATATTTCATTTTTAGTTTGGGTTAACTGAAATGATCACATTAATCATGAATGAACATATAATAGTAATACCCTGAGATTTCTTTATCACAAAGTATTTTTATTATGTTTTGATATTTATTTTATTTTTATGAAGCCCACCACTTTTTTGGTATATTCAAATTATTTTCTTTTATTTTTTATGTTTGTTTGAGTAGATTATAAGTAAGAAGGAGTTACACATCCTGTCAATGAAACCATATGAAGCGAGTATTAAACTTAAAGAAGAATATTAGATTTAAAAAACTTGATTTAATATTAATTTTTAAACTTAACACTATAAGCCTTTTACGTTTTAAAAGAAAGTTAAAACAAAGATTGTGGTTGATGCAAATTTCAGTTTGCTAAATAATTAATAAGAGCATAAATGAATAGATTGTAATTGTAATAATAAATATTTGGTTTGGGATAATATGTCATTTTTAATTTGGATCAACCGAAATTATCACATTAATCATGAAGAAAAAGATATTAGTAATTGTGTTTAATACCGTGAGATTTATTTATCAGAAAGAAAGTTTATGCAATTTTTTTAAAGAAAATGTTTATGTGATTTTGTTAGTTTAAAATGAAAGCTTAAGGGTGTTGAGGAAATGTGAACCTCATGAAGCTTCATATATGAATTTATAATTGGCTCTATTTTTTATTATGTTTTGAGATTTATTTTAATTTTATTAAGCCAACCAATTTTTTGGTATATTCATTTTTTTATTTTATTTTATTTGAGTCGATTATAAGCCGATCATAAGCATGAAAGGAGTTACACATTCCCCTACTGGGTTGTAGAATGCGCCTCTCTGCGGAATGAAAATTTGTCACACTATATTTTTGCTATTCAATTGTCATGTCTATGGGAGAATGACAAGATTTACGAACGTTAAGTTTACTATTTTCTTTTTTGTTGGGCTCAAAGTCTCAAATTTTGTTGGATGACCGGTAAGAAAATCGGCCTTCGGTTTGTCTTTAATCTATGTTCTCCATCTACTACCCAAACTTCTTACCAATTGTCTCTATCGGCCTTCGGTTTGAAAATCTCCAGTGTTCTATCTATGAAAAAAAGAAGAAAATATGCACAAGCCTTATCACTAGCAACAACATCATTCTTCTCCCTCTAATAATTACATTCTCACCCGCCACTGCCAAACCAAAAATAACTGGAAACTGATAATAAATAAACTGTGATATTTTTGTATCTGATGTTATGTCCATCTTAGAAACATGGATGTTGTGAGGGAATTCCATATGTTAAATGCCTTCCCCACGTGTACTTTTCCATAGAAGGATGACTTTTAAGGTTGTGGGCAACTTAGCTAGCGACCTTACAATCCGATTTTTTTTTTGTTTAACAGGAACCAGGAAAGTATTGTATTATATAAAAAGGCCGCAAACAACCAAGCATATAAAAAAGGTGAAAGACCTGCAATTCATTATGTTTGTCCCCAAAAGACCTGAACAGTTTGTACTAGAAACTATTGACATAAACTTACTGTTGTGCCAAAAAACACTTGTATCACCCTTCGAAGGGTATATACGGACATAGACACCTAAAATCAAAATGCAGAAAAACATTAAATACCATTTAAACTCATGCTACTTCTGTTGCTTGTCCACTGAGGCTTTAACTGGCCGAGCTACATAAGTCTCCTCCATTGGATGGTCTCTTGCAGGAGAGTTTTGACAATGGTTGCACTGGTTCATGTTAACCAATTTTTGCAAATCTTCCTTCATGTAACCAATGGGCCCCATAAGATCAGATAAATCTCTGTGATTATCTTCGATTCTAGCATCATGGTTGCCCATTTGCCTCGCCATCCATTTCACCTCTTTAGCAGTCGAACTCACTTATGTAACCCCCCTGTTCACGATATCATAGAGCCAACGAATATGCTGCTTGATGTCCCTTAAGGTAGCGTGCAGGTCATTCAGAGTAACTTCCCTCTCATTCTTTTCCATAGCAGCTCATGAAGAGAATCCTGTGTGCTCAAAGAGAATTGGCTGAGCTGCCTGGATGCTGGGCGAGCTTTCCTTATCTTCTAAGCTGAGGGAGTTGAGAGATAATGGTTACAAAGACTCTGTGGAAGGAGAAACATTCACTGCACTGTAACTACAATGGCTAGATAACAGAGCTGAAGGAGATTTGTTTCTTGCATCTTCCATGGCTTGTGTGGAGACTCTAATCAACCTGAGAGCGCATGACTTTGCATTAAAGCCCTTCACATGGGTTGTGACACCAAAATTGCATGGGATCCAGTTGGACGATGGGAAGCATGCAGGCTATCAATTGTTTGATCGCCTAGGAGGGGGGACTTCCACACAAATGCCATAGTTGGTAAAATTCTAGAAGTTGGGGCACCAAGGACATAACTTACGCCCCCCTTGGGCCATCCTTGAGCCCACCTTTCAATGCTTATGTTCCTAGGGGACATAATTAAAATGTTTTAAATTACCATTAACCCTGGATAATCCAACTTTTAGCATAGCTCCTTGATTTTCTAAGTTGTCTGCTTCATTGTTATTATTTCTGAGAATGTGGTAAAAGGAGGTTTGAACATTTACATAGTTTTTCCGAATTTGCTCATAAATCCTTCGAATTTTGACTACTCCTTTATTGTATCCATAGATCATTTTGTGAATAAATTGTTTAGAATCTCCCATGATTGTAACTTTGGTGATATTGTTTTGCTTAACCAGATCCAATCCAAAGAGAAGCGCAAGCCACTCAGCTTCATTGTTGGTTTTTTTTCCAAGACCCCAGGCATAACTCGCAACTATATTTTCTCCAGGGTCGAAAATAATCCCACCCGCACCTGCCTCCCCAGTACAATCCAAATATTCACCCACATACAGTTTCCACATTACAAAATTATTTTAAATATTAGGGGAAGAAGATTTTAATTTCCTCACCCAATGGGACACTTCCTTTAAACATTTACAAGGCAATAGTTAAAGAAGGTCCTAGGTTCAAACATTCGGTGAAATTACTACTCCTATATGTAGAATATAAAACCAAACACAATCAATTTTAGGATGCATGGTTTTTTACATTGTAGATAACAACACTTTAATGAGTGTAATAGACATTGGTGGTTTTTATATCAATATATTAAAAGGTCCCAACAATAATAATTGGTTATTATACTTGTCAACAAGCATGGTTTATAGCGATGAGTTCTTCGTTGACCACCTATTATTTTTTTGGACCAAGTATTAGTTTCCATTTGATCTTGGTATTTTAACCAAAGTTTTGGAATTTCATAATTTCATGTGACCGTGCTACCCAATGTTTTTGAGCGCCATCAAATTGACCCTCTTATTGTCGGGGTGACGACAACATTCTTGGTCCCAAGAGAGCACATTCAATTATCTAACATGCATTAACTATATTATATGACAAGTAATATTTTTCCCTAACACTGCCGTGGATTGCACTACATGCATTGCCATGTATTGCACTGCATACACCACCTTCTCACCTACACCGCTTTCTCATCTTCATCTACATATTCTGGCATATTGTTGTTTGTGATGTTGACTGCCTTGATGTCTTCTTCCAATCTCCATTACAATATCGTCTTCATGGCCTTCTTCAACTGCAGATTGGTTCTAATCATTTTATTTGTACGCAGTGGCTAACTAATGGATGGAGTTTCATTTACAGGTGGCATCTAGTTTATGGACGGGTAAAACAATGGGGCTCTACTACAAATCTTCAACAACAACTCCATTAGTTGGTTTGTTTTATTACATCTCACTAAGAAACGATCACTTGCTTAAATGCGCCAACTGGTACTTTTCTATGTCAAGCTTATTAGTACAAAATAAACATGTGTTTTTGTAAATACCAGTAGGAATGGTTAGGAAATTATTAAACAATGAGAGTATTTTACAATAAAAAGCATCTTGTTCTGTAAAGTTTTAGGTTTCAAAATGTATACTTGTTATTCAAACAAAGCAATCACAAATAAACTAAAACAGAGTGAGCAAATTAATTTTAATCCTAAACAAACTTACCACTTTAATCTTGGTAGGTAGGGAAAGATCTTGGCCAACCCATAAATAGTAGTGTAAGCTATGGAGATGAAGACAAACCTAAACCAACAAAAGTCAGGTGATGGAAAATTGTTAGCTTATGTTCCATAGTTTACATAAATTCTAGGGTTTGGCTATGGTGATGCCTTCCTTTTCCTATGCAATGTGAAATACCAAATGACATACAAACATTTTCCACATTAACCTTATGTTCATGCTTAATGGACACCTGAACACTTTAATTTCAAAAACTGGATTAATGGAACTTGTTGAAGATAAGAAGAGAGCATTACACAAACAATGGCAATACTAATCCAATAGAACAACTACTTACTATTACATTAGTACAACTAAGGCTACAAAGGTGTCCCTATGCCCCTCTATAGAACTAGAAAAAGGCTAAAACATGGATGCACAAATTGTAGGACATACACTAGTTTTCTTCATAGTTCACCTTTACAAATTTGACATTTGAGTTCATTTTTGCAATTTGGAAAATTTGTGAAAGTTCAAGCTTAAAAATTAGATATATATCCAAATGATATCATCACAAAGTTCATATTCGACCTGTACAAAATTATCATAATACATAGACTAACAAAAATTATTTTCTCTATTTGTAATACACCATTAACCTATCAAGACAAAAGCATTTTACTATTCTTCTTGAAAAATGAAGTAGGGAGCCCTGGAAGCCTGTTTTGTATATTGTTCTACGTGTATTAAATTGGAGGTCTATAGACCATATTTTTTCAAACCCCACCAAAACTATAAGACCTTGAATGAGTAAAGATTTGTTATAATTGGAACTAGCTCACAAAAATGTCAATTGTGACCCAACATGCAACCACTGATGCTTCAAAATACATATAGTTTGTATATATGTGTAATAGAAAAGGTCTCAACTATAGCTTCTTCAAGTGCATCAATCGATCACATTGCTTAATTCAATTATGCAAAAGTTGAAGCAAAAGCAGTTTCAGTTGAACCAGCAGTAGCAAATCCAATCGTTGATCCAACTTATCCGACACTGCTAATAACATATCCAAATATAATTGTAGATCCATCAAATGCAAATGCATATCTAGTTAGAGGATCCACATAGACCAAACACTTGGATTGAATTGACGACAATTTAATGGTGTCCATAAAAGCTATCAAAGATACACATTCTCTGGTCATTAACGCTATGGGTTCTTGGGCCATAGACAACCTCAATTAAGGTAGGTGATTTCCATTTTGCGTCACTAACCTTGCACCTTGCATGTGGCTGTTTGCAATGAGCAACATCCTGGCATACGCGGTCTTCGCACTTGACATGCAGGTCCACGTTCCTGACATGCAACCATCTTATGTTTCATTACCATGCAACCTAGTTATTGTTTGATATGTTTACTTCAAAGAAAAACATAATACAATTTTATAGGTGATATAGTTATATTATTTTGCCTTGCTTTTGCATCTACTTTAGATATTAACAATTGAAATGGATTCAAATGTTTTACTATAGAATTACTCAAGTGAAAAGTATATTATTTTATATAAATTAAATCATTTTTATTTTTTTATAATTTATATATGTAAATAAATTGTTCTAAACAATAAATTTGTCCCTCGTCATTGTAATTAATGAATATGTATACTAAATTTGTCTAAAATCTCTACAAAATTGGTTGAGAGCCTGATTAATCCATCATTATAGTAATATACTTGATTTAATGGTTACATTGCAATAAGATGAATAGTAATAATGGCAAGGATGAGGGAGGTGGAGGAAGTAGTAGTGTTGTCATTTTCAGGGTTTGGAGGAAGGGCGAAGCAGGGTTGATGTTTGACTATGCGTATAATCTATAGATTGTGTCTAGGGGTGGGGAAATCCTAGTGGAGGAGCTGCATAAAGGAGGGGGGCACGAATCAATGATGGTGGAGTCATAGGGTGGCTATGTGGTGGTATATCAATGGATGATTGGTCGATCTCGTAAGGGTAAGGCCAAGGAAATATGGAGCAGGTCATTTGAGGTCGAGGGATATAGCTATTGGTGTATCCCCAGGGTGATTTTTAAGTGCTCTAAAGGTATTTTTCCATCTATTTACGGGTCATGGATCCCCATTCCAAGTGGGATCTCTTTACCAACTCTAAGAATCTATGTAACGAATTGGTGTAATGAGGCAAACTCAATACAACAAGACTCCTGGAACTAGTTCTCCGGCAAGAAGAACTCCCGTGGCTATTGCAAGGACACATAGAAGTACATGCCCTTCCTTCCATTGTAGTAGTAGTCACACTTTGCCATTTTGAGTATTACAACACTAGAATAAAGTATTTGTTCAATTGAGATGCCATGGGCGAGGTATATATTCCACCATAATCATCCTAGATTTACATCTAGTCTCATACCACTTGCACGTGTAAAATGCCAACAAAGAATGTGAGTGGATAATTCCTTATGGGGATTGTGAACCTTACTTCCATCTAACCAAAACACCATTGATTTTTTTTCTATACTTTTGGTTGGGAATCTATTGATGGTTTGAATCATGCTATAAACCAAAACCCCATCGATTTTATTTTATACTTTTGGTTGGAAATCTATTGATGGTTTCAATTAGGCATGCACGATTGCTAGATGATAATTTTTAAAAAGAGCTGTAGAAGTAGATTTATGCTTTGGCAGTATTAGGAAGCTATGTCCCTATGAGTATTGAAGCTTTAATGCCTTATGGAAGTGGGAATGAATTGTTTGTAATTAGTTCTTTTCCTTCATAGATTTATTAGTTATTGTTACTGTAAGATTAGTTAGTTTCTCTTTTATTAATATATTGTTAGACTACAAAAACGACGAGCATACTTGTTTCTATGGGGAACTAAGCAGATATTTTGCAAATAAGATATTTGTCTTATTTAGTTGTGATATGCATTCTTTTAGCTGTCATTGCTAGGATTACATTCTCTCAACTTGTAGGATGTGTTTCCTTCCATACATATTGATCTTTCGTATCATAATGTTTTTTCCTTCGGTAGTCTTGTAAAATGTATTAGGGCATGTTTTATCCCTTAATAGTTTAGTACAATGTTTTAGGGAAAATATGAGTTCAAAATGTATAGTAGCACATTTATATTTGGTTGTTATTCATCTCCATAACTATGTGTTCTTGCTTGTTGATTTATGGCTATCCTAGCACCTTGGTTACTACAAATCACAACAACTAAATTGGTTCCTATGAAATTTTCTTTTGAAGGCATCTTTTTGGTGAATGATTTGGATTTAGTGTAACAACTAAATTGTCTTAACTTAGTAAATTCTCTTACAATTGTTTTTAATCAAGCAGATGTGTAACCGTGGATTATGTGGATAGGTTCTTCTAGTAATCCTCCAAAGTTGGATTGGAAGACCATACTGAGAATAGTTGTTGATGTGTAAATAGGACTTGAATACTTGCATGAGTATGATTGAATGCCAACAAGACGAGGTATTATTGCTTTCGTATAGATTTATTTGTGAGGTATATAAATATATGAAGAGTTGTTGGTTATTTAACTTGACATTTGCCAAGAATTATTTTGAATTAAGGAAATTGTATATATTGCATGACCTTATTTTGGAGAAATTCAAATTCTTAAAATGTTTAACCTTCTTCATTTACTTCTTATTACATTACATTCTCACAAAAAATTGTTCAATAGGTATATAATGTTCCACCAAACACATAGATATTGTCATCTTCAGTCAAGACAAATATTTAAATGTTTTCTCTGGGTGGTAAAATACTAGGCATCCAAGGCCATCTAGAGTATACCGCATACATGATTTTGTTTAACCTCGTAAAAGGAATTTTGGATAAGAATCTTATCGAAGCAAGTTATATAAATCTCTTTCTCTTCTTTTAGTTTTCTCTTTCAAATATAAATTGAACTTTATATTTTTATTATGTCCATATGAACATATTTGAAAATGAAACATGGAAACTAAAAAAACTTTTCTTTCAGGTATACATTTTTCTTAATTTTCATGCGAAGATGAACCATGATTCCAAGGTGTCTTGACGACATGACCAAGTGTGATAGATTGGGAAACTATTTAGAAGATAACGATATCCCATTCCTTGTGTTATTTAGGTTGAGGAGGAAAGAGTGTGGTTGGTTGAAATAGGATTATTGTTCCTAGTATGGGTTGTAGTGTTAATTATTTTCATAAGAGTTTTGGAATTGGGTTGAATGAGAGGAAATAGAACCAACTTGTAGGATTTTTCTGTTGTGGACTCATAGAACTAGCTCAGGGATGACCTATGTGACAAGGAGCATATATGTCACAGAGAACCTATGGTTGGGTGGAATGCTCTTGGGTTTTTCCCTTTTGATGTCCCTTTGTACCTCCCGGGGAATTTTCTAGTTTATTTATATTCTTTATGTTTATATTTGAAAATACACGTGAAATAAATTATTTTATACAAATATGCAAAATCTGGCTTATGAGATTTTTCTTAAATTACATTAATTTTTGGAAGATTTGAAAAAAATCACAAATTTGAAAAACAAATATAATCATCAATAATTCAAATAGTAAAAAAATTGTTAGTAATAATATAATTGAAAAACTAATCAATTTGAAAAAACAAGTTGTTTTAAAATAACTCATGATGAATAAAACATCATTTTTGTACATTTTTGAAGGGAATATTTAGACAACCTTAACAACAAACTCACCAATTTTTCGGTATATTCGTAACAATGTTGATATTCATATTTTGCTTTATATTCAGGCAATACAACAGAAAATTGAAACACGTGTAATCACACATTGTAGAATACAATGAATTTACTCCATAAATCTAATTAGGAAAACCAAAATCGAAGCAAAGACTTGCTTAGGTCCAAATAATATCATGTATCTTACAAACCAGATCAATCGTAGCTCTCTATTATTCATAATCCAATGGCACAAGGTTACAAGAAAGGCTACCACCTGGATTTACTTCTTAGTACAGTCAATTATGCATGGATGGTGTGAAACATAAATACTTGTGTTATGTGGATTATGAACAAGCAATCAATGATCACTTCCTCTTTTGGAAGAAAGAATCACCATCCAAACTATAGGTGATCTCTTACTATGAACACAATAACAAGTTTTTCCTTATTCAACTCTATAATCTTGGATTTAGAAAATGATTCAAAGGATGGGGATGGATTCTCCTTCTCTAAATGAATATTATATGTCCTTCAATGAATTGGAAGGATGTCTCCTTCTTCACCACTTTGTTGTGGAAAATCCACCAGTTTCGCCTTTAGTTCCTACATGAACTAATTGTTGTGGATTCTAGAATTTAAATATCTATGATATATTGATTTGGTTCTCTGTTTGGTTCCCTTATGGGTGTTGGATCCTTCTTTTATTATTGCAAAAGTAAGAGAGTGCATGAGTTAGCCTCCTACTTTTCCATTCTTCAACATTCTCTCTCCATATTATTACAAAACCCATGGTATCACTACGTCTAAACCTATTCTCCTCAAGATGGTAAAATCCAATCAAACTCAAACCCCTTCTCCTTTTCTACCATCCCTTTTATGCTTACTTCTAAAGGGTGTTTGGAAGGCCAATAATCAAACAATTTCCAAAGAAGTGAATATGGGCCTTCCTTAGGCACTGTGTTCTTTCTATGTAAGAAAAACTCTTTTAGGCCATTTCATTTTTGGTCACATGAAAATCTTTGATCGGTCAACCTATACACATGGCACCCCCTGATGTGACCATGTTGCATGAAAACTAGGTCTTATATTAGGGTTCCTTACTATCTTGTGATTGTTGTGGAGTGTATGGTGTGAAACCCTTCGTAGTTTCCCCTTTTCCTTCATATATGCATGCCTCACTTGCTTATTTTTTAGCCCTAGTCTAGTACTTTATGCAATGTGAAGTGTAGAATACAGAGGTAGTATTCCCTATGATTCATGCAATGCTTTGCATGCCAACCCTTCGCATTCCTTAAGACTACTTAATGCATAACGATGTTTCTTTCCTTGCCCCATTTCTTAAGGAATGACTTATGTCTAGTGTTGGTGCTTTCTTGGACCATTTCTTAATGCTATGCATAGTACATGATGTAGAGTTATCACACCTTGAGCTTCTCATGCAAACACTTCCACATGCCTATGTGGTATGTGAAGTATAGTGAGTGGAGATACATGTTTTTATTCCAACATTTCCTCTACATTCCTTGTTTTCTTTATGTAGGGTATATAGTGTGGAGCTAAGGCTCACACTTCTCCTTTGCTCAATTTTTTTTTTCCTAAGGCGTGAAAATCGAGCCTAATGAATGGAAAATAAAATGTGGTTTCTAGCACTAACTGACTAAAGAAATTACCTATGCCATACCATAAATTCAAGGATCCAATTTGGATCACACCTCCCTAATGTGAGGTTTTTTGGTCCTCAAAATCTTTTACTTTCACTGATAGGATTTTTACACTTTTAATTTCTGGACTATGGAATTGAATTTACACCATATATTAAGATAAAAGAAGGATTATCTTCATTATTTGTTTCACCTTATCCTTTGAAGGCTGCAAGCAAACACTAAATTTTCTACTCTACCTTGGGTTTATGCCCAAAATAATCCTACTCAAATTCTAATTGTGAAACAAAAGTTTCCTAATATTCCCACTTCCCATATTCAGATTTAAGTTTCAATATTTTGAGCCTATTCAATGAATAAATTGCAACTTTATTCACCATTGAACCATCATCTTGAACATCTCTAAAACATTGCCCCTTGTTGTCCACCTCCTTTAGCATGTCTCACTAAAAATTAAGGAAAAAATAGTAGCAACTCTATGACTATCTTGACATATTTTTCTTATATGCACTTGAGGAACTAAAGAAGGTCTAATGTTTCATTTTTACATCATCATATGATCTCATGTTCTTAGCTAGTCCTATGATCCATTCTTACTAGATTTTCCAGAATTTGTCTCATCTATCTACTAAACTTCTTTATCCAAAAACTTCCAACTTTATTTCCCTATATTTCACATCTTGAAAATGAGTAGTGCATACAAAACCATGAATATCCAATAGAAATTGACAAATGACAAAGAAAAGGATTATAGAAAATGCCATCTAAAGCAACTCTATTAGTTCCCTTACTAATGTGATAAGAGTTTCTTTCTTTCGAGCTGTTGATTCTTAAAGACCCATTCAAGCTATCTTATTCATCATACTATGAGAGCTTTCCATGGATAGATTCGTTGTAGCTTAGAGGTTAGAAATCTTAAAGAGTTTTCATTAATGGGGTCACTTATCCTTGGTGTGACTATCACCTAGGTTTCTATTGCTAAGCATTCCTTATTCTTCATTGACCTTCACTATCCACCCTCTCTTTAATTTGGATATATAGTTCTTAGGATGAATCTTGGGATATATGCTCCAAAATTTGGCTTCCTAGTGTCTAGTTAACTTGCAATTGCAACAATAATTCTTGCTGCTAGGCATTCTCTTCTTGGATTTCCCCCTTAAGGAATTTATGCAAATTTGAAGAAGTTTTCTTGGAATCCTCCTTCTTGAAATTTTTTGGCCTTTTGTACTATTGTTTTTCCTTCTAGCATGCTACCTGATAGTGGATTCTCAATCTATCAAATGAACATGCATAATAATATTGAAAAATATGGCCTTGTGGTCTTTATTATGATGTCAAAAAACACACGAGAGACGCTTTTCCATAGCTCTTAGGTTCTCTCTTGTATTCCATTGATGCTTGATTGGTCCTCAAGTGCTAGTCTAGTCTTGGATTCCGGGGTCATCTTCTTGCTACCCCTCTTTAAGCTAGCACACGTTCGTTGGAGTAATGGATTGCTACCGGTTCCATTTGTTTTATTTTCTTCACTTGAAGTTTCCATTCCTTCAATAACCCTTTCCTTAACAAAGGTGATGGTTGTCTTAGCTTCTCCTAGCCAATTTTTTTAGAGATGGGTTGCATTATTTTTCCTCCACGCGCTCACAATATTTCACAACATTGGAGCATTCACTCACTTCCTCTTTACCACCAAACCCTGAGACTTCACACTTCGACCTAGGTTCCACTACAATGGGGTCTATATACCTTTACCATTACAACCTATTTACTTCATCAATTTAGAGACTATGACTCTAGTATGCAACTCAAAACTACTAAAAGGATCTTTTGCTGAATTAGAATAAGAAAGGTTTTATGAACATGGGCTTCCCAAGTTTCTCTCAATCATGTTTCCAACATCAACTATGGAAGTGGAATGTCTTCTCTTCTCATCATTTTAAATTATACCTACAACTTTGTTAAAACCACCTCCTTGGATTTTGATTAAGGTTGTATCTAATCTTTCAACTTAGTGCATTACACCTCTTGCTAGTCATCTAATTGAATAATCTTATCTTCCAATAACATGAGTCGATACATGTACTTCTCTCAAATTTCCATTACATTGATGTGTACTATTATTTTTCTAATTGTTCTCTCATTAAAGTAATTAAATCTCACAAGGCCTAGAGTTTACATGTAAAGTCATGTACCTCATTTTTTGACTACTAAAACTCCCCCCTTAGCTATTGATTATCTTCTTAAATTTGCTTATTGGTGGATTTCAACCCTTATGACCTTTCTTATTTCAAATCTTTACCCATGATTTATTTGCTTCAATGCGTTGTCGCCGAGGATAAACTAATACTGTATGGGTAATCTCTTAGCCTATGGCTAATTCAAATCATAAATACACATGTCATTAACGTTTTAAATGTGGAAAACATATGCTCTTTACGATGTTGGTTTAAATATCCTTTGTTTGCTCCCTTTTAGAATAATAGGCTTACTTGGCTCCAAAGGATCTCATATAGTAGTAAATTACAAATTAGGCTTTGCTTCAGTTTTGCTATTGCTAAGATAATGACATAAGGCTATAAGAAGGGGTACCATCCTTAATATACTTCTTTATACACTTAACTATACAAGATTGTTGTACATAAAAAAATACTAAGCTAAGTGAATTATGACCAAGCAATCAACAATCACTTTCCCTTTTAGAAGAACGACTCACAACCCAAACTGTAGTGATCTCTTATTGTAGAAATAATAACATGATTGTCCTTCTTCAACTATAGAATATTGGTTCTAAAAAATGCTTCAAAGGTTGGGGACAAATTCTCCCTCTTTGTATGAATATTGGATCTCCTTAACAATCAATTGTAAGACAGTCTCATTCTTCACTATTGTGTTGTGGGTAATTTTCTAATTCAACCATCATTACCTACATGAACCAACTATCATGGATTCTATAATTCAAATTTATATGATATATTGAGTCATATCTCTATTTGGTACCCTTTTGGTGCTAGATCCTTTTCTTCTTATTACAACACTAAGAGAGTGCATAAGTCAAACTTTTGCTTTACATTTTTCAACACTCTCCCTATCTCATTACAAAACCCCTGGTATTACTATATCTAAATTTCTTCTCTCCAATATGGTTGAATCCAACTAAACCTAAACCCCTTCTCCTTTACTTCCACCCCTTTTATGATTGCTACTAAATGTTATCCAAAAGGTCAATAATTAATAGTTTTCCAAATAAGTCTTTATGGGCCTTCACTAGACATCATAATATTTCTATTCAGGAAACAACCTTTTATGATTTTTTGTTTTTTGTTTTTCGCCTTATGGTGGCCTTTGATTGGTCCCCTATACACATGGCACCATTTGATGTGGCCACGTTGCATGCCAAATATACCTTGTCTTGGGGCCATGTTTTTTCTATAATCATTTTCCTTAATGCTTCCTTATCATTGTTGCAAAGTGTGGGGTGAAAAAATCATTCTAGATCCTCCTTTCCTCTGCATCTACATGCTTCAATGCTTTATATATTTGCCTTAGTTTGCTACTTTGTGTGGTGAGAAGTGAGGGGTGAAGAGGTATTCTACCCCATGTCTCCTCCAGTGATCCACAAGCCAACCCTATGAATGCCTTAGGGTTTCCTTATGCCTATCTCTATTGCTTACCTTAGTCCATTGCTTAATTCTATATGGAGTATGGGATGCAAAGTTATTACTTACACTTCACCACACCTTGAGCTTTGCATGCAAACACTTCTGCATGCTACTTATGTGGTATGTGGAGTGTAGAGTGTGGATCTACATGCTCTAAATCTTGATAATTCTCGTGCATGCCAAACCTTTACATGCCTTGCTTTTATAATGCAGGGTGCAAAGTCCGAAACTATGTCTCACACTTGTCCTTTTTCACACATCATCATGCAAATTCTTCCACATTCATTTGGCCAAATAAAACAAAAAAAGTTTCGACTTAAACATGAATATCATGCCTAATGCATGGAAAATAACAATTGTTATCGAACACTAAATAACTAAAATAACTTTTGTCATACCATAACTTTAAGGGTGTAATTCTAAAAAAGCGTTGTCTAAAAATTCGACGATTTTGGTTGAATAGACGAATTTTTTCGGCACAATTTTGAAAAAAATATGGTCAGAATTTCTCAAAATCCAGGTTACAATTGTCAAGTTATAGAATTTTAGGTGCCTTAAGAGTTTTTGAAAGTGTTGAACCCATTTTTACCATCAAAATTACGATTAAAATAGAATTAAATTTTATTTTTACAAAATAAAAAACTCCAAATTCCCCCCCAAAATGGTATCAAATCCAAATCATCAAAATTTTAGATAACTCCATTCTAATTATTGCATCCCCTCCCAATTAAAAAAATGGTGGGTTGTTATGGTGAACACGCGCAGCCGAGCATGCTGATTAAAAAAGTTCATAGTTGTTAATTCCATCAACATTTTCCCTTGTTAATAAAATAACACTAAATTTTAGAAAAAAACATCCTACAACTTTTATCACTAGATGCATTTATAATGATTATGCGTGTAAAGTGTCATAGCTTGTCTAGTCTACTATGAATGGCTAAAAAAAAGTGTTGGTTATATTCTCAAGGCTCTTATAGTTGTTAATTCCATTAACATTTTCCCTTTGAGATAAATGTTAGAAAAAAACATCCTACAACTTTTATCACTAAATACATTTATAGTGTCATGTTATGTAATTATGCGTGTAAAGTGTCATAGGTTGTCTAGACTACTATGAATGGCTCAAATGTTGGTTATATTCTCAAGGCTCTTATACCGTACCATTTCCTATGTCACTTCTAAGTGGATTGAATATTAATGTTAGTTAAATGTCAAAGTCTTGACATGATTTGAATTGAATATTAATGTTAGTTAAATGTCAAAGTTAGTTTATGGGATTATAAGGAATATAATGTGTAAATACAAGAATGGGAAGTGAAAGCACACCCTCAGGGAAAATAATTTAATGGAAAAAAAGAAATGTTATCATATAAAAGAAATAATGAAGAAGCTAAAGAAAATGGGGTTCCCTTGTTAAGACATGTTATGAAGAAGTACTTGGTAACCTTTAAAGAGATGTGTGATGGGTATGGGGTTTTTACAATCATTAGATATATGATGTTTTTGTAGATTTATCATGTTAGCTTGGAAAATGATTATAAGGAATATTCTTACTAGTGTTAGAGGGATGGAAGTAAGAAGTAATTAACCCAATGCATGCCAGTTTGTTGAACTAGGCTTTAGTAAGCCAATGATAATGATTGAACATATCCTAAAGAAAGGGGGCTCACTAAATCTGGTCCTTGTAAGAAACAAGTGTCTAGAGGGATCCAAGTGATCTCTAAAGAGACAAAAGAACCATCCTCTATTTGCACAGCAAGGACACCATTGGAATTTAAAGTGGCCCTCTGTGTTAAGCTATAAGGAGAAGAACTAACAAATATGCCACTCCTAAGGAATGTAGTAATATGTCTCAATTGAAAATTGGTAGGAGCAAACTCTAAGTTGGACAAGAGGAACCCTCAAGCTAGAAAGTAACTATGATATGGTGTAGAAAAGATTAATTTCACTAAACTCGAAGCCGTAGGTGCGGAAGGGGTCTTAATGGAGCCTAAGGGGACAATTGTGAATGCTTCCACTCGGGGTCCGAGACGTGCGAAAAATAATCAAGATGAATGGATAACTTTGTGGATGGGGGATGGAGTGATGGAGGCACAGCGGATTGGAAAAGTCTTAGTATTTGGGGATTCTCTTTTAGTCATTCAAACAATCAGGAGTAGCTTAAGCAAAAATGATCCCCTCAAGCTCGAACTCAAAGTCAAGTTTTTTGGAATTTTAAGAAGACCAAGGATCCCCATATATACCACATTTGGCGGTAAAACAACACACATGTTGATGCATTGGCAAATCAAGGTGTATTGTTGGACAAGGGTGTAAAGGTGGACAATTCAAATTTGCATAGAGTTTAATGGGTTCCCTAAGATATTATCCATAAGCATATGCACTTGCTTTTATGTAAGTGACAGTTAAATGTGAAGTCATGGGAATTCATCATGTGGAAGAATGCATGGGGTGATGTGGGGATGATGTGACATCCTGTCCCTTGATCTCAATCCAAGGAGGAGGAAGACTTCAGAGGTTAATTACATGGTCTTATGAGAGATCAACATGTTACAACCCCCCTTCTCTCGCATGCTTTGCGTTATGGCAGACTTTAACTCTCTTAAGAATGTCAAACTCTCTCATTAAGGATGGAATGTTTTCATTGTTAATGCGGTTTGCAAAAGTCTTGAATTGGTAAGTAGTGTTTCATATTGGGACAACTCGCAGTGTTCGTGGTTGAGTAGGAGGGTCTCTCGACTTGAGATAACTCTTATGATTTTTTCATCCTTGTGTTTAGCTAGTTTGAGGAGTGGAAAAAAGTTGGGGGTTTAACGATTCAAAGGGGGAAAAAGAAGTGTGGTTTTTGAGATGGTTTCAGGGCTATAATGGCTCCTCTCTCTATGGGTCTAAGTAGAAAGATATATTTTCTATCGTTTCACTATAGTTTCAATGAATTTGCGGGCAATGGGTCTCTTGTTTATGGAGCTGCTAACAATCTCGTTGTTGCAATGTTGTTGTTGGAGGATGAACTTGAGGATATCTTGGTGGAACTTAGGGATATTTGATCCATGCTCAAGCACATGCAGTCTAGGTGGGATGGCTTGGTGGACACAACAAGGTTATCACATTTCTTTGCTGGATACCATTAGAGGAAATTTGGGGTATAAAATGGGCCTTATAAGAAAACGTGCCAACAATAATTTCTTGTGAGTTGGAATTCAAGAACCAATAGAATTCCAATAAAATGAGTCAACCATAATGGTTGAATTGACATATTTGTCATAAAAAAAACTTCTTTTTTTGTTCGTATTTTCGACATATCTCCCTATGTTTTTACTCAAATTTCGATCGGGAGAGCTCGTTGGATGCGGAATTTGATTCCGCATCCAACGAGTACCCACACTGCATACTTATGTACATCATACATTTTTTCAGATATTTCTTGTTCTTGAGGAGTGGGGTCCATCAAAAGTATGCAGTGCGGGTACTCGTTGGATGCGGAGTCAAATTCTGCATCCAACGAGCTCTCCAGATCGAAATTTGAGTTAAAACACAGGGAGATATGTCGAAAATACGAACACAAAAAGTAGTTTTTTTCTTTTTTCCTCCAAAATTAATAAATATTATTTTAACTATTATTTTATTATTTTCCTTAGGAGGCCCATTTTAGACCTCAAAATTCCTCTAATGTCAGTTGGATGATGTGGAGGATCATGTCCATGTATAGGGTAGGAAAATATAGAAGCTGATCGAGGATATAGACAAATTGGTTAACTTGACACAAGAGAGGGATTATCAAGGGAATTCATTCCCAATTGCTCATGCTTAGGAGGAAAATTATGTTTGCCAACCTCTCAATGAATACATCGATTTGGAGTTCCCTAGGTAAGTTGGGAATGGGTAGTTCTAGTTTCCAGTGACTATGCTTTCTTATGCGATGTTCTATGTGTTATAAGTGTATGATTTTGCGAGGGAAATATATACGTCTCTATAGTTTGAAGGACTTTGTAGTAGCAGGAGGAAAAATGTTCACAATTGTTAAAACTTTGATTTTGGACCCTGTTATCTTGGAGATATTATGTTTACCTCGTTATCGAGGTGTATATTATCTGTAACTTTTGGGTGTTTTTAGTTTTTTTTGTTAATATAAACTGCCATGCATTTCCGTAAAAAATAAGAAGATTAATTTCAATAAGCTATTTACAATCTATCCATAGATATGAAAGTCACAAGCTTTGAGGGTTAGCTCAAGCAGTCACAAGCCAAACATGATATCTCTCTCCTAAAAGTTAGAGAGGTCAAAGATTCAACTCTCTTGATTCCATAGGAGATCAGGGATGATTTTAAGGACCCATACTTATTTAAAAGTGTATAAATGCTGGCAAATATTACCAATTCTTAAAACACCAGCTATAAAATGATTGTCGATATTTTTCAAAAAATATTTTAATTTCCAAGGATTTTATATTGTTTATATAATAATTTGGCGATTTTTAGGGTGAAAATTTTTTACCCCATCAAAATTGGGCGAAACAGGGCTTCAAAAAATGCAAAATGGCGAATCTTTTTTGGGAGAAAAACATGGACAAATAGCCCATTGGACTAAAATTCGCCCCTAAAATTATCCCTGTAGGAGATAGGATCTGTAATCAAGTCCAACAGTTTACTCCATTTGCTATCCATAAATCACGAAGAATTATTTAAAGAATTTTCCATAAGATTATTCCTTAAAAAATATATACAAAAATCACAAATAAATAAACTATTATCATTTTAATATGCAAAATATTATTTTCAAATTTTCTTAATTTTATTTTAATATAAAATAATATTTAAAATTTATCTCATATCAATAAAAATATAATTTATTAATAAAACAAACAAAACAATAATACATAAAATTATTATTCATATCTTGTTAAAACACTTTTTCTTCCTTATGCTTCTCATCTTCTCCTTACACTATATTTTTATTTCCTCTCCATTGCATATCATCATAACACAATGAAACTATTCTAACTTAAGCTCAAGTACTCCTTTCATAATTATATCTTTTTGTCTATTTCAAACTTCTAATACTTATAAAAAATAAAACTTGTCGTGACTTCCTTACCACCATCATTCAATATGCTTCTATGTTCAACTTATTAGTTATGACCAATTTCTTACTTTCATCATTATATTACTTCTTCTTTCCTGATCACCACACAATGAGCAAATTCTATTACTTTTGAAAAAGAGACATTGTTGTATCTTCGTTACCATCATCATTCAATATGTTTCTATATTCAACTTATTATTTATTACAAATTTCCTCCACCATCATAACATTTCCCTCTGTACTTTAAAAAAATAATACCGGTCCTATCTTCCTTACCATCATCATTCAATATGTTTCTACATTCAACTTATTATTTATTACAAATTTCCTCCTCCATCATAACATTTCCCCTATATTAAAAAAAATAAAAAATCGTGACTTTCTTACTAGCATCATTCAATATATATGTATATGTTCAACTTATTATTTATTACAAAATTTCCCCTCTATATCATGATATTCCTTGCTTTCCTAAATACCACGTAACATGAACACATTCTATACCCAATATGAGCAAATTCTATCCCAATCATCATACCTCATATGAGGAGATAATATGCAACTCTTACATCATTATAAGACCATTATAGATCCCTTGTGGGCAACTCTTAGATCATTGTAAGATAATTCATGCCATGCTTTTGCCATTCAGGTCCCCACCTCCGAGTATGTGTAAAACCATTCGAACCAAAAAGTCTAATTATTTCGATCCATGGATCCATACTAGTTTTCAATCTTTTAAATGGTTAAAAAACCATTACCCAATTATGCATATTATAAATAACTCAAATTTCATGTACATGTTTATTCACATTTACATATGGGCACATTCATATTTATTTATAAAATAGGTAAGATGAACACAAATTATGGGTAGTTTTTTTATAAGCTACTCATATATTGATATGGGTTGTCAAGTGAGTTTGAGTTTAATTCGAATGGTTGGGAAATGAAGTTTATTTTTTTTATTTAAGTTTTATTACTTTTATTATTTTTATCATGAGTATATTGTTGAGACTAGCTTTAGTATATCGGATCTTAAAAAATGGTAAAGAATTACTTGGTTTACTTTAAAATTTTGTGTCTATGTTAAAAAATATTGAAGAGAAGCTTTCCTAAATCTTCATAGTTTTGATGAGTTAAAATGTTAGGAAGGTTGGTATTGTAACAACTATTTTGAAATTGAAATTTAATGTGGTTGCATGTAGGATATTTTAAGAGAAAGTGTTTTTCATCTTCCACCTTCTCAGTGTCACAAAGATGACATATTTTTTCATCCTAGTGTTTTAGAATTGTCATTATCCAACACCCTATTTTAATTTGGAGTTCGAGAGAGTTTGTTTTTATTTTAGCCATGTGTTAATTTTCTTATTTATGCTAACATAAAGATACTTTTGATCTTTTGGATTAGGGTTGATGGTCTCTTTATAGTCTCTTAATTTTCTCTTATTTGTTAATTCTTTATCTTACCACAAGTTCTCCCTAAGTTTAAATATGATACTATTTTTATGGTATAAATATTTTATAGAGTGACATCTTCCTATATTCCCCAGTGATTTACCCAAGACTTGTAACATTTATGCCAGCCAATGATCAAATTTGAAAGGATACTGTTAATATAAATTTGAAGGGTATACATTCATCCAACCCTTCAACGATGAAAAATTGTAAAAATAGTGGTACTTCAATTTACAAGAGAAAACTAGATCTACACTTAATAAATAAATAAATAAATTATTCTAAAAAACATTGTCGAACTCAAAAAATTTATGACCTTAAAAATAAAACAATAAATTGTAATTTCAAAGAAACTAATAATAAGCATACTTTTTAATTTCAAATGCAACTTTCCCATGTGTTATATATACATTTAAGATAAACTAAATTTATCATAATTAAACCACTATTTTATTCTTCATAGAAATTTCAAAGTTTAAAAATGACAATTTAGAGCTCCATACACAATCTAAGAATCAAACATTTTTGTGGACATCCACATAAGAGAGGATTTGTTCCATGTATCCATATTATACTTGAGGGGAGTCACATCTTGGATTCATATCTTAAGCATATCACAATCATGTTTAACCATGGAAGCCAATATCATTTAATCTCCAATTTGTAATTTGTAAATGTTCATTGTATATTTCATGAAGTATAAGAGCCATTAAGAGAGCATACTTCCTTTATAGACTTGTAAAACATGCAAATCTAGAGTGATTGCATCTATTATTTGTTATTTAGGCCAAGATATGTATGGAGATTCCTACATAGATAAAGGGTATTATTAATCAAAACCATCAAGTATGTTATTTTTATTATGGATATAGATTATTCACTTCCTCTCGGAGTCCATGCAAAAACATATGCCATAGTGAATGTTATAGTGTAATCCTTAATGCATAGATTTGATGATAACAATAATTATGTTTAACTCTCCATAGCATACTTAAGAACACTCGAGGATAAAAAAATGTTGCTATAAGAATTAATTCTACAAATGATATGTCTCATAAATTTTGGGTGTGAGTTACAAGGAAGAAGAGCTATGAGATATACTTAAAATATTTGTTGTAAAGTAACATCATGTTGATACCAATGTTTCTAAAAGAAACAAAAAGAATTTGAAAGGGTGTGATAGATAAAGATGCATAGAATAGAATAAGTGAGAAACCGATTCCAGGTTTGAGACTAGGATGTAATGTATGCAAATAAATAATAAATTAATATAAGTAATTAATAAATATTGTATATGATAATCTAATAACGACATGTGATGAGACCTAACTCTTCAATATTATACTATATATATGTCGATCAACTATGTAAATTCATATCATCAATTATTAAAAACAATCTTAAATATAAATTTGAAAGATTTCTCTTTCAATTTATTATTGTTATAATTATCATTTTTAATAGTTAATTATTCATAATCTCAAAATCCTTCCAAAGATGAATACAAGAAATCATGAGAGAAATATTATTGATTCTCTCGAAGACTTAGCAAAAAAGAACAAGAGTGAATCCGAATCCAAAATTCTTGCCGCAATACAAGCTTACCATCACTACGTTCAAGTATTCACCAAAAGATTGGATGATGTCCTATTATTGAGAGCTGAATTCGAGGCCTCCAAAATCTAATAATAGTACGATCAACCCCCATTCATTATCGTGGCCGCATTTCTCATCAAGTATAGATACTAATGATGATATCAATCAAGATGATGAAAAATAAAGTGTAACAAGAGACAATCAAGAAAATGACCAAGAACCAAACTAGGAAGAAATGATTGATGAAGATGAAGTCAAGGAAGATGGTAAAGACATGACGGTAAAATTAAGTGATCACAGGGATAAAAATGAATAAATGGCAAAGCATATGAAAAAAAAGAGCAATAGAATAAAATGACGAGGATAAAACCATGGAAAACCATTTGAAGTCAAGGGTTGCAAATTATCCAAGGTTGAAGGAGAAATGCATTGCTCAAAAAGTGAACCCTCACTATGGGAAAGGGTAGTTCAAAATTTATACTACACCCGGGACATAATAAAAGAAAAAACCATATCAAACACATCCTTATGTACCCCCTCACCGAAGGATGGCGTCATCAAATACAAGGAAAGATAAGAACATATGTTTCAAATGCAATGCTCCAAAATGGATGCCAGGTCATAAATATGCATTTGCACTAGAAATTAATGAAGATTTTGTTAGTCATGTGAGAAAATCCATACACGGAACATGAATGAGTTGAAAAAATTTCCACACAACTATAAGATCTATAAAAGTGCCTAGTGAAAATATAGAGTGAAGACGAAACAAAAACCATCGAGGACCTAAGACGAAGGCATGGACATTATAAGGAAGATGATATTGATGATAAAGAAAATAAATATGTAGAGGACAAGAACCAAGTCTAGAATGTGGAAGACCATGGTGAATCTAGAGAAGATTTTGATGAGAATGACAATAACAACATTGAAGATATTGATGAAAATGAACGTGATGTCGATGACAATTGCGAATAAGAGGAAGATCTCAAAGATTATAATGATGAAACAAAAATATTAATGAATATGAAGATGATGCCAATGTTGATTGTGAAGAAGATGAAGATGAAGAAGAATATATTGATGCAAATAAAGGCAATGAAAATGATCCTAATCACGATGATGTAGAAGATGAAAATCCAGAAGATTCATTGACATTAAAAAATATAGACAATCTATAAGATGTTGCAATTCAATGTGATCAAGAACCAAAAGAACAAAAGGATTCCAAGGAACAATTAGAGAATATATTGTAGATATAGACAAGGAAATAAATCTTTATTAAACATGATTTAATGAAATAAAAAAAATTAAAATGTAAGGGTGCTTCATTCATGAAAGTAGGGGTAAAATTAAAAATAAATATACCTTAACCAATCCGATTGAATTAAGTAAGATTTTAGAAGTTTCCACTACAAATAATAAGACCACAACAGAGCCAAGTGAAACTAAAGGTCAAAGTGTTATTGCTAATGAAATTATATCTACCAAAGATATTCCATAGGTTGAGTTCAAGAAATGATTCAATGACATGTCATAAACTATAGATTCAATGATGTTTGAATATCCATCGATCATCACTATGGAAGCCACATGTCAGTAAGAGAATAGTTTCATACTAATGCATGCAAAAATATCAGAGGTCAACATGATGACACAAGTTCAATGAAAATATCAAATTAGGAATTCAGAAGGGTCAACTTAATTGAGTACGATGACACCAAATTCACAAAAGTTGCAGCAGATAGGAATCATCAAACCAATATCAAAGTTGAAAAATAATTGGAAGATCCTTATGAATATTCCAAGAAATTCAAGAAATATAGTCATCAAAATAACAATGCTTTGAGGACGAAGCATTCCAAGGAGGGATGACTTGTAATGTACCAAATAGAATATATGTAAATAAATAATAAATTACTCTAAATAATTAATAAATATTGTATATGCTAATCTAATAATGGCACATGATGATACATAACTCTTCATTATCATACTATATATATGTCGATCAACTATGAAAATTGATATTATCAATTATTAAAAATAATATTAAATATATATTTGAAAGATTTATCTTTCAAAGAATTTGTAGAGTTGCACTACCAAGATTCTCTTGCATCAATTCCTATAACAACTTCTAGATTCCTATAACAACTTCTAGAGGAGGGGTGGGGGGGGGGGGGTCAAATTGTCCTCCTACAAAGAATATATATATATCTCCCAATCGAGACATCCCAAATCCTAGATCAATTCACAACCCAACCGACATTAGCGACTCACCCGGAAAGGGAGGAACAAGGAACAATTTTGATACACATGACCTAAATGAAATAAACAACCCCATATCATAGCCAAATATCTCAATGCATGACCCCAGGAAATGTACTCCCAAAGTAGAGGAGATACCTCGATTCAAATTTACCTCAAACAAGATTGTTGGGTATATACAATACACCCATGACCATGTTGTTATTGGAAAGTTCACGGGGATCTGGCTCTCTAAGCGGGCCTTAAATTGGTGGAAATACAAAGGGAAGATCAACTTGAAACTTTGATAAAAAGGGTTCTTTACAACCATACTTACCAGTTTCAAGGATCGAGAACATGCCTTTGACAATGGCCCATACTTCTTTAATGCAATTGACCTTTATTTACAATTTTGGATTGAGAACTTTATCTTAGAGAAGTAATATTTCAAAGCAGCACTGGCTTGGATCTTCCTATACTCTTCTCCTTAAGAGTACTGGGATGAACATACTCTTGTAAGGATTGGAAATACCCTAGGAACCTACATCAAGAGTTCAAAAGTCACCAAGCAGGGTAGGTACACCTCTTATGCTCGGATTTGTGTGTACATGAATGTTTCAACCTCTCTTTCGATATCCATTTGCCTCAACCACCATGATTAGAATGGATTCAAACAATTGACTACGATCACATCTAATTTCAGTGTTGTGGATGTCATGAGCATGGCCATCTCTACAAATATTTCCCTCTCATCATTAAAACTGATAAATTAAACCAAGACGAAAAAACATATCTAGAACGCTTCTCCAAAATAAATTCCAAGAGAAGAAAAGGGAAATTACATAACTAGTTAATCTCACCCTTGGGGATCAAAATGACTAACCATTTTAAATCCCTAAATGAAAATCCCATCCTGGTATATGATGATGAGGATATGGTTGAACCCTCCTTATTCCACATTGAAAATAACCTAGAGTTTTCCAACAAGGAGGGTGACCCCCTCGAGGAAAAAAAAGGAAAATGACAAACCCCTAGAGAAAGAAGAGCCAAAGGATCAATCTCTAGCCCAAGGAAACCAATACCAAATTGACTCAGAAGGTGATGAAGAAATGTATCTTGGGAGTTGGATCTTCATGCCATTGTGGCTGCATGCAAAAGGAAAAATACTTAGTCCATTCCTAAAAAAAATAAAATCTCTAGCTTCTGTGTGAAGCAGTGATAAAAATTAAATCCTAGCAATGTCAAAATACCTTAAATAAAAACCAACATTCATACTCTATAGGTGTCAAGGTGACCAACCCTAAGTAGCAGTTGAAGACTACCAGAGAAGAGAAAAAGTGAGGAATAAAAACTAAGCAACAACTGCTTCATGAGATTCATGAGAAACTAATCTTCTCGAGGAAGTATAACCCCGTAACAAATAATTTATTCTCTAACACTAACCCCAGTTACCCATGAAGATAATTACCTGGAATATTATAGGTCTCAATGCTAAAATCAAACGCATGATTTTAAGAAGTAAAATTATTTTTGAACAACCCACCTTTATTTTGTTGCAAAAAACTAAATGTTCCACATAAGTTTTAAGTCAAATAGCTCAACATTGTTGGATAACGTGTCAAACATCTTCCGTAGATGCACAAGGTACTAGAAGGGCCATACAAATCCTTTGAAACCCAAGGGGCATAATGCTAGAAAATTTATTTTATACTACTAGAAATCTTTCAGCTCAATTCCATATTTTGGGTACACTTCGAGAGGCTCTATCACCAATATCTACGGACTACATACCATGGAAACAAAAATGTAGTTCCTAGACTCTGTTCAGTGGATCAATTCTCTTACAACACACCAAAATTGGATCATTGGGGGTGAATTCAACATGATCACCTCACTAGCAAAGGAAAAAGAAGGTTTGAGAAGATTGGACGTAGATAGAACCTACTTCAATGATATGATAAAATCCTTAAAATTAGTAAACCCAAAAACAAGTAATGGCCCACACACTTGGAATAAAAAACAAGGTGGCATCATGCTTAGAAAAATTTCTTATTACAAATCCCTTAATGCACCTTGACGTTTATATGGAAACCACTATCCTTCCATGTGTAGGGTCTGATCATTGGTCGATCAACCTCATCATGAACCCCGGGGGATGTTTGACAAAATTGTAATTTTTAGTTTGAAAAATTATGGCTTGATCATGTAGATTTTGAGTGCAATATTAACACTTGGTGGCAAGAGGTGACTCTGCAAAGAAGTACCCTTGTGTTTAAATTCTAACATTGTCTAAAAATTATCAAATTCAAACTCAAGCAGTGGAACAAAGATATTTTTGGAAATATTTTCCAAGCAAAAAAAAACCTTGGAAACCAAACTGGAGTAGATTTAAAAAAATATGGTGATGGAGGGTCAAACATAAGAACTTATAACATGGGAGGATTCCATTCAATCTCAATTAAATGACCACCACAAATAAGGAGATATTTTGGGGAAACATAAATCTTGAATTTGATTGCTCAAAAAAGTTGAGAGAAACTCCATTTTTTTCATAAATACATGATTCAACACCACCACCACAATTGTTTTATCCCCTTAACTAATCAACAAGGTCACAAAATAGTTAAAAATGAATAAATAGAAAAATAAACAGTTTCCTATTACCAATCGATCCTCAAGGAGTCATAGGAAAACAAAAGAGAACCCATCAACAAAATTATTCAATGCATACCTCATCCCATAATGTCCAATCAAAATCAGAGCATGATGTGTGAACTCATAATGGAAGAGGTCAATAGTAAAGGAAATGAAACCTTGAACATCTCCAGGGTTAGAGGGGTTCACCATTGATTTTTTCCATGCTTGTTAGTCTATAATGAAAGAATAGGTTTTGATGGTAGTGGAAGAGTCAATAAAACTTTTAGGGCTCCTTATAAATATTAATTCTACCTTCCTTATGTTAATCCCTAAATAGGAGAACGTGTTTGGTTCAAACAAATTCAGGTCTATATCCATTTGCAATATCATTTATAAAATCATAATGAAGGTTATCTCTAATAGGCTAAAAATCTTTTTTCCTTTCCTCATCCAAACTAACTATGTTGAAGCAGGAAAATCCTTGAGAGCATTATTTAAGCTCATGAGACTATTCACTCTTTGAAGTCAACCAAAAAACTATGCATGATGCTAAAGTTAGACATGTTGAAGGACTTTGACAAAATCAGTTGGAAGTATATCAAACATGTCCTCCTTGCCTTTGGATTTTCTAAGGTATAGACCAACTAGATTCTTTTCCTGATCTCCTTTGCTTTGTGCTACATTTTAATTAATTTCTTTGCTTCTTTAATGTTATACCCCTCTAGAGGTATCCAATAGGGAGACCCCTCTCTTAAATCCTCTTCATTCTTATGACATAAGGGCCAGGTAGAACTGTCAAAGCGATCATTCTAGAAGGAAAATGAAGGGTTTGGGAATTCATGGTGATGAATATGTTTTGTCCCACTTGCAGTTCATGAACGATTCCATGTTTATGGTATTTTCTTTTGTAAAAGAGGCCAAATCCACCAAAATAATTCTGCACCTCTTCTTGAAAGATTCTAGCACCTCTATCAATCTTGGTAAGTCCAAAATCTTCTTTTTCAATCCTTCCCTTGTCACCCAATTCAACATCTATTGAATCCTTGGTATCCAACACTATTTCCTCCCAATGAAATATTTGGGTGCTCCTCTCATTGCCACTACTTCCTAGGACATTTCTTGGGAACAACTGCTCTCCAAACTTGAAAATAAAATTTCTTGCTAGACATTTTTCTCTATAAATCTAGCAAGTCACTGACCCTTGTGAAATCAATTTTGCAAGCCATGCCTCTATATCTGTTTTATGTCCTTACAACCCCCAAATTCATTTTGAAAACCATTAGAAATATTTAACATACCTTATTATGGAGTGGAGCCAATGCCAAGTGGAAATGGGCCAATGTTTATTGGGACAAAGTCTATCTTTATAAGCACCCTGGTGGTTTAGGCTTAAGAGAACTAGAAAAAGAAAACATAGCTATAGGTGCCAAAATATGGTGGAGATGGTTCACCAACAAAGAAACTACTTGAGGAAAAATATGGAAACAAAAATATACCCCTGAACTTAAAGAACAATATCTAATCAAAATGGATGGTAAAAAAAAGGCTCCCTGATATGGAACACAACACTGTATAATCACTCCATAATTCAGAACCATTGTTTCTGGGAAATAAATTATGACAAGACCACTCTCTTTTAGGAATATTCATGACAATAGATACCTAATCTTGAGTATATTCTTGTAGTCCACAACCTCAAAGTTCACCTTCATTTAAAAAACATGGAACTTGTCTATCATTATTGGAACATCTTTACTAGTGATTCTTGATGACATACATGGTTTCCTAAATAATAGTGGTAACATAACAATACCCCACCAATATATGAAAACTTAAGGCAGAACCTATAAGAAAGGAAATAAAAATTAGATTTGGCTTGGACAAGCTCTGACACGGGTAAAAATCTAGTGGTTGCTTCAACTTAAAAGAATCCTACTCTATTGTTGTTGGGCATGATTAGAAACACCATTATAATATTTGTCAAAAATCTAGAAACAAAATCCCTTCCCTAAAATATCCACAATTCATGTGGCTAGTTGCCTGTCAAAAATTTCTCACTTAGGATCAACTCCCCCAGTGGAGCTTTCAGGGTCCATCACTCTGTCATCTCTATGGTGACGATGAAGAAAGCATGGAGTATATTCTTAACCAATTTGATTTTTCTTAATCTCTCTAGGAATGAATTTCACTCGTTTTTCATCAAATTGACTAGGATCGACTTAGAACTAGGACTACTATCACAACAAGATTTCAACCCAAAATCCGACGACATCTGACAAAAAGTACTGTTTTGTTGGATTTCAATTTGAAATGTCGAATTTTGATTTTTTTTTAAATTGTAGAATTTGTTGTCGAATTTTTGACATTTATTTCTACTGTCAATGTTTCAACTCTAACTCGTTGGATATTCAACGTCAAGGACGTCGGATTTGCAACTCCAAAGTTGTCGGATTCCTGACCAGATTGTCATCGGATATGCGACGAATATTCGTCGGATTGGCGACGTAATTTCCATTTTTGTTTGCAACGGTAACTAGGCCTTTTGCAATAGTAACTAGGTTAATATCGTCAGTTATTCGACGACTATTGAATTTAAAAATTTATAAATTACAGAAACATTCCAACATGTCTGCTATAGAAGCGACATACGGTTTGCATAAATTAGTTTATTCCTCGACGAACGATTTTAGGAATTGTTTTATTCTTCGATGGAAGGTTTGCGGAATTATTTTATTTCTTGCAGACTGCTTGCAGACATCATTTTATCGACAAACGATTTTCGAAAATTATTTTATTCTTCGAGAGACCAACGTTTGTGGAAATAGTGATGTGTGGACCTTGATTTTTTAAGGTTGTTGATAGTCTTCATTCAAGCTTTTGTGACAAAATGTCAAATAGCAATATTCCTGATTCAAACGAACAAAATCGACAATTGTTTGCTAAACTGTGGGATGCAGCGAAAAGAAGGGGTGACGGGAAATGTTATTGTCCATGTAGTCAATGAAGGGGATTTAAGAGGAGAATAATATTGATCACAACAACCACAAAACATTGTAGGGAACATGGACACGCTGACGGGGGGGCCGGGGAGAATGAATATCATCCATTTGTAAGTTTAGCATTATAAAGTTTTTTATATTTTTTGCTTTGTTAAATGTATGTATGATTTTAATATTTCCTATATTAGATTATATCTATTAATGTTTTCATGTAATTATAAAGCAAAGACATCCTACGACATATCGTCTAGAGGAAGTTCTTTCAGAACAAGTATCGGAGGAACATGGAGCTATGCTTAATGGAGAACAAGTTAATAATCCTATTGAAGAAGATGATCATACTGATAACGTAGTTGAAGATGATGGTACAGATACATTGATCCATGATTCATTTAATGTTAGAATGGAAGATGACACTGACGATGATCATGAAAATATTGATGACTTTGATGATGTTCACGATATACCTCTTCCTGAGAAGGCATACAAACCCCTTTATGAAGGCTCCAAAACAAATATTCTCTTTGCTATATTGTTGATAATGAACTTGAAGGTTATGAATGGTCTTTCAAACATATCAATCACACAGATGTTAAGGTATGCAAAATAATCCATCAAATATATATGATCATGATAAAGGTTATATTTGTTCCTTTAATAATTGTATTGTTAATTTATAATTCAAATTAATACGAATGAAATGTGTTTCATTAATATTATTTATATATTATATAAACTCTATTTTTATTTTTATTTGATGTAGCTTGATAACTGAATTTTTGTTACCACTATCAAATATTTTACCTCGCACATATCGAGATTTATCTTCCATCATGAAAGATGATTGGAATGCATTGTGAAACAATTCTTGCATGCCCCGATGACCATGTTATATATTATAATTAGCATGAATTTGCAACATAATGTCATATAAGTAGATATTGAACAGATCAAGTAACAAAAAAGGTGCCCCACAAGGTTCTTCGTTATATTCCCATCATTCCACATTTACAACGACTGCTCAGGTGCAATAACACAGCGCAATTTATGGATTACCATGCAAGGAACATAAGTCAAGATGATGTTATTCGAATGCCTGCAGATGGTTCTGCATTTAGAGATATGGAGGAAAAGTGGCCTCACTTTAAAGAAGAACACTGTAATCTTAGGATTTCTTTGGCAGCATATGGGGTTAATCCATTTGCACAGATGAGATCCATTTACACGGTGTGGCCTATTTTTGTTATCAACAATAACATTCCTCCATGGTTGTCAATAAAGATGGAGCACACAATGTTGTCGATGTTTATTCTGGGTATATTCTGTTTACAACTGTTTTATTTTTAATGTAGTTGTGGTCTCATTTGTCGTATTTTGTTTCATAATGTCATATATATATTTTTTATTTTACTCTTGTGCATGGTTTATATATCTTAATGGTTCTCATAATTATATATTTTATATGTACTTCAAATCAATCAGGTAAGTTCCAAGTCAAAGATATGAATGTATATATTGAACCTCTTATAGACGAGCTACTGAAGTTATGGAATGGCATTAGTATGTATGACATATCTAGATGAATACGACAAAGGCAATTTCAATTCCATGCAATGCTTGTATGGACAATACACGATTCTCTAGGGTAAACCCATTTTTGTGGTTTGTATTTTTAAGTTCCAATTTAATTGCATTAATTTTATGAAGTAGTTAATATAGTTTATATATAATTATAATTAACATAGATATTCCATATCTATATATTGTAGGTCTTCAAACAAACGGAAAATTTGCATGTCCAGTTTGTGGTCCTAATCAAATCTCGTTTCTCAAAAAGATTAAGAAAGGAGGTGTTTGATGAGTATAGGCACTTCCTCTCTAAGAATCACATGTATATAAAAACCGAAAAAAAATATTTTCAATGGGAAGCAAGAGACTGCATTAAAATCATGGAGAATGAAAGCTCACCTTTGGAAGTTGCAATATAATAGAAATCGTCAAGCTGGTACGTATGGATTATTGTATATGAATTGTTATGTATTTTTTTTTTATTGTGTGTTGTTTACTGTAGTGGCCATAATTGATTTTTGTAATTTATTTATAAACTGATATTCATGATGTCCGTCATGATCATGAAGGCATTAATGGGCTTCCACGAGGAATGAAAAGTTATCATAAACAATTTAGCAGGTTTCCCTATTATGAGCACCTACAAATTGCTCATCTATTTGATAAAATGCATATCAAAAAGAATGTGACTGAAACATTATGGCGACTATTGGAGCTAAGGAGCAACAAAGAAAAAATTGTGAAATTTTGCAAAGACATTCAAGAAGGCAACCATGCAATGAAAGACGTCATTCAATTTCATAGCAACAGAGACCAAATTATTATAAACTCAATTCCATGGATGTTTATGAAGCAACAAAGTAATGTTGTAAAAGAAGTCATGCAGAAAATTAAATTTCCCACTCGATTTTGTGCGAACATGAAGAATATCATAACAAAGAAAGGTGATTTTGCGAAGGTGAAAACACATGTTTGTCACGTCTTCATGAAGGTAATTATTATTGTTATATCCATATAATTATTGTTTTTTTAAATTCCAGTGCATATTGTTGTTATTTTGTTTGTCTACACTTTGTTTAAAAAATGATGTGGTTTGTATATTGTTACAGTATGTTCTACCTCTCTCTCTCCCGGACAACTTCGACAACAATGTCAAACAAGTTATATATAATCTTGGGAAATAAATGAGGTAACTAGCGATTATTTGTATGTGCTTAGTGTTTCTTTAATACATTGTATAATTTATATTTGTTTTTTGTGCACTAATTCATGTTATGTAATTTAATGTTTATTTTTGTTAAATATCGTTATTGATTTGCATCACTTGTAGATGGTTGTCATCTAAAGAAATCCATAAAGAATATATAAAGTATTGGAGGAGAGACATTCCTCGTTTCATGTGTGAAATGCAGAAGCATCTACCTTCAGCATTTTCAATGCACCAGAACACTACCTCATACACCTAGTTGAGGAGATTGAATTGTGTGAACCTGTGCACTCAAGGTCCATGTGGATGGTTGAGAGGCACTTGAAATTTATGAAGGGCTTGGATAAACAACGAGCAAGTGTTGAGGGTTCTATGATGGAGGGATATATGGTATACCAAAACATGTTGTATGTTAGTGAATATATTCCTAATTTAGCGTCAAAGCTCAATTTATGTCACATTTGTGATTCAGACTCCAATAACAATTTTGAAGGGGAGTACCTAAAGGGGAAAGGTAGATCGAGGAAGGTGAAAGGTAATTATTAGCTAGTGGATGTTAATTAATAAAATACATTTTACTATTGAATTTTATGTATATATATCATACATATTCTATTTTCATATTCAATTTATTGCATCAATTAAGAGCTTATACTTTGTTAAGATAATTTACATCTATCTTGAATTTTAAATTTTATGTCATCAAGCAGTTGGTTGAGAGTGGGATGCAATTCATTTATACATCGCAAACAATCTTGACTGAATGAAGGTATGGATTGAACGATGTGAACAATCATCATGGAATATCATGGGAAGGTGTGGCTTCATTGGTTAAAGCAACACATCTCAATGGAGATACCATTCTTACAAAAAGGGAAATTGATTTAGCATATGATTTAAAAGATAAGCAGGAAAGCATATTAATCAACCGCTCCAATCCATTTTTTTTGCAAATTACATATTGATGTACACATTGTTTTTTTTCCCTGTATGGCCGCATAAAAATGCACTTAATCATAGATATTGAATCATTATGTAATATTTTCGTGTATGGATTGTTGTAGGTAAAACACCATAAGGCTATGGTGTGAAATGGTTGTAGATATCACATCAAAAAGTTGGATGAAACAAATAAAACATGAGATTGTGGGATATCTGCAGTATTTGAGATGACCAATGTTTCATCTAGAAGTGACAAACATCTAGAACTCTCAGAAAATCGATACTATGGGTATCTGGAAGATATTCTTCAGTGTGACTTTAAATCCTTCAAGGTAGTTCGGTTCATTGTCAAATGTATAGGTTCCGATTGAATCAACATGATCCCAATAGAACTATTATTGAACATGATAATGGATTTACCATGGTAAATATAAAGTTGTTTGAGCCAGGAACAGATCCCTATGTTCTTCCAAGACAATGTGAACATGTATTTTAGTTTGAGGTTCCAGGTAAAGCGGGTTGGTCATTTGTTGCTAGACACAATCCAAGGGGAAGGCCGGTAAAGTATAACCTAGAGGAAGGTAATGAAGAGGGTCTCAAAGAAGAATACAATGATGAAGATCATGATTAACATGAGTTAGATGATCATGATGATCCAGAAGAAGATTTCCAAGAATTAGTTGAATCAGATGATGTAGCAGACAATGCCCATGAAGATGATATCAATGATGAGATGATGATTGTAACTGAATTAGATGATGGTGATGCTATGAACAATCCTTACAATGTTGACTCTAGATCTGATGATAAAGATGATGAATTGAATGATGACTTAGATGAAGAAGATGATGAAGTCTATTGAAGTGTACGATGTATGCAGTAATTTCTCTACTATATATATCTTGATTGAATCTTGTGATATAAATATTGAATTTTATTGTTATTGAAAATTCAATAATTTAATTAGAAATATTATTTTATCTTATTTGTTTTAAAAAGAGTAACTAACATTAATGAGATCATATTACAGATAGGAAAAAATACGAGGCTAAAATAATTCGTGACAAGTATCCAAATATTTGACTATTATTATATAATTTGATTTGCAAAAGAAATTAATTTCATCAAATTGAAGAAACAAATCTATAATTCTTTTTTATTGTAGTTGAATAGATCATGATAATTTTGGATTTGCAAATATATGATTCCAGTATATTTTACAATGGGACAATTTGTACATATGATATGCAAGAGAATAAATGTAGATGCAGAGAAAACAATATTTATTTTTGCGAACAATGTGCTTCCACCTACTGGTAAGTTAAATCTTATTAATTTTAATTTGATGTCCAATGTCTTTGCAGCTAATATTGTTTGGAATTTTCTTTTTTCAATACTTAAGTCCACCATCTTCACCATCATCATCATCATCATCATCGGCATCGCCATCGCCATCGTCATCGTCATCGTCATCATCATCGTCATCATCATCATCATCATTGTCATCATAACTAACATCATCATAATCATCTTCAACTTCATAATCATCATAATCATCATCAACTTCATCGTCATATTCATTGTGCTATGTGGGTCCAATGATGAAAATTTGTATATATGTGTCGGCTTGGTGTGAAATTTGACATGATTAGACTAGACACATGCATTGATGGTGTGGGAGGGTTTCCAGACTCAATCGTCATCATCATCATCATAAACATCATCATAATAATCGTGAACTTCATCGACATCTTCATCGTCAAACATGACTATCACTAACAATTTGAGCAACAAAAACCATACCTATAGATTAATTAATTTTCTACGTGGGGCCAACGATGAAATTTTTTATATATGTGTCGGCTTGGTGTGAAATTTTGCATGGTTAGAATAGAGACATGCATTGACGATGTGGGAGGGTTTCCAGACTCAAATATAATCATCATTTTCATCATCAACATCATCATCATCGTTGTCATCGTCATCGTCGTCATCGTCATCATCATCGTCATCATCGTCATCATCATAGTCATCAACTTCATCATCATCGTCATCATCATCATCATCGTCATCATCATCATCAACACCATCATCATCGTCATCATCATCATAATCAACATCATGATCTTTATCATTTCATATGAGATCAACATGGTGATCACCATATTCATCATCATCATCATCATCATCATCATCGTCATCGTCGTCGTCGTCATCGTCATCATCATCATCAACATCATCATCATCAACATCATCATCAACATCATCATCATCAACATCATCATAATCATCATTATCATCATAATCATAATCATCATCATCATCATTGTCGTCATCATCATCATCTTCATCAACTTCATCGTCATCTTCATCGTCAAACATGACTGTCATTAACAAATCGAGCAACAAAAACCATACCTATAGATTAATTAATGTGCTACATGGGGCCAAAGATGAAATTTTTTATATATGTGCCGGCTTGGTGTGAAATTTGGCATGGTTAGACTAGACACATGCATTGACGATGTGGGAGGATTTCCAGACTCAAACATCATCATCATCAAAGATTGTATAACCAAATATTAGTAATGATAACTAGAAAAGGCCAAATTATGTAACATTTAGACTAGTCCATATATTGATACTGAACACTACGTTTTATGATTTTGTCTATATTGACTTTTACCAGAGTTGAATTACTTTAATTTTTTTCTATATTAATTATTGAATATATTAGTTATGTTCATTATGTTAAGTTTTTTTATTTAGATTAACTATTTAAGAATTTAATTATATTTACTACAATCACTGTAATTTATAAAAGGAGTTTATATCCATTAATAATTATGTTAAATATATTTTAAATTTGA
>LPNX010279125.1:4231-34379 GCA_001517045.1 Pseudotsuga menziesii | reverse complement strand
AATAGTAAAGGTTAATATTGTACTGTAATGTTTAATAAGGAATAGTAAAGGGTTATGTCACATCATAACATTAGATAAGGAATAAAAGAGTGTTGAATAATGGTACGTTACATTTTGAATAATTATAACTATAGTAGTAATTATTATTATTAAATAAGATTAGTCTTGATTATGTTTAGCTATGTTAATCTATGTTTATTATGTTTTATGAAGGTTAAGTGATATTGTAACATTATAATTTGATTAACCATGTTAAAGGAATAGTAAAGGTTAATATTGTACTGTAATGTTTAATAAGGAATAGTAAAGGGTTATGTCACATCATAACATTAGATAAGGAATAAAAGAGTGTTGAATAATGGTACATTACATTTTGAATAATTATAACTATAGTAGTAATTATTATTATTAAATAATATTAGTCTTGATTATGTTTAGCTATGTTAATCTATGTTTTATTATGTTTTATGAAAGTTAAGTGATATTGTAACATTATAATGTTATGTCACGATCTTATGCTCTATAAAAAAACAAATAAGGTTATGTTACATTTTGATGTTTTAACAAATAAAAGAGGGTTGTGTCATATTGTGATATTGGCTAATGTCAACTTATTTATTTTGAGTAATGTTATCTTATGTTGACTAAGACATGATTCATGCTGACTAATCTTAAAGTTGAGTAATGTTGATGTAATTTAACTAATGTTGGATAAGATGACTGAATTTGACTATACTTAGTTATTATGTTGACCATGTTAAATAATGTTGGCTTACAATGACTACTTTGTTGACCAACCTTAACTAATATTGAAGAATTTAACTAATGTTCACCAAGTTTACTTATGTTCATTAATGCAGACTATGTTTATTGATGTTGTCTACTTAGATAATAATGTTGAGTAAGGTAAACTAATTTCATGTCACATTGCAAATATTATTGCTAGTTACACTAAATTAAATAAGATAATAATTAATTTATATTAGTTATGACTTAGTGTTAATTGGGGTTAGAACATCTTACCATGCTTAATAAGAAATAAACCATACTTATGTCTAATGTTAGAAAAACATAACTTTATGCCATTGAAGATCATATGAATGTTGATTAATTATGATCTTTGTTGACTAATGACAACTAATATTTACTAAAACTAGCTAAACTTGACTATGTTCATCGAGTTTACAAATATTGACTCATGTATATTAATATTGGAAAATAATTACTAAAGTTTACTAATGCTCGTTATTTTCACTAAGTTTAAAAATACTGAGCATTAGTGAACACATTCAACATCTTCATCATCATCATCATTGTCATCGTCATCATCATCATTGTCATCATCATCGTCGTCGTCAACTTCATCGTCATCGTCAAACATGACTGTCACTAACAAATCAAGCAATAAAAACCATACCTAAAGATTAATTAATGTGCTACGTGGGGCCAACGATGAAATTTTTTATATATGTTCCGGCTTGGTGTGAAATTTGGCATGGTTAGACTAGACACATGCATTGACGGTGTGGGATGGTTTCCAGAATCAAACATCATCATCATCATCATCATCATCTATTGAATTGAGCACATAGATCTGTGGACAAACACACAACTCACATGATAGATCACACAATTTACTCAGTTATTGAAGAATGAAACAGTGCAAAAATGGCTTGCAGCTGTGAATGCTTTTCATTAATCAAAGAGTAATTAGATAGATAATTACAATGAAGTACAATGGCTTTAATAGCCACAAGCAATTCGAATCCACATGAGGAAGTTCGAATTGATTAGACTCTACTTGATTGTAGGTAACCAAGACCTTGTCTAAATCACAATCGGAGGACTCAATAGTTAACTGAACTTGTCTAAACCATAACCGGAGTTCATCGGAGCTCTAAAACACAACTCAAGTGTTACATTCAGTGTTGACTAAGGTTAACTGACAGTGGTAGGTGAGAAATGCGCCCCACATGAGTGCAGTCAAGTAAACCTAGCGCTAACTGAATGTAGAGGACTAGAACTGAATGTAACTGACTCCTAACTTAGCTTGACTAGTCATCAACTGAAGTGAACTGACCTTGGTTGGTTTCGGCACTCCCAGTGGCTTCCTAAATTGTAGCGATTGGTCTAGGAGGCTCCTAAACTGATGCAATCAAGTGCAATCAGTGGCAGTGAGCCTTAATTAGTGTTCCCCACACTTTAGTAACTGAAACATGTGCCCCAATTAGGTCAAGTGGACCCAATGGTCTTAATGACTATAAATAGACTGGATGGACTCCCGATTTAGACATGACTCCCGATTTAGACATATGACCAAATTTGGACAAGGGAGGATTAATAATCCTAACATCATCAACATCATCATCATCAACATCATCATAAACATCATCATCAACATCATCATCATCGTCATCATTGTCATCAACATCATCATCATCATCGTCATCGTCATCAATATCATCATCATCATCATCATCATCATTTCATATGAGATCAACATGGTGATCACCATCTTCATCATCATCATCATCATTGTCGTCATCGTCGTTTTCATCGTCATCATCATCATCAACATCATCATCGTCAACATCATCATCAACATCATCAACAACATCATCAACATCATCATCATCAACATCATAATCATCAACATCATCATAATCATCGTTATCATCATCATCAACGTCATACCTATAAAGACTGACGACATTTGGCGCCATTGGTTTGGCAAGGTTGTCGGATTCTTCATCATGTCATAGGACATCATCATCGTCATCACCATATTCATCATAATCTTCATCATCATCGTCATCTTCATCATCATCTTTGTCATCACCCTATTCCTCATCAACATCTTCCTCATCATCAATTTATTCATCATCATCATCATCATCGTCATCACCATCACCATCATCGTCATCATCATCTTCATTGTCACCTTCGTCATCATCTTCTTCCTCATCAAAAGCTTCATCATCATCAACTTCTTCTTCATCATCATCATTGTCGTCATCACCATCTTCATTATCATCATCATCATCGTCATGACAATGTTGTGTTTGTGAGGGATTGATGATGAACTTCATTCATGTGTCACATGGATCATTTTCCTTAAGGGGTGCCCCAATATTCTTGGTTTGATTTTCCATATTGATCCATAGTACTTCATTTTTTATACATATTGATGTGGTGTTTGGAGGATCTTAAAGTGAGGGATTTTTTATACATATTTTCCATTACATCAACTACCAAAGACTTACCTTTACCCAAAGTTTTATTATTACCCAAGTTTCACTTACCATTACATCAACTACCAAAGACTTACCTTTACCCAAACTTTTATTATTACCCAAGTCTTACGTGGACTTTATAAAGTAACATGGGATAAAAAAGTTAGTGGATCTATCGTCCCCTTTTCAAGGTGTATATCATGGTCAAATTACCAACACTCATACCCAAACCTTCACCGTGCACGAAGCTTACAAGGAGCAGCTCACGGGTCTTTTTTCACTACGCGTTGACATGTAAAATGACAATGTTATAAATAGATGAGGTTAGATTTTTATGTCAATGTTTGGAAGCTTCTACACTTACCGTCTGCAATTTTTATTTCTCCACATGATTTGTGTATTGGTTGTTGCATGTGATTTCTATGGTAGGGCTTCACGGCTTCAATACGGGTGTATTTGTTGACGGTGTTCATGGTGTTTTCTGAAATTTCTCTTCACGGGTTGTCTACAATTTGTCTTCACGAGATACTAACAGATTTGTTGCACCTTCAATACAACTTCCTGCAATGTGTTCGATATGTATGTAGGTTAATTGTAAGTAGGTTTATAAAAAAACAAAGGTTAATTTAGTATGGTCAGAATTGAAATGTTAACCCCATGGTATGGAATGAGCAACATTAACCCCATGGTGACCTCAACAATGCAATAACAACCTCGTTAGGGCTTTGTCTGACCCTTTATGACCTTGACTGTGCAATGACATCACTATTCAGGGCTTGATCCAATCTTTAGTGACTTCAACTATGCATCGACATCTCTGCTAAACCCTTGAACTAATCCACGATGGCTTCAACATGTGCAAAGATGGCCTTGATGGCCTAAACTGAGAAATGAAAACCTTACAGATGGTTAGATTTGACCTTCGTTGACCTCAATTTGAACAATGTTAGTCTTAGTGAGGCTTGATTTTATCTTCGGTAGCCCTGATCATTGACCCATTAGCCCTACTAGAGCTCTTTTTTATCACAATGACTTTATTCATTGTCTAAGAAGCCCTTGTCAGAGCTTAAACAAACTTCTGGTTTCAAGGTATCCCTATTTAGGGCTTAGAAGAACCCTTGGTGGCCTATACTATGTACCTATAGACCTGCTTAGGGCCTTATCCAACCCTCGTCGGTCTCATTTGGTGTCACAACAGACTCTCAACAACCCTTTAAGATTCATGACAGACCTCTTTAGGGATATGTCAGACCTTGAAAACCCTAATAGGAGTCTCAACATCCCTATTTAGGGCTTTATTAGAACTCAACAACTTGCTAGGGATCTCAAAAAATCTTCTTTGCTGACTCAATGGCCTATTTAGGGTTTAGTAAAACTTTGGTAACCTTTCAATGAGAAAATGTCGGACTTCTAGGGTTTGATGGCATATTGGTGAGGCCTCATGTTATCCACCTGAATGGCACCTCTCCGTCCGAGTGCCGACATCCCTCATGTTGGCACACAAAAGGAAATCTATGGATTGAGGGTTGCCCAAAACACTATAGATGGGCTTATTATGAACTACATTCATCATCCATCCAGCTGGTTATTTTTACCCTTTAGCTATGTCAAGTCATATACGCGACTCTCTATATATGCATTCGCATGGTGTACACGAGTATTGGTTGTTGCATGTCGCGTATAGATGTATACGCGGGTTACCCTCATAGCAACTCGCGGGTCATACGCGAGTTTCCAGTATTGATACCCGCGTATATCTACCTTTGACATTAAAAATAAAAACACACGATTACTTGAGATTAGTTAATCATTTAACCTTAATCTCATTAACTGTCTCAACCTCCTCAACCTTCGAAACTGCCTTATTTCACCAACTATAAATAGAGGCCTTGGGGAGGGTGTTAATATATACACCTGGAGAGCAAAGTTATGCTGGTGGAGTTTATACAGAATTCTTTGGAGCAGTGGAACTCAGAATCCTTTGGTTGCAGAGGAGTCCTTGTCTCAGGCGTTGGGTTGTAATCTGAACTCTTTCCATTATTATTAATAAAGAGAATCCTTCTTCCATATGTGTCTTGAATGTATCTCATATATTGTGGTTTGATAAATGTTTATGGTTCAGCATTCTGTATATGATTTATCTAACCCATTTATATATATGTATCATCTTGTATTTGGAAGATTGACTCTTGACAGGTGAAAGAGAAGCATCCCTGAAGGCTTTGGAGGAGAAGCATAGCAGAAGAGGACAAGCTAGGATCAACCGTCGTGTATCGGGTGAGTCTTTTCTATCCTTCTATTTCCTTTACTACACTTTAGAGTCGATTGCCTGCAAGTTTCTTAAGTATGTTGATAACCCCAGACCTTTGGTTATAAGTTGTTTATTCCTGTACAATAGAACTGGTGACTCAGCTGGGGAGCCCAGACTGTTGTAGGTTGTTTCTTTCACCCCTGACCAGTCTCTGCTTTGAAATTGGTGTGTGGTCTTCTATCCTGGTTCATACTTAGTACAGTGTTTGAAAGTCTTGTGGATTTTTCTTGTTTTTTGAGAAAAAAATTGTACCTGTATGCGGGTTGCTCTTCTGCACAGTCGCGTACAGACGTTCCCATATGCGGGTTGCTCTCTTGGACAGTCGCGTATCATACGCGAGTTGCCCTTATATACAGTCGCGTATAAGCCTGGAAATAGGGATTTTTTAGGATTGGGTTTGCTTGCCCCTCTCTTTGTGTAATTCCTGTTTGTTAGTTGGCTTTCTTTATGAATACTGTGCTGTTTGTCTGAAGAACTTTGGTGACCACACTTTGTGCTTTTTCGAAATCCCTTGGGTTTCTTTTGCTTTGATTATTTTCTGTTTGCATGCTGAAGTAGCCTGACCTGTTTGGGTTATAGGGTGAAGTGTCTCTATCCAGATCAGTGATCAGGGTCTTGGGCACTGTTTTTCCAGTCTGTCTTTTGGCAATGGTTGGTTTGTCACTTGCCTTTATTAGTCTACAGTGATTTTTGTCATTGTGTGCACCCAAGCTAGGGTTCCTAGTCTTCCTTTGTTGGTTGTTTCTTGGTTCTGTTAGCCCGTTTACTTCAGTTTCTTGCTTTTATACAGTTGATTAGATTCAATTTTACTCAAGTATAGTGCATTTTAGGTGCATGGTAGAATTTGAGCATTTTTAAAAGTGAAAAGAAAACATTGTCAAGCTTTTGCATTTTACTTTTGCATAAGTAGTGTTTATTTCAGTTTAAAAATATAATCTCAAAAGCTACAAAAAACATAGGCTTAGTTTCTTTTATCGTTTGCATTCAGTTCATCAATATATATTTACAAAAAGAAAAAGAAGTTTGCTTTAATAGTGGTAATTTGCTTTGAAAAATACACCTTTACTTTCATTTATTTCTTATTGAGTCAAAAACACCATAAGTATATCACTCCATTTTCTTCTAAGTAAGAAACAACCCTTTAAAATGAACGCATAATTAAAATTTACTGGTAATTTTTGTTTTTAGGGGCCTTTCACTTACTAGCTTAGGCTAGACTTGCGGGATAGGAAGTGTAAACTTCCCACAAGTTATAAAACTCAGACGTAGTGGACCTTTCTTTAGGTAAATCCTTGACTTTATCGATTGTATCTGGGAAGCTCCTCTCAAATGGGAGTTAAGCACGAGGCCGCGTGGAGGCTTGGACAGAGGAGATAACCCTCCAAATCCTTGTCAAAACATAAATCAGGACTTTTACGCATTTGGGGATTCTGTCCTAGACATAGTTTTGGGCTCAGCTACCCTGCCCATGCATATGAGTCAGGCTTGCGACTGTCCCCCCAGACTGTTGGTATAGCTAAGGTAGCCTTTAGTCTCTTGACATTTAGGGTTCATACCTAGGTAAACCGGAAAACTATTTCTGGTTCACCTTGAACGAGCTTGGAAGGTAACCCTTGTTGAAAGTGTAGGAGGGCGGTTGGGTGATTCCTCCACTTATGCCTAAGAACCACTTCAAGGATGCCAAGTAATCATTCATCAGCTTTCTTCGGGAAAGTATATCTTTTACCCTTGTTTGATTGTTTGAGGCTTTAGGATTTTTTATAGTGTATGCTTTGTGGTTTTGCCTGTTTTTAGTTGGCCTTAGGGTGTGATTTGTCAAATTTTTAATCATGGAGGACCAACCTATTAGAAGGTCAAGAAGGTTGAGAAACCTTCCTCCTCTCGTCACATTGGAGCCTCCACCTCCACCCCAAAGGCGGAGATTGGATACAGACGGTTCATTTGAACTGGTAGGGATAAGTAAAGTTCTTGGTGAACCAGAACTGATAGCTAACCATTTTGATCTTGATACAGTTGAGATAGAAGAATTGCAGACTGACGAGTTTGCAAGGAACTTTAACACTCCCTTGACTGATTTAAACGATCCTATGATCATTCAGGTTAGACCTTTTGATTCACCTGTATTAGGTGTCCCTGTGGGTAGGATCATGTCTTCTGCGGAATAAAGACCTTTTGTGTTCACCTCAGCCATTTCAACTGAAGGGGCAATACCTCCCTCGGTAAGTGCCCCTAGATCTAGTATACCTTCTACACCTTTGACTCCAGCGAGCCGGGTGGTTCAACCACCGGTTCACTCAAACCTAGCAGGTACTTCTAGTGACATGGTTACTGGGATTCCCAGTATACCTACTATTCCTTCTTCCTTCCCATATACTACCCAGAGTGGTTTGGTAGGATCCTCGGTGTTTGTCCAAGGATTTCCTTGGAATGGGGGGAACATCCCCCCATCCAGTCCATACGTAGGTCCATCACCTTCCTATGTAGGAGTGCAGTTTAGCAGCAATACCTCTTATGGCCAAAGTTTCCAAACTCCAATTTCGGTCCCGTTTACGAGCTCTCCCTTTTCGTTGTTCAGCGGCGGGATACCAGCTCCTATATTTCAGACCCCCGTTTCTATGGGGACAGCCCGAACTTCTTAGACTGCACCCCCCACACACAATCCTGTGGCTTACGGATGGAATCCATTTCAGAGTAATCTACCCACTTCACAACCGGTGGCAGGGGGCAACCCCACTTTTACCCATGGGCATTCAGGGGTAGGTCCCTCTAATCCCTAGGCTGGCACATTTAGTTCCCCGGTTTGACCCAAACTTCCATTCCTGGCAACTTTAAACTTGCCAGATTTGTCAAAATTGATGAATGACCTGGTAAGGCATGACCCTTTGTGGCCACCTATTCCCACCAAATTGCCATCAAACATCCCTAAGTTCGAAGGCAAAGTTGGTGAAGATCCTGGGGCTCATGCCACCACATTCCATTTATGGTGTTCTTTGAATTCAATGAATGAAGATTCAGTAAGGTTGAGGCTGTTCCAGAGAACCTTAATAGGTATGGCAGAAAAATGGTATATCGAATTGCCTTCTGCTGCTTTCAATAGTTTCTGGGACTTGGCTAGTGCTTTTCTTAGCCACTTTCAGCTTCCAGTCCGATATGATTTCGGAACGGACTTGTTGTCTACTTTTAGGAAAAACAAGGCTACCCACATCTCGAATCACATCCAAGAGTGGAGGAGGCGAAAGAGCCTTATAAAAGCCACTATCCCTCCTGAGTTCCTTTTAGAGTGGTTCCTTAAATCCCTGTTGCCCTACATATCTAAGGACGTATCCACCTCAAGAGTGACGAATGAAGAAGAAGCCATTCTCAGGGCCCAGCAACTGGATTTGGTTTATTCACAATCTGGGATCTTGTATGAGATCATCCCTGAGGCACCGAGGCCTATGCATGATGCAGAGAAGCCTAAGCCTGGACCCCATGCTGATGGTGTGGTTGGGTCCGTCTTTGGCTAAGCAACTTCACCAGTTGTCTGTCAAGTAGTCTACAGCGGAGGCAACAAAGGCTACCCCCTCCCCCCAGAGTGCAAATTTTTTTGCACAAACCTCTCAGAAGGGAAATCAATAGCCCGACGGGAAGAAAAAGAAAGGAAAGAAGGGAGAGGGAAATCAAACCAAGAAAAATCCCGTGAACAATGCTGGTGGGGGCAAAAAAGAAAAGAAGAAGGTCAAGTTCCTGTGTAAGTTGTGCCACGAGGAACACCTTACTCCACTTTGTCCCCTTATGGATCAAGCCCAGAAGCTGCTTAAAGCTCAATAATCGGCTGTCTTAAAGGATCTTTTTCCCCAAGGACAGAACTCTGCTTCAGCTTCTAATACAGCAAGGGGCACTCAAACTGTCCTTGACCCAAACTATATCAACATGGTTTGATCTTCGACTTTGTTGCAGACAAGGAACAAAAATTATGAGAAAGAGACTCTTGAGAAGGGTAAAGCTGTAGGTGAAACTTCAAACCCTCTCACAATAGAGAAGCCTACCGAAACTATGCCAAAGATACCGAAAGGTGTCTTCAAGAAGACCTTGCATAACCCTAATGCTAGGGCTGCTACAAACTACTCTGTGGTTGAAGATTTAGCCCAAACTCCATGTGCAATGTCAACTTTAGAGGTGTTACAGAGTTGTCCTGCCCAGCAGGATGCTCTCTTAGCAGCTTTAGGCAGCATGGACTCTTCGAGTCTCACGGTGAAATTTCATTTGTCCGATGTTAAAATTCGTCTGCCTTACCATGTAGCCTTATCAATAGATGTCGTCCATGGTGGTAAGACCATTGGAAGGGAAGTTGTTGATGAGGGTGCTTCTACATGCGTTATGTCCTTGGCCTGTTGGAAAGCTCTTGGATCCCCAGAGTTGGTCCCATCAAACACTTTGCTTACTGCTTTTGATGGAAGATCCTTTCGTCCACATGGTATCCTGCCGGCTTTTGAAATTAAGTTGGCAGGCAAAGAAGTGTCTATTGAAGTAGAAGTGATTGATGCTCCTTTGGACTACAATTTGGTTCTGGGTAGGAACTGGACTTATGCGATGTCCATTGTTGCCGTCTTTCGTGTAGTGGTTTTTCCACATGAGGGAAAGTTGGTTAATATTGACCAACTTGATTTTACCTGAAAAGGCCGTTTAGAATCTAATGAGTTCGCTGTACCATTGGTTGATCAGGTCAAACCTCCTGTACAGAGCTTGGGGGTTGGAATGTACACATCACTGATGGGCACATTTGATCTTCCAGCCATGGTTAATTAAATTGGTTCTACTAGTGTGGGGAAGTCCATCGCTACGGTTGTTGATAGGACCGATCCTTGGGTTCTCCCAACCCCCCATGAACCGGAAGTGCCCCTATTGACAGTGGAGGTTGCTTATCAAGCTATCACTCAAGCCACTGCTGATCCCATTCCAGATCTTCTAACAATCTTGGATGATCTGGAAGAAGTCTATTTTCCCGTATGGGTAGAAAACTCTTCGCATTCTATAGATTTTTCACATGGTTTTACCTTCCGATGAAGCTATTCTAGAAGCCATGAGTGGACATGATAAGATTTGTGAGGATCTTCATCACCGGTCCTATTTTCTTCCAGAACTAAGCAGGATAGAAAATCAAGAGTTTCGTTTGAGACTGTCAGAAGATGTTGATATACCTATCAATCCCTTGCCTAGGGAAGGAATGTTTGCCGAGGGGAATATGGCAAATATTTCTGCCACTATACCTATTAACATCTCTGTAAACCCTGATGTCATGGAAAACATATACATAGGTGCAACTTGCTCTCCTGAAGAGATTGCCATCTATACTGCCCTGTTTAAGGAATTCTGCGATGTCTTTGCCTGGTCATATGAGGAGATGCCAAGCATAGATCCGTCAATTGTTGAACATGAAATCCGAACATATCCTGATGCCAAGCCAGTTCGACAAAAGTTAAGACCCATTAACCCGTGCAAAGAGATGGCTGTGAAGGCAGAAGCTGAAAAGCTGTTGAAGGCTGGTTTTATCTATCCCATAGCTTTGACTGAATGGGTATCCAACCCTATTCCTATTGATAAAAAGCAAGGGACTATTCGCATCTGTACAGAATTTAGAGACCTCAATAAAGCCTGTCCTAAGGACAACTATCCCACACCATTTATAGACCAGATTATAGATGCCTATGCGGGAAGTGAGGTGTTTTTGTTTATGGATGGTTTCTCCTGATACAATCAAATTCAAATAAAATTGGAAGACCAACATAAAACTGCTTTCATTTGTCCTTGGGGTATCTTCACGTACAAGAAAATGCCCTTTGGATTGAAAAATGTCGGGGCAACTTTTCAATGGGCTATGAACTTTGCTTTCCATGACATTAAAGCCATTGTCGAACCATACCTTGATGATCTGCCCGCACATTCTCGTAAGAGGATCCAACATCCAGATCATTTATGGTTGATATTTGAGAGATGCAGATATTATAAAATTCGCTTGAATCCCCACAAGTGTGTATTCTGTGTCGAGTCGGGAAGATTGCTCGGGTTCATTGTCTCTAATAGAGGCATCCAGGTGGATCCTTTGAAAGTTGAGGCCATTATAAATCTGCTTCCTCCTCATTCTCTCAGGCAACTTCAAAGCCTGCAAGGAAAGTCTAATTTTCTTCGACGTTTTATTGTTAATTATGCCAATATTACTAAGGGTTTCATGCGCCTACTCAAACAGGACACCCCATTTGTATGGGATGAAACCGCACAACTCGCATTCGAGGCATTGAAAAAAGCTTTGTTGTTGGCACCCTTATTACGTCCACCAGATTATTCTAGGGATTTTATATTATATCTGGCTACGTCGGAGTCGACCATTCGGGTAGTACTAGTCCAGGAGGACAATAAGCTTGTAGAGCATGTCATTTATTATCTTAGCCATGCTTTGGCTGGACCTGAACTTAGATACTCCCACGTTGAGAAATTAGCCTTAGCAGCTGTTTATGCTATGCAAAGGTTACGTCACTACATTTTATTGAGGACCACCACAGTAGTGGCGAATGTGAATCCATTCCAATATGTTTTATCCCGACGGATTGTTGGGGGAAAATTTAACAAATGGATAATCATTCTCCAAGAGTTTGACTTGGATTTCTAGTCCGCTAAGTCTAAGAAGTCCTTAGTTTTTGCTGAACTTATAGCAGAATTTCCTACTGAAGAAAATGTAGCCGTTGAAGATGAATCATTCCCAGATGAACACATCTTCCTAATATCCTCCTCTGATCCTTGGTATGGAGATATTCTTATATATCTCCAGAATTTGAAGTATCCTGCAGCTTCCTCGAGGGAGGAACGACATAAATTACGCCTTCATGCCAAGAACTAACTCATTATAGGAGATACATTATATCGACGAGGGGTAGATTCCATTTTGTGTTGTTGCCTTACCCACGAGGAAGCGGAGATTGTCCTAAATGATTCCCATAGTGGAGCATGTGGGGGTCATTTTTCTGGGTTAGCAATGGCCCAGAAGAAATTACGTGCCGGTTATTTCTGGCCCACGATCTTTAAATATTGTGTGGAAGCAGTGAAGCACTGTCATCCGTGTCAGCTTTATACCAGGAAGATGCGGTCACATCCTGCTCCATTATTTCCCGTTGTCTCGGTAGGCCCCTTTATGAAATGGGGGATTGATTACGTGACATGCAACCCAGCCTCAGCTGGGGGGCATAAATACATCATTGTCGATGTTGACTATTTTACGAAATGGGCAGAGGCAATGCCTACTTTTAAGGCCGACGGGGAAACAACAGCTTTCTTTGTATTCAATCAGATTATAGCACGGTTTGGTATACCCAAAGTGATTGTCCCTGACCATGGCAGTCATTTTCAAAATAACATGATGACGGAACTGACCACCATGCTCAGATTCAGACAAGAACATTCTTCTCCATACTATCTGCAAGCTAACGGTCAAGTTGAGGCTGTCAACAAGACTTTAAAAACTATTCTTAAACATACAATTGATGCAGCCCGTTCTAATTGGCACATCATGCTATATCCTGCTCTTTGGGCCTACCGAACTAATGTCAAAACTGCTACAGGTTTCTCCCCTTTCCAACTCGTTCATGGAGTGGAAGCAGTTACTCCAATTGAATGTGAAATCCCATCTCTAAAGATAGCCATTCATGTGTTACCTGATACGACTGAGCTTGAGGAACGTCTGGTACATTTAGAACACCTTGATGAATAGCGTAGAGATGCGTTGACTACTAATCAAGCTCATAAAAATAGGTTCAAAACTCAGTATGATAAATCGGTCAAACCTAGGGTTTTTTCTGAAGGGGAACTTGTCTTGCTTTGGGACCAAGATAAAGAACCTCTGGGGGCAGGAAAATTCAAGGCTATGTGGTTAGGAACTTATGTCGTGTCGAAGGTATTAAGTAAGGGCGCATATGAGTTAATCGATTTTGATGGGAACAAGCTGCCTGAGCCTAGAAATGGGATCTACCTGAAGAAGTACTATGCTTAGGATTAGCACTTTTTCTTGTATTTTTACTGTATGTATTTTTTATGTACATTAGTTTGTCGGTTTTGTTTTTTATACTATCTGCTAGTTGTTGCAGATGTCTTCTGAAAGGTAATTAGGATTCGCTGATGGCGCCAGCCGTCACACTTGTAACCTAGCCTCAGCAGCATGGGTTATCTATTCTCCCTGAGGACAGCTTGTTGCCGTGAGAGGCGCTTGTCTAGGTCCTGCTTCTAATAATGTTGCTGAGTATAGGGCTGTAATTGAGCTCCTATGGGATGCTTTGTCACATGGCATCACCCAGCTTGAGGTCCGTTTGGACTCTCAGTTAGTGGTCTCCTAGCTCAATCGAGCTTATCAGGTACGAAATCCTATTTTATTACGTCATTTCATGCAAATTCGTTTATTGGAAAGACATTTTGAAGTTATTACTTTTAATCATATTCCACGAAATCAGAATTCATTGACTAATGCATATGCTAATTACATTTTAGATTGGCATCTCACACATACTTTATAAAGACATACAACAAACATATGAAAAACACTTGTAAATAAACTGACAACCAACACCAATATATATATATGTAAAATATATGTCTGTAGATAGGTCAAGTCTGATCCTCAAATCCCGTCATATACAAAATGTACAAAAATGTGGATCATAGTCCATCAAAATTCCCTAGGTCTATGCTGGACTGCCCTAATCACTAGGACCACTTTGGTCCCCATGATATCTATGCACTCTGGCTTCCTTAGCCTCCTCGGCTTTGGCAGCCTCCACCACCTTTATATATATGAGCACTACTCTAACCACTCGTCTGAAAAGACGTAGCCAAACCGGTGGAACCCCAACTACGAACTCCTACATGGCAGTTGCGATATGCTCTATCCGTAAGGTCGGTACTCATTGGGTCAGCCTGGCCAGCTTCCCCTCTAGTACCATGATCAATCATGGATCCTCACATACAACAGGACAAACAAACATGCGAGGGTGCCCTTCAGGGCGGACCGGTCCAATATCTGCATTTTGATACATGAATAGGATTAAGACTTGTACATATGTATATATCTATCATTTGAAAAATCCATAAAAATTTGAAAATGATAAAAATTTAAAAATTACTTACCTAGCTCTCCCCATGCTCCTCCTGGAGGGAGGATAAGGTCCGGGTCACCTCAAAAGTCCATCCCGACATATGGAAACTGCTCCAATGCCGGTAGCTGTTGTTCCCACTAGGTATAAAAATCATCATCCTAGACACTGTGTACCAAGTCTCCTCGTCCTTGATGGAGGAATATGTCTCCCCACCTGCTCAGCCTCGACTGACATGGAGATCTGATCGGTAGAGGTATAACAAGGCTCAGTGCTGGTACTCTCTCTCGAAGAAGGCCACTAATATGCTTGCATAGCCAAAAATTTTCCTTCTTCCTCTCTTACAATCAGATAGTTTCCTCTTCATGATAGGGACGACTCCCGAGCACCAATCATAGAGAGCACCACGAGAACAGTCAACTGCCAGCCTCATTTGGTTCCTTTTGGCCAAATGTAAAGAGGAGGATCCGGATATCCTCACGATGGTGCTAGCAAGTACCTGAAGAGTAAAATCTCTGATATGTACAACTGGAACGCAGGTTCCTCTCTTTTCAGCACCCGGTGTGCAGAATACATCTATATAGTTTTGGACACTTAAGGGGTCCCCGCCCCTGCCAGTGCCCTCTAAGTTCACCGGTGCCCCTCGTCGTGACAAACCGGTTATGAAATATATGTCTTCAGTGGTAATCTCGAAGGTTTCACCTTGTAAGTTGAACATCCCCAACTCATGATCCCAATAATTGACCATGAACTCAAGTATGCGGACATTGGCCAGCATGGGCGATGTACAAAAGAATTTTAGCAGCCCGCTTGTACGTAATGCATGTATGGTGGGCGCGCTTTGGAGTGCCGCTTGGTCCATTATTTCGTGCTCCCTTTCCCTCCATTCCAGAACCATATTTTACCTAGCAAATACAAGTAATTTGATTTAGTTATTCCATACCAAAATTCAAAATTTTTTGTCTATCTTAAGCCTTTTATCCTTTGCACAGCATACACGACTGTCTAATTAGACAAGTCGCGTACTATACGCGACTATCTAGTTAGGCAAGTCGCGTATAGAATGCGTATATGCGAGTCTGTGCACTAGCAACCTGCATATGCACCGAGCTACAGTTCAGGATGCTTTTAAATATGGAATTCAGACTCAAATTTAATAATTGCTTGGATCAAAATGAAGAGCTTAGGGTGTAGACTTACCTGCAACTGGTGGATTTCGATTTCGTTGGTCCAATTGTCCACAATGATCGATCAAAGGTAGAAGGCCAAAATTGCTTTTTATGGCTCAAAAGTTCAAATGGTGAGTTTGTTTTGATTTTTTTAACTATTTATAGAAATTATATTTCTTTAAGTGGGTCTTTTTCTATAGTTTGAAAATCCAATTGACTAATACCATATTTCTTTATGCTTTGGAACAGGTTTGTCACTTTTACAAAGTGTTGTTGCTCCAATAGGGTGGTTTTGTCATTTCCAATACATTTTGGCATCTTTATTCATTCCACATTAACCTTAGCATTCAACATTTTGCCACAGACTATGGTATTCTAAGCCACTAGTTCCTTGTTTTTACCATTGTTCTTCCGTGGATAGGACCCTTTTTTCATGAGTATCCTTCTTATATGCCTAAGTCATTTTTTTGGTACTCATGCCACAACTGTTTCAGGTTCAGGGGTATCCTCTTAGCTATTTTTCACGCCAAATGGAGCTTCTTTCGAATCTCTTTTTACAAGCTATCCCTTTATAGGACTCCCCGCCCTTATGGAGTTTGTTTAGGTCCAGGTCTGACTCCTTAAAAATAGACTTGACTTTCGAGTTAACTCATCTGTTCAAGCTCGTTAAGAATATGTGAACGGGCATCTGCATTGGTGGTAGGTTATCTCTTTCTCGGACCATGCGGAATAATACGAGAAAGGATCACTCTCTTTTCTTTTGAATTGAGAAGAGTATTCTCAGGTATAGGTTTATCACTTTTCCGGACCTGAGGGACTAAATTTACGGAAAAGGAACACCCGGTTTGAGCTTAGTTTTCTCTTTTTCGTGCTCTGGAGCCAAACATGAAAAAGATTCCAAGTGTACTTTGTGTCTTTGTCATTCTTGTTAAACACTTAAGAACAAGGCAACGAGCTTATTGTTGTAAGCCCCATTTCTCATAACCAAATGGATCTTTCCGAGTGATCTTGCTTTCCTTCACACTCGTAAAACTCAAGCTATTTTATGGTGTTCTGGAAGGAGCGTTGGGTAGGTGGTAATTTAACCTTTTTCGGACCTCCCTGACTAAGTACGAAAAATGTTCACCTTTTCTTCTTCGGAATTTAAGAGAGTTCTTCTGTGGTATGTTTTATACTTTTTCGGCCTCAGGAGACTAAATTGGATGAAAAAGGACCCCCCTGGAGTCTTCTTTGGAGTTTTCAGACTCTCTAAATGTGAAAACACCGGCTGAGCATGTACTAGTTCGGGCTCATTAAATCCACAAATCAGTGACACTATCAAGCATTATTTTCCTGTCTCTTCAAGCTTGTTAAAAAATGAAGAGGGATCCGAGTTTACTTTCCTGGACTCATTAAAATTTAACAGGGAAGGTAAGGAAGAAGTTTTCTCTTGTTTTCAGTAATGGCAGCATGTCCTCCTTGAACATAGCACTCTTTGTTTTCCGATATCCATGTTTCAGTGATTACTTTTCCATTCAGATATTACCTTGAGTTTCTTACTCCTCCTCTTGTCCGTTATACCTGGGGAATCTGATCATGTCTCCTACATGACAGATAGGTCTAGTTGTTCTATCTATAAGTTAACTGCTGCCTTGGGTCATCTCTGTGTTGTGCTCATTGTTCAAGGACTATACCCAATGTCTGATCTATAGCCTGATCCCATCATTGTTATATCTATTATCTATTGTGTCTCCCTTCTTTTGCCCAGTTCCTAGTCACTCTTGTGATCCGTTGGAGGATCTATTGCCTTCCTTATCACAGCATGGTTCCATTTCAGTACTTCCTGATGACGAAGACCTAGAGTTTTGATGTTGGTACCTCAGGATTCACTTTCATCATTGGTGAATTCCTTTGCTTCAGTTGTCGATTATCCCTTATTGATTGACAAACTATTGAATACTTTCCATGTTCGACTTCAGCTTACCCTTATTCACATGGCTTGGATTGTACTGGTTCTTTGGGATCCTTTATGAAGACCTTAGTTCCTCACCTATGGACTAAGTTGCGCAAGATTATGTTCTATCCATATACACAGCTTCCAGATATTTGAAGATTCATCATTATTGTATATTGTGGCTTCGATCCACCTTTGTAATATACGTGGTTTTCATACCCATATCATATGATGTACTCAAATATTGTAAAGGAGCTAGTGTTCCAGTAAATTGAACATAGCATCCTCAGATGTAACTTTGTATATGACATTACTATGTATTTGTTTCAGGTACTCTCTCTGCTCCATTGGATTTCCAAGTTCTCCAAAGATAAAGATTATAATGTATTTCGGCTATCGTTTCCCTCTGACCTCACACATTAGGGGGCATCTGTTATCCACCTGAATGGCACCTCTCCGTCCGAGTGCCGACATCCCTCATGTTGGCACACAAAAGGACATCTATGGATTGAGGGTTGCCCAAAACACTATAGATGGGCTTATTATGAACTACATTCATCATCCATCCAGCTGGTTCTTTTTACCCTTTAGCTATGTCAAGTCATATACGCGACTCTCTATATATGCAACTCGCGTGTTGTACGCGAGTATCGGTTGTTGCATGTCGCGTATAGATGTATACGTGGGTTACCCTCATAGCAACTCGCGGGTCATATGCAAGTTTCCAGTATTGATACCCGCGTATATCTACCTTTGACATTAAAAATAAAAACACGCAATTACTTGAGATTAGTTAAGCATTTAGCCTTAATCTCATTAAATGTCTCAACCTCCTCAACCTTCAAAACTGCCTTATTTCACCAACTATAAATACAATCCTTGGGGAGGGTGTTAATATATACACTTAGAGAGAAAAGTTATGCTGGTGGAGTTTATACAGAATTATTTGGAGCAGTGGAACTCATAATCCTTTGGTTGCAGAGGAGTCCTTGTCTCAGGCGTTGGGTTGTAATATGAACTCTTTCCATTATTGTTAATAAAGAGAATCCTTCTTCCATATGTGTCTTGAATGTATCTCATATATTGTGGTTTGATAAATGTTTATGTTTCAACATTCTATATATGATTTATCTAACCCATTTATATATATGTATCATCTTGTATTTGGAAGATTGACTCTTGACAGGTGAAAGAGAAGCATCCCTGAAGGCTTTGGAGGAGAAGCAGAGTGGAAGAGGACAAGCTAGGATCAACTATCGTGTATCGGGTGAGTCTTTTCTATCCTTCTATTTCCTTTACTACACTTTAGAGTTGATTGCCTGCAAGTTTCTTGAGTATGTTGGTAACCCCAGACCTTCGGTTATAAGGTGTTTATTCCTGTACAACACCTCAACACTGGAATTGCACATCTATTGATTGCATGTACTATCCAATGGGGTCACTAATACAAATACCATGGGTCATATAAAATATTAATGTCTATATGGGAAAGTAACATATGGGTTCCAAGTGATTGTTGAGGTAATGCATTCCTTAGCAACCAAAGGTTCGTAGACTCAATTCTAGTTAAGTAAAATTTTGAATACTTGGTTTAAATGCCCAACTCTATTAGTAACAAGAATATGAGTGTTTGATAATGAGATTCAAATTTTGGTGTTTGGGAAGGGAGTAGCGAAGTAAGGACTTCATCTTGTGACCTATCTTCTTAAAGGATGGGACTTAATTAAGCATATGTAGGTCATAATGTTTTTCCCATGGGGAAATCAATAAAATTTATAATTGTGTCAACATGATGTCATAGGATGGTGTTTTTATGGAAAATAGCTCATGCAAGTTAAGTCAACATGATGGTTGTGATTGACATAGGAACAAAATATACACATTAGTAGGGGAATGCACCTCAATCTCATTAGATCCCTAACCATTGATATGAAATAGATTGACGACATGGAATCAATTTGTAGCAACAAATAAGCCTTTCATCCACTTAAAGTAAATCACATGACATTGGTCCTTGTGGGTCTAGGCCATCATTGCTTCCTCCGAGAGTTGGCAACTCTAAAGATGGTGAAGGGACTAGATTTGGATTCATAAATGAAGGAGATCATCCTTGTCTTGTAGATCAAATCCCTTCATGATTATCCATTTAGACCATATCAGTTCACATACAAAAATCATAAAAAACTCACTTTAAAATCAAGCACATCACATTCGTGCTTGGAATTAATCAATTGTATATATAATTAGATAATAATATGACATAAAGTCTATATTGCTCATCAAAAGGTATGAATGTTTCACGTTAAGATGTAAGTGTAAAATGTAAACATATAATATAGTATGGGCTATAAAATAGATAGATTGGAGGTCCATCAAACAATACAAAGAATGTCATGTTATGGAAAGTGGTAATATTTTGTTTGATGTTTCCTAAGTGTTTATATGCACATTTAAAATGTAATATAACTTTGCTTAACTAATAAATTTTTGTTTGTTTTGGAATATATATATATAACCCATGGATACTTTCCCACAATAGTGGATAGTGTTTATAGTGCACCCCTTGCCCTTAAACCTAGTTGAGGGCTTATTGTAAGTTAGTTATATATGTGCGTGAAACAAACAAAGTTAAAGTGAATTTTTTTCATTTCAATTTACTAATATTTAAAATAAATCCATTTAAAGAGAAAAAAGTTTTTAACTGTGTTTTTACAAGGTAAAAATAGTAATTAATGGTTATTAGTTAATGAGTTAGAGGTTAGTAGGTTTGAAATAAAATTAGAGGGTTTAGTGTCTTAGTGTGTTGGAAATCTATTGGTTAGTAGGTTAGTCTTCAAATGGTTAATGGGTTAGAAGGTTATCAATTTAGTAATTAGAGAGTTAGAGGTTCAATGATTAGTATGTTATTTGGTTATTGGGTTAGTCACTTAATATTTTAGTGGGCTAATTCTTTGTGGATAACTATGTCAATGGTTAGCTTTTTAGTGAATTTGGGTGTTTTCCATTAGTGTGGTGGTGTATGATATGTTTAATGTTTATAGTGGTAATATATTATTGGTTTAGTGGATTAGTGAGTTATGCATTAGGGGTAGTGGTTTAATGAGAGAGTGGATATTGTGTCAAGATTTTGAATCCATATGACTGATATTAGGTGAAATTATGCCCAAAAGCATAATTTTTCTGTTGTTTAGCCTTCATGTATCCCAAAATTCATCTTAGGGTAATTGTCATGACTATTTACAACTAATTTGGCCGTACAATATGCATGTGAATGAAGATTGAGGCTGTTTTCACGCCCAGACTTGTGCAAAAGTGCCCAAAAACTCTACAACAAGCTAGCTTTCTATTGTAACTATGCACATAATGTTGGTTCAGTCTACAAAACTGGCCCATAATTCGTTGTTCATGCCAAGTTCTGAGATTTGGTCCTTTCCTCATTGTTATTCTGCCCAGAATACACCAAAATCATCTTTGAATGCTCGTGGCCTTAAAATGGCATCAAAATTTACCCCCTAGATACCCATGCAAATAGCTTTTATTTTGATCTGTATTTGGTTTTCGTTTTTTAAAGTATTTAGACATGGGTTTGGAGAATTTTTTTGTTGCAATATGGTATATAAAGAAAACATAAAAATTGGGACAACACAAGGAGAAACAACACAAATTGATCCATAAACCAATGAAGATTGTGAAGCAAAATTTAGAAAATAGAGACCTAGGAATAAATAACAGGAATCCTAGAATAATAGGTGGTGTCCCGAGGACAGAAAAATAAAAAATCCTTGGCGTAATTGGGAAACAAAATTTTTACAACATAGACCCCCACAATGCTAGGGTAAACCTTAGGGTTAGGGCTTTGGGGAGGTTCCAAGGACTTAGAATAGGTTAGCTTATTTGAGTCACTAGCCTCTTCGATGTTGTTATGTGATACCATTAAGAATTTACATTGTTTTAGTACTTCATCCCTACATCCAAAAATTGGTTTCAAGAAAACTTCCTCTGCCTCCTTTGAGTAATCCACAAATTCCTCTTCCTCCATCCTAGCCACCCAATATTATCACCCCATAAACCATCTTCCTAACCAAAACATGTATAATAATATAAAATCGGGAGATCATTATATTGACTATATATTATTTTCAATATCAGGAAACCGTAGAAGAAATTTTTATGTGCAACTAAATGCTAAAAAAGGCTTTCAAATGCCAATATAGTTGGAAAGAATGCATCGAATCATGTCACACTTTGGTTAAGTTTAGAAGATAATGTTTCAACGCAAAGTTGTGCTTGCACTAACTAGTTGTACATGATGGCCACTATGTTTTTGCAGGCCTCGATGGATATGAAACTCGAGAAATTGAAATAGAGATCTAAACAAAAACATAAATTAATGGCAACCCATCTAAAAAATCCAACAAATGTTAATATATTGACTTTTCATAATCCTTTTGGAGACCAAGAAGTAAGATTATCTTTGACTTATGAGTCATGAATGAATGGTCACAATATGTAGAAATGCAAAAGTCAAATAATGTATTTATACACAACTAAAGAGGTAGGGCGCTTTCCCCAATGAGGGGTAGTCAGCTTACATTAAGTTGACTTGGTTGGCCTTAAAAATAAATAGAAATATGCAATAAAATTAAAATAATGTCCATTGTGAGCAATGTGGAGATTACACTCTTAGTTTCGATAAATCAGACACTTGAAGGACAAATACTATTTTAAATTGTAAAATATATGCATTACTAAAACAGTTGCATCCTAATATTCACTCAAAGTGTCTAGCTGCTCTTGAGACCACCGTATTTTCTAATTCATTAATTACAATGATGCTGCAAAAACCATTCTTAACTACAAAAAGAGTTTACTAAAGGAACCATTCTCATTTTGTATGTAATGCCTTTTATTTATGTGAACTTGATTTCTTCTCTGCATGATTTGAGGGGAATATAGGGCCTTTCCTTATTGCTTATGTCAGGTTATAACTTATCTAAGTATAACGATTTGAGGGGACATGAAAATAAGGAAGGTGATATTTACTCACTCTAGGATAATCTATCACCGTTATGAGCAAGATATTCCCCATGCTTTGAATGAGTTGGATCCTGTGAAACAAACTGACTTTTGAAGAGCCTGTGAATGGAATAAAGGAAAGTTCATTTCCCTATAAAAGATACATGGTTGAAAGAAAAACCAACTCCTAGTTGTTCATGCAAGATTGAATGGAATGGTGAAACTAAACCAATTCATGCACATGTTGCCTTTAATTTTTACTTTGACCACTTTGATACTCTCTTCATTATTCCAGATTAATAGATGGATGGTGGTTTTAACTTTTAAGGTGTTTCTCATTGGACTTTCGTGGCTAGGTAGGATATAGAAGTTACTTCTATGGATAGCCGAGTGAAAAGAAAGAAGAAAAAGTAGCATGGATCAAAGTTATGTCTTGGCCAAGGGAACATTAGCTTAAGGTTAGATCATAGATCAGTCTATTTGTTGAGTGCCCTTTCTTTCAAGTAAGATCAATTCAATTTATACTAACTTAGTTTAAATGGGTGTGTTGTTCAAGAAGGGCTTCAAGTTTGGTTCATGAAGATGATCCCCCTTCTGTCCTACATATTTCATGTATGCAGATGCCTCTAGCAATGAAATTTTTATCTGGAACAAGCATGGAGCAACATGTAGCTGAAAAATTAGACCATTTTATTCTCTCAGAAGACCTTTTGTCTGAGAGGATGGAATAGGAACCCACAATCCTCCCAATTGGATCATACCACTAGACAATTATTTTACACATTGGGATACATTAGCATCTTTCTTGTTTTAGTCGGGGATATAGGTTTTGTTTTTATCCCCCAGGGGTGTGTTTTATCCACCCTCGATGCCTCCTTGGATAAGTTGTTTGGGCTCCTTATGTTCTCCTCATGGTATTGCTACTTCAATAATCTTGGTATTATAGGTTTTGTCCCTCCCCTTGGGAAATTTTTTGATACTTATCTCCACTCACGTCTAGAATGACTTATCATCAGGACTATGTACAAGTTACCTTTGATTCACTATTGAATATCAAGGAATACCTATTTTTATTCGGAAGAAAATTTACAAAATCTTAGCAAAATGATTTTATTATATATATTGAGATCCGTAAATTGGGTCTTTAATATTTTGGCAAGGAAACAAAATAAATTAAAAAATTGACACGTACAAATTTTGTCAAAAACGTAGTTTGTATTTTGAGATAAATTGGCTGAACCATTAGCTATGGAACCACTTGATATCTATCTCGTGTTAAAGGACTATGTGATGAACTGTTATACTAGGGAACTATTGATATTATTTAAGATAATGATATCACTATTATGTCATGCTTATAAGTCTATCCAATTTTCGCTGGTATTTTGCTTTTATTTGCCAAGTTTTTTTCGGCCATGGTGCAGGTAGAACCAAACAGGTATTTATCAGACCTGTCTTCCTCGAGCGAGGGGAGTTTAGGAAGGCTAGAGGAAAGTGAGACATCCAATAGGTCTACAAGGCCTAGATCAACTAGATGTTAGAAGATCAGAAGAAAATTCAATAAACGCATGGAATTTTTTCTTGTAGGAGGGGGGTCATGTTCCTATGATGACGAGACAATATGAGACATCGAGGTGCCCTTAAGGTACAAGCATCTAGTGAAACAATGGGTACCTAGGGATCTTCCTCAATTCAACACCGATTTTTGTGAAAATGAGAGGATATATAGAATTGTATCGTCATCATTACATGGATTGGGGTTGTTTTGCATAGATGGCATAAAGATCGGTTATGACATATGTACAGAATTAATGGAGTATATTGGAACCTCTTACAAATACAATGATTGGAAGCGCTTGGTCCAATATACATGAAGTATGCATAGATATGGGTTGTCAGCAAATTATTTACAACTAAAAGACAAATATCAAAATAAAAGAGCAACGGTGTACATTGAAGGAAGGCCAAAGACAATTGGGAATATTGCGGGGTTTATAAACAGTACATAACTAGAGTTTACACTTAAGCAACCTAGATGCATATTTGAGGGGCGTGAAGGAAACCATGTCTTTGTATGTGTCATTAAATCAATAGATGCTGGGGAAGAGCTGCTTATTAATTACAATTTGAATCGAGAAGATACAAACACGGTTAGTATGGATGTGGTACATCCAAAAATTTACCCAACCTTTTATTAATTATTTTAACATCTTTAGGATTTTTTGTTAGCAGATAATTATAATTTTTTATTAAATTTTCGATGTTGACTTCGCAGGGAGGTGATCGAGGGTGCATCACCCCAGCAGCTGGTGAGAGTACACCATCCTTGAGGCAACAGGTATACGTTAAAATGTTATATTATTAATTTTTTTTAGTGAGTATTTTGGTTTCGTTAAGTAATTTTTAGTATGTTTTTGATGCAGGGTTCTATCAGGGGCACCACCCTCACATTAGATGTTACTAGAACTGCCTCGAGGCAGCAAGTATACATCGATGCAATTGTACAAATTTAATATGTACAAACAGTTCTATTGTTATGTTTTTTCAATAGTATATTCGTTTGGTTTATATAATCTTATCTATATTTCATACAGAGTGTTGATCGAGGAAGCCACCCGGATGTTGATCAGACGACTGTATTCTCGGGGCAACAGGTAAACCTGAATGTAATTCTACAATTTAAATACTTCAAAATTGTACACATATATAAAATGTAGCATAATGTTTATTTTGTTTTGTATTTTTTCGTTTTTATAATTGCATTCATTATGATAATGTCGTCTACTTTTTTTGCAAGTGGATAATTGGGGGAAAGTCCCTAGCTGTTGATCCAACCACACCGTTGTCTAGGCATAAGGTAAATCTATATGTAATTCCAGGAATCTATCATGATAGATATTTTTTTTAATATCATTTTTTGCTCAGACTATTGCTTCAACAAGTAAGCGATGTTTTATAAATTTTTGATGCAGACAAATGTTTCGGTTTATGAAAAAAAACACAACAATCCATAGATTTTGACATCAATGAGTTGTTGAATGATGCTAACATTGGTTCTTCTATATACCCGGTGAAGCTGCTATAGAAGACCTTGAAAAAAGTTCATGCAGATATGCTTCGTCTACTATTCATAATTCGACAGACAGACGAGATCAAACCAAAGGTTCAAGTGTTGATGCAGAGATCTCAGGCCTTGAAAGTAAGTTGCGGAATCATAATATGAATTCATTTAGAACTTTATAGTTTTTAGTTTTATATGACAGTAAACTTATAATTGAATGATTTGTATTTACATGATTTTCTACGACCACACACTGGTGGTGAAGGAAGTGTTGGGCCCAGTGAGCAAACCACTCCATGTACACCACATAATACACCCATGTTTTCGACTAAACAGTCAGAAACACATTATGCGACACCCCCGAGACCAGTAGAGGGTGCAGCCACTGCTGATCGAAGCACACCAAATCATGCAGAAGAAGGGGTGGAGGCAGAGTCTAATACTAATGTTGATGCTGAAGCAACATTTCCTGGATCTTCTCATGTCACTGGAACGGGTTCAATAGTGACAAAATTTTTGGTGAACGAGGAACTCGTTCCAATAAAGATAGAGAATATTCTAGGTAATTTTAGATTGTTTGATTTAGTTTTGATAATTTGATTGTAATATACCGATAAGTTTTTTTTAAACTAATGATGGCATGACTGTTTTGTAGGAAATGATGTATTTTATAAAAATCTAAATGATTTGACCTTGGAGATATTCGGGTCCACCATCCACACAAGGTGGGATAGACAGACAAAATATTTAAAGGATGAGCTGACTAATCGGTTGGTTTTCCTGTTCAACAAAGATACCTTCGAGACAACAAAGGTCCTAAAGAAGGCAGGACAACATATGAAGATTGTCCCATACCAATATAGGGTTCACCTAGAAAAGAACCCTAGGTATGAGCGCCCTCTGATGATTCCATCAAGGGGGTGGAAAGCCCTAGTGGAAGATGGAAAAGAGAGGGCTCTAAGAGAAGCAAGAAAGGTACCACCAGGCACATGGAGGTATGCAATACTTTCTACAATGCAATGGTAAGCCTTATTATTATTAATTTTTATATCGAATTTGGAACATCTAACGTAATTCAACACTTGATTAGGCTGTCAGACACATCAAAGGCCACAAAGGAAATACTGGATAAAATTGGTCAACACAAGCTTGGGTCTGGTGGTTATTCGAATTTGGCGGCATGATTTGTAAGTATCGAAAACCCGATACTGCATCCAAATAATACATAGAAAATTATTTTTGTTTTAATCCGGTGTAAAATGTAAAATTAATGATGTTATGCAAATATGCAGGCCGACAGATTCAAAGAAGTTCCCACTCAGGAAGACTTGAAGCTTGGCTTCCAACATGGCTTTGAAGCTGTTGTTGAACGTCGAAAAAGCTTGTCTGAGCATACACGGTCTTCTAGTGATCTATCTGGTGCACATGTATATAAAAACTATATAGTTTAATGAAAATTTATTAATTGTCATGCAATCTATTCGTTATAAACAATTAACATAAAATATTTATTCTGTTTTGAGCAGGAAAGCAATGTTGCCCTTAATGTCGATAATGTACACCAACCATTCGAAGATCATGCTTCGATTCATGGTAATGAATTTATTAATATGCTACTATTTTGTATAGATAATTGCAGATGGTGAACATTAATTGTACTTCTCCATATTTCAACCGCAAAGCATGTATATGGTCACACTGTACAGGTTGATCTTGGACATGATAATGAAAAACATGATTTCCCACACCAAGTAAAAAATCACCTTTGTAATTCTTTTTTAAATGAAATACTCGTAATTATAATAAAAAAAATTAATGCATCATTTTCACATTATTGCAACAATTCCAAGCCCCTTGCCGCAAGATCCACGTGGCGAGAAATCTACTAGGGAGACATTAGGACAAGTTGATGAAGAATCAGGAATCGAACAACAAATTCTGGAAGATGCGCTTCTTGCTCATTTTGTAAAGAGAAGAAAAGTAAAAAAGAAGTGACTGAAGAAATTTTGAGTAATTCTTTTTTATAATACAATGTCGTGCATGGTTTTTTTCGCTATTTAATGAATGAATGCTTTAATGAATGGTTTTATCGGTTATTGAATGAATGAATGATTTAATGAATGGTTTAATTAAGGTTTTCTTCAGGTATTGAATGAATGAATGGTTTAATGATTGATTTAATGAATGGTTTAATGAATGAATTTGCACTAAATTTTTATTTGCAAGTAGATGCATTGGGTTTGGGGAATTGAGAGTGATGTGAGGGGGTGAGGGGCCATAAGAGCTTCCACCTTCATGTGGTTGGTCTTATTTAGTAGATAATATTAAATTATTCTCGAAACAGAGAGGAGCTCAATGAATGGTAAGGAATTATACATTAAAAACAATTATTTCTATAATTGTAGTGTTTAAATTTTACTATTGCTATTTGATTCATCCATTGGAACTTGTTACAGATAGCCTTGGGAAACATTTTTATATTTCAGAGGAAAAATTGGCATTTTGATGTGATCGACGGCCTTATATACATAGTGTTGTGGTTCTCCATGTTTCCTCAAGTGATCTCTTATTACCAATTATTTTACTTGAATATTATTGTAATTTACATTGTTAAATTAAAAATGTTCATCAACCGTAAAATGTTCATTATTATTGTTGTTTTTATTCATTGAGACAAACTACTCAAACTGTATTTTTTTATCTTCATTTTTTTTATTTTCATAAACATGCAAACATTTATTTGATGGGTCCACTACTACATTTCGACCAAAAATCCGACGGCCGTCATGTCGGATTTTCGACACTTTCCTGTCGCATGTACGACACTTTGATTTTTTTTAAGCGTCGGAAACTTGTCGTCGGTTAGCCGACACTTAAATAACCGTCGGTTAAGCGACACCTATGTAACCGTCGCTTAAATGTAAAGTGTCGCTTAAGCGACAGAATATTTTCGATGGTAGTAAATTTTTTTTGAGAAAATAGCCTTCATAACCGTCGCTTAAGCGACGAATATCAACTAAAGGTGTCAGATATGCGACACCTACAACCATAGGATAAGCGACGTATACTAAACTAAACGTCGGAAACGCAACACATATTACCATCGGGGAAGCGACGGCTATCTAGAAAAAGGCGTCGAAAAAGCGACAGAAGAAACCGTCGGATATGCGACGTATACTAAACTAAACGTCGGAAACGCGACACATATTACCGTCGGAGAAGCGATAGCAGTCTAGAAAAAGTAAATACTACGAAGAATCTGTAAATAGTAAATACTACGACCATAGTAAATAGTAAATTCCATATCCTTGACAAGATCTCTAAATAGTAAATACTACGAAGAATATAACACTGAACTAACCCATATTTTCAGGCTGTTGGGCATAAATGAATTGTGAACTGACATATGGACAATCATTACAGTTTAGAATTGTTGGTTAATGCAAGTAACTTGAATTTATCCTGCAGTAAGGCAACGAAATTTTACCATCTTTAGGTAAATGTTTCAAAATATTCGACTGTAACAAGGATTTAAATCATATTTTCAGACTTCTATTAAGATAAATATGAATTGATACAACTAAGGAATATTATACAACAACAAATCATGCACTCTTTGAAGAAAACCGCGCTCTACTAGACGACTTCACCTGCTTCAGATTATTTGAGCATTGCTTTAAAATGAATGGTGAAAGGCTAAAAGGATGAAGCACCTACTAATCGATAATCAGTAACATTAATGAATTCAAAATTTATAAATACAAGATCTAAAATTTTAGGCCCCCAGTCCTTCCATGCAAAAACTGTTTTCTGCTGGATAACTGAGATCAAAGAACTCTTCCTTCCATGCAAAGGCTGTTTTCTGTTGGCTAATTGATATCAAAGCACTCTTTCCTGACATTTGACATCTTTAACTAGTTATAAATAAGAATCTGTCCATAAATCAAGGGCCATACTGGACCTTTGACCCGAATTCATACAACTCTTTCAGCCAAAGTACCAATTACAACAGGAATGGCCAATACACATCAAGAGACTTTGACATCCTTCACAACACGACTGGCCGGTGAACAATAGAAGCAAGATCAAGGGGGATAAAATCTGGGACATACTGATAAGAATAGGCTGCAGGATAGAGGGATCAATGCTTACAATATAAATCAATGAATAAATAAATCATACAGGATCAGTGATTTCTTCCCACATAATTAGCTATCCGTTCCCTTCAGAGAAGCCAACACAAATTCACCATATAAATTTTTCAATGCCATCATGAAAGTAAGGATCAGTGGACCCATTATCGCACCATGCA
>LPNX010279011.1:0-10309 GCA_001517045.1 Pseudotsuga menziesii | reverse complement strand
TCCAGGGTGTGCACAAACCTATGTACCCATTCTTCATGAGGTACATGCTTCCATGCCTCATAGCATTGCTCCAAATGTCCCTGAGGACTAGTCTTACCATTAAAACTGCTTCGGACCGCCTGAGGTTGGTCCCTAAATCTTAGGTAAAGGGACTTCTGGCATGCTTTCCAACTATGAATGTACTTCTTGTGACCATTCCACCATCTGGCTACTGTGGCTCTGAATGCTGAATCCAGAGTCTCCATTTTCTGTGAGTCTGGTACCTTTTCTGAGAATTGCACAATAAACTGTTATGGATCTGTCGAACCATCAAAAACAGGTAAGGTTCGTGTCTGTGAGCCAAGCCATCTGAGAGACTTGATAATTCTGGCACATCTATGTCCATGCAGCTCATAAAGTCTGTTCTTCCAGTTTTCTAACCCATCATCTGAATCCGTCATGCAGTAGCTGTTGCATTGCCAATCCATGATACCTTCGGCAGTAGGATCAACATGATCTTCCTCCTTAGCTGTGATATTGTAGATGTGATCCAAAACATCCTGGTCTTCATATTTTACTGGCTCTGTGTATCTCTCTTCTTGTGAGGGGTCCAGTGGTACTATGACTCGCAAATATTTCCCTTCGAAAGTCATCTGTCTCTTCTTAAGGTTAATGACTACCGCATTTTCCATTACCCATTCGATTCCTAGCAAGGCTGGATAGGGGTTGCTGTCATCAATGATCTCAATAACTTCGAAGTCTGCTACAGTACTGACGCCATCAATATCTACTGGGACATTAGGGAATCGTCCTAGGGGCACAATATTCTGCTGATTGGCTAATATCAACTGTATAGGTGACCAATCAAGGGTAGGTTTTCCCATTTGTTCCCAAGTTTGCTTAGTTAATCCATTTACCTCTGATCCTAGGTCCAAGATAACATTAGTCATATCATACTCTCCTATCTGAGCATTCAATATCATTTCCCTACCAGTTCTTCTGACTCTATTAACAGCTTTTGCCTGACCAGTACTTTGCTGAGGTTCGCAGGAAGCAATAAATTTCTGCAGCTCACTTAAAGCATTCTGATTTCTTAGGAGCTTCAGACAACTCTATAAAAATGAGGACAGTGTACTTACTTTGTCTGTCAGAGCTTCTTGCGGCTGCAACTGCTGCTGATGTTGTTGCGCAGGTGCTACTAATGTTCTAGGATCAACAAAATCATTCTTGGCTTCCATGAATGTCTCTTTTTCTCTTTCGATATCAAATGTTGGGACTTTCGCTGGGGCCTTACGAACCCAAGCCTCGACAGGCTGTTGCTCCTTATTCTGTACTTCCGTCATAGCTCCACTCCGAGTAACAACATTAATGGCTGGGGCAGGTCTTTGTTCGACGGTAATCATCTGAAGATTCTGAGTAGGGGCACTGGTTCTTTCCTGAATCTTAGCTAGCAACTGTGGGCACTGCTCGATCACATGATCTACTGCTTGGCAATACCAACATGTCGTAGTGGGGTTTCGACAGTCTCTCGCTAGATGCCCGACCTGGTTATAGTTGTAACACACAACTTGGCCTCTTCCTCTTCCGACCATACCACCTCGACCACGACCTCCAAAAGCACCTCTACCTGATGCACCACCGCGGTAACCATAGCCATCATTGCTCTGTCCCTCATTTTGTACCTGATAAGCATCATAAGTCCATTCTCTCATGAGGTCAAAGCTACGACATTGATCTTCGTTGTGTCCCACCAATTTACAGAACTTACAATAAGGGTTCTTAGGGACTTGCACATACCTCTACAGAAGATACTGAGTCTTCAGGTCGATGCTAGCTAGTTGTCCGACAGATCTCACAATATAGAACAGTAGGGTTGAACGGGTTTGGCGCACTAGTATTTAGGTAGTTTCTTACCACAGGACACTGTTCCTTGTCGTGACCTTCTGTCCGACATTGTGTACACCAAACCTCTTCGAGACCATTTTTTCCTTTCTTCATATCGTGAAGCTCTAGAGCCATCACTGCCAACTGCGCTTAGATTTGAGCAATACCAGAATTATCTTCGACAGGAGCGGTTTCAAGTTTCATCGCGATTTCTAGAGCCTCCTGCTGGTCAGCAACCTTCTGCTGCATGAGTAGAGTTCTGATATGCGGTAGCAATGCTGCAATGAACCATTCTTTGTGCTACGCAGGTCCAATGGGAAAACTGACTTGGTCTAGCAGAACTTTGAATCTTTGATCAAAATCCCACACTGATTCGTCGTGCCTCTACTGAATCTCTTTCAATTCAGTGATGCACTGCGACTCTGATTTCGGCTTTTGAAATTCCTTTATCATTGTCGCTTTTATCTCAGCCAATGCATGGTTCTGAGTGTTGGAAAACTTCATGAACTAGGTCAGAGCACGGTCTCTGAAAGAAGTAACCAGCTGCGCTCTTTTTGTATCTTGATTCGTAATGGTCTTAGCAGTCCACACTGCTTCACATAAAAACCAGAACTGTTCTGGATCCTCTGATCCAGTTCCTTTGAAAACAGGTAGCTTAATGTCATCATGCATGTGGGCCACAGTGGATCGAGGGGGGATTGGAGGGGGACTGGAAGTAGGTGGGGGGGAACTTACTGGGGTATACTGACCTATGAAAGGAATACTCGGGCTAGGGTGAATTTCAAACTGCGACGGGTTCTCAGGGATAACAGGTCTTCGCTGCGGGGTTACATGAGGGTTTCCAACAGAAGGGGTTTCTTCGGGTTCTGAAACTGCGGGATTTACAGGGGAATACTCAGTCTGCTGAACCTAGGAATAGGATCTAAAATCTCTCTTGTACCTTTTGCCACTTCACAGCAAACCGCTTTGCTCGTCGAAGGTATTTTCACTTGAAAACATAGGTTAGTAATACTAAATCTAACAGTCTGATTCAATTAGCAATATACCTTTTTCAGCTAATAGCATTTTAATTCTCAAACTAAATGAATTCAAAAACTTACCCCTTGGTCCTTTGAAAAACTGTCGCTCAGCTTCACTAAAGAAAGTACCTGTGTCGATGGTGAACTCCATCACAAATGCTTCGAGGGTTCGCATTGTCCAGAAATCAACAGCGCGGGATATCTCGTTGTTCACGCTTTTCATTTTTTTAGTCTTGTAGGGGTCCAATCAGGAAACTGACGTTCTTGGAAGTTCGTCCTTCTCTCTGTTAACATGGATAACCACTAGTGCAACTCTATGTGGATACTACCAAAGAAAATTTCATAAACATCACAAAAAACATACCTTTGTAAAAATTTGTTTGCACTATGACGCAGATCTTTGTTCTCTTGGTCAGCGAATTTCAGATAAGTATCATCAAGCCAATCACCGATTTCTTTCACAGAGGGTCTCTAGAACATAGCCCTCGAGGCACAACGTAAACCCCTCTTGATCAGATACTGAGTTCAACCGGCAACGAAACCAATTTGTTGGGCTATAGGGCAGACCTAGGTTTTATACCATTCACTTCGCACCAACAAACAACCCACAGTGTTGGCTCTTTCGGCAACAACCTGCGAGCAGGTTGCAGTCTCACCCGAAACAACTATGGGATGCCGCAGAATCAGGTTTCTACAAGCAGAAGAGGGATATTACTGTACCTTTAGCCTTTAACAACTTATATTCATATACACAGAGCTTCAACATTCACATATATAACTTCGCAGCTAAATAAACAGACAGTGACTTGCTTAACCCTTTACTGGGAATTCACAACGAAGTTATTTAGTTAGCAGTGATCTTATTTATCAGATATATATTTATCAATGCATGAAAGAACATAACAGAAACAACACAAAGAACCAAAACACCAGATATAACGTGGTTCACCCCCAGTGTAGGGGCTACGTCCACAGAACTGTGTTTTATTCAAATCTTTACTAAAATCATAGTTATGATCTGCGCACTCAGCTGCAGATCCTTTCAAGTCCTTAAAGCCATGCACACAGCTGCAGGCCTCTGCGCACACAGCTGCAGATTTCCTTAATCACCCAAAACCCTCTGCGCACACAGCTGCAGAGGTCATCTACACACACAGCTGGGACTTAACCTTCCTACAAAACAAGCCTTAGCTACGCATCAATTCATCTTACATCAAAATCCTAAACTGACTTCTTTACAAGAGTGCTTATTTATAGTGCACTTATTACAAAACCATGGGCTTAAACAATGGGCACCCCGAACCCTAAACCCTGGATTTAAACCATGGTTTTATTACAAAAGAAGGTTTTTACTCAACCCCGACACCCCTAAGACTATTTTGAGTCATAACTCCGCTTACAAACTCCCGTAATTCCGCAGAGTTACCCATCTTAAGGACTGTTAGGGTGCGCGTCCCAACAGAATTGGTTCTTAATTTTGATTTGCATAAATTGTCTTATGGATCAGATACAAGCCAAAAATATTATTTGACTGTCAATATACTTTGTATACGAATTATAATGTTTGTGTTTTATCTACACTCTGTATACACCCAAAGGTCTGTGTTTGTTTCCAATATTGTTTTGATATGTAAAATATACACCCAAAGTTCTGCTTTTGAATCCTAATTTGTTTTTAATCTGTAAAATCTATACCCAAAGATTTGCATTTGATGTTTACCAAAACGTTTACTGATCCGTAGAGTGTGTAAATTTTAAAGTCAGATCCGATCTGAAAACTTGGGTATGCTTTCTGTTTACCATCTATGTGTCTAGCTGGTGGATATTTTTCTTGATGTCAAAATCAACTCTGAAACTCTCTGCATACGATTTCATTTCCTGATCTGCACACAAATCTGTATTTTACGTAGACCTCTCCTCATGATCGAAGATGAAACAGTAAAGTATGTAGAAATAATATATCAATGCTATGAGTAATGATGCTAAGAAGAAGCACATGAAATAGATCTTGCTACTAAGAATTCTCACAAGCATACATAGGAAAAATAGAGAGAAGAAAAGAGACTGAATCACATGAAATAAGAGATGAATATTGGTGTGTATCCTTCCATTTAATAATGATGAATAATAGTGTACATAAATAGTACATCCCTCATAGGAAAATTGAATTGTATGGAAACAACTCATAAAGCTCAAAAAGGCTGACTTACCAAAATATAACAAACCCCCATAGGTGGCTAAAGCACTTCCCGAATCTATCAAGGACATCGCAAGCTGGAAAAAGCATGAGTGAGTTGTCAAGGAGATGTAAAAAACATGCTAATACTAGAAAATGGAGAAAAACTAATGGAGGATGGGTTGGAAACAAAAGCTACTAGTTTCCTAGTTGACTAGCTTTTATCTTATCCATAGAAAATCAGAAAAAGTAGAAAAAATAGAATAAAGAAGAATCTGCTTTAAAGTGCTGTATACTAATTCTGGATGGTCAAAAGGTGGTCAATATTAACCTAGAATTAGAAATAAATCATTCCTAGGATATAGATGGCATGTATTGACTTTAAGGTGCAAGTGGATGCCAACTAATTAAGCTAGTGGGTGAATAATTAATCAAATAATGATTAATTATTTTATCCTAAGTTGTGAGTGGGTTTAATATATTCCAACAACCCCCTATAAGTCTGAATTTATGATGGTATAACAAAAAATATAGATGCATATAGGTCCCATCAACAAGGCTATGGTCCCGCATTAACAATTATTATGTCAAGAAAAGTGAGGAAAGAGGCAAAACCACATGGGGAAAATCCTCCCTCAAGAAAGGACAAGGAACAAAATTTTGAAATAAGATGTCTTTAACATATCCTTATCTTCACTTTAATGAGCTGACTGAACTGCTACTGGATGAAGGACTTGCGCTGGAGTGTAGAACCTGCAAGAAGGAAGAGGAGAGTCTCCTTGTATCTCAACAACTGATGAAGTAGGAGCATTATCTAAATGCTTCTTTCTACTGTCAAACTCTAATATGCAAACATAATCTGAAATGGAAAAGAGATTTGTGCACACTCCTTTCCAAAGAGTACAAAAAATAAGGCAATTTATTTCACACCCAATTCCCTGAATAGCTACAAAATTGTGATGTGAATCACATGTCAATCTTCCAATCTGATGTAGCACCTGTATAGATCTGATATGAGGCTGATAAAACTCTTATATATCAGAAATATTAGCATATGGAACAGCAAGAACAAAGTCTTTAGTGGCTCCATGAGGATATAGGGCTAGACTAGGAAAATTATGAACAACTGGGAAAAACGGATAGGTGTAAAAATATGAATGATGGATGGGAATAAGATCTGAACCATAAGTGTTTAGAACAGATCCAAACATGTTTAATATCAGTACAAATATGACTAAGTACATGGATAACCAGCCACTGAAAGATAGGAAAGACTTCAAACCATGTAAGATAAATATCACTGCATAAGAGACCAATGAGGAATCAACTAGTGAACTTGTGATTTGTATAGTCTTAGGATTATTCAGAGGTATGGTAGATGGTATGGATGGTGGTATTATATGTGTATCAACCTGAAAATATGCTTCTAAATCAGAATCCAAAGGATCACATATACTCATATCAATAGAATCATGGGATTACACTGGTAATGAATCCTCTGTATGAAAGGAGGAAATAATGAGATGTTCACAATCTTCAAGGAGGTTATGAGTATTGATGCCAAGAAAAAGGGAGGATATGCTGAAGCACATGAGATCAAGTAAGGTAAGTGGTATGCCACAAATAAGGCTTGATTTGGCTAAGCAAACATCCTAGAAATCACTAGGTTGTGCACCATCAATGAGAGAGGTATGCACAAAGTGTGAAGGATCCAGCACATAGATCTCAGAATATAAGATAGGAGATATAGAGAACAATGAATGGGTGATAGGATCATCATCAATATCAATAGAAGCTCCATATGTTACTTCTTTTTCATCATTAGTATCACAAGAAGAGAAATCACCTTCAAGAGACGCATAAAAAGATGGCTCTTCAATATTTGCTTCTTCATTGAAGGAGGAAGCATTCGAATCAAGGAGGGAAGAAGCAACATGAATTGTATGAGAAAATTCTTCATCATGATTAACTTCATCAGAGAATGTAGAGACCAAGAAATCTTGAGAGAGTGAACAAGAGGAGATGCTAGGTTTGCTCCATACTTCATCTTCTATTTCCTGCAAACCAAAAGCTTTGTCCAAATTCTTCCAAAGCTCAAATGGATACTCAGCATAATCTATGAGATGATATATATTTGGAGACATTCCCAAACACATAATTCCATAGTATCTATCACAATTATTTATCCAATCAATATTCTCTTCATAAGACTCAGGTTCACTCAATGCACCAATGGAGACATCAAAGAGACATTGCCTCTTCAAGTATGCGCTCATTTTTGGCTTCCAATCATCATAGTTGAAAGGATATAGTAGAGGAAATTTTGAATCCATATATAATTTGTTGATATGCTCTAGGAGATACTCTCTGAAACCTGAAAAACAAACTAGGAGAATATCTTGTAAGCTAGACAAGCTCTTCTTTAGAGAGGGATAGGAGACTGGATGCACTCCTCAACTCTATAGAACTTGATTAACCTTGCTTCTCTGTAGAATATGGAAAGGTTGTGCACTGTGTATCTCTAATACCATGTAGAAACAATAGATCAATGCTATGAGCAATTATTCTAAGAAGAAGCACAGGAAATAGATCTTGCTACTGAGAATTCTCACAAGCATACACAAAAAAAATAGAGAGAAGAAAAGAGACTGAATCACATGAATGAAGAGATGAATATTGGGGTGTATCCTTCCATTTAATAATGATGAATAATAGTGTACATAAATAGTACATCCCTCATAGGAAAATTGAATTGTATGGAAACAACTCATAAAGCTCAAAAAGGCTGACTTACCAAATATAGCAAACCCCCATAGGTGGCTAAAGGACTTCCCAAATCTATCAAGGACCTCACGAGTTGGAAAAAGCATGAGTGAGTTGTCAAGGAGATGGAAAAAACATGCTAATCCTAGAAAATGGAGAAAAACTAATGGAGGATGGGTTGGAAACAAAAACTACCAGTTTTATAGTTGACTACCTTTTATCTTATCCATAGAAAAGCAGAAAAAGAAGAATAAAGTAGAATCTGCTTTAAAGTGTTGTATACTAATTCTTGATGGTCAAAAGGTGGTCAAGATCAACCCAGAATTAGAAATAAATCATTTCTAGGATATATATGACATGTATTGACTTTAAGGTGCAAGTGGATGCCAACTAATTAAGCTACTGGGTGAATAATTAATCAAATAATGATTAATTATTTATCCTAAGTTGTGAGTGAGTTTAATATATTCCAACAAGGCAAAAACTACCCATGTTTTCCCTGACATGGTCAAGAACCATGCAGGTCTTCTGCTCTCTACACTTAGCGAGATGGCTTGGACTAGTGATATGATCCTTCTATATTTTTTTTATTTTTCGTGATCAAAAATATTTTATGACAACGCTCAATTGCATTTCTTTGTTTCCATATCCATGAATCACTGCTATTTCCATACACACTGATCACACGAGAAGGGTAGAGACAATAGATTGAAGTGTAACATGTGAATTACTGATAGTAATGCCGAGCAACAGATGCCAATAAGTATGCAGTTTCGGGAGCCACTCCTTCTACGGTACCTCGTGAAAACCTTGGAATCCTTGACGGAAGCATATCCTTCATTGGTAGCGATTTATGTGGTGGAATTGTTGAAAAATAATAAGCCCGAGGAGGAGTTGCAATAGATATGCATTACCCAACTCCACGAGTTCCTTGGAGATAGTATGTGCTATTATCTGAGTTTCTCAGTCAAATAGGATCATATCTTAGAAGATCTCTCATTTTTTTTAACTGAGCCTTGTCTTTGCTCGACCTCCCAATGATATTCGACAGTTAAGAGAAGTCTTACCTTTTCCCAAGCTATTTACCTAAATTTACCAATTGGATTGTAATGTCCACCAGTCTCTGTTAAGATCTCAGTTTGAGAGTTTTGTGGAGTGTGTTCAACTTGGTATTTCCAAAAACTCCCAGTAGCTAGTGACAACCGTAGTCAATGTTTCCATACTTGACAACTCCTTATCCTTTTTTTATTGTTATTATCCCTCCACCTATAAGTTATTTTGGAGGATATTTATACCCCATGTTGAAGTTGAACCCCCCCAATTTGTTCTTAGGTAACAACCATTGGCTCCTAAGGATTCGGATGTACAATAGTCACATACATAATGCTTTGAACTCCATCTTGATATGTTTTGGTGTAGTTAATAGACATCAAATATAAATATTTTCTTATTCCTCCATAAAGTTGAATGTTAATTATAAAATGAATGTTATATTTCATGTTGTGAATATCAGATCTTTTAGCTAAAAGTGAATATAGCTTATTATAAGAAAACAATTTAAGTACTGATTTGATATTTTACAGACGGTATGTTTATGAAAAAATATATATAAGCCTTTAAGGAACGTATATTTTTTCATTATAAATGTTATGGGTTTAGTAGAGTAAGTATAGCTTTTGAAGGAATGGAAATGTTATTTTGGTAAATGTTGTCTTAATAGAGTTTAAGTTATGTTATTTTTAGATGCTTTTATGATTATTGAGAATTTCAGTAGCGGGGTATATGATAGATGGTTACCTATACTTTTAATTCAATAAATTGTATTGATTTTGTTATAGTGTATACTTATACTTTTGGCGCATTTTTATATACAGTTAGGAAATGGAAAAGATGTTAAATAATAAAATCTCCATTCAACACATAATCTAGTGTGGTATTTTTACTATTACAATTATCATTTTAGATGACGATGATTATGCTTTATTTTATGGGTATGGTTTTTGGGTACGTTACACGTGCAAGATCCAAATTATATTACTTTATGTGATTGGATTAGATAATCCATCTGATAATTCCAACTTAATCTCATCCATCCAAAACCATACCCTTTACGATAAGTCTCATACACCTTCTCTTTCATGAACGATCGTGATTCATCGATTGGTAAAACACATTTGACTCTCCCATGCATGGATGTTCAAGGTCTCATAATTTGGTTGAATCGGTTCAATCCTAGCCGTTACTGGAAACCCTCACTGTGTTAGATTCCAATAATAATTTTGTGCATGAACATTCTAGATCTACCAATCAAAACTACTCATTCAATCTGATCCATTTGCAGGAGGGGTACCTGTGTTACCCCTTGGTCAAGTCTGTTTTCGCAAATAATGTAGATATGTTGATTTGACATGCCTAATGCAATCCTTTCCATTTGTGGGTGTCTCCCCGATGATAAATTATGATCATGTCTTGTTTCCTAAATGACTCA
>LPNX010278975.1:2424-55561 GCA_001517045.1 Pseudotsuga menziesii | reverse complement strand
TGGCCTATGTTTTTCCTACTCCGGTCTAAGCTCAGAGCTAATAAAGTTTGCACTCCTCTGTCGAGCATTGAAGGGCCTAAATGAGGAGCCCTGGTTAATGATATCCCCCAGTAGGTTAGATACCTGCCCTTCTCGCTTCGCGCCATCCTCCCCGCCCATGTGCAGTAGCACCAATCCACTCTCCAAGATCTTTAGCATTTGCAAGTGAACTGGAAAGCGCGGCAATAATACGGATACCATTTTCAATTTAAAACTAGGCGTCGGATATGCGATGGTTAGTTAAAATCAGAGCTTCCCTCCAAAAAAAAACCGCTATGCTTTGATAAAAAGTATTGTGCTTGGATGTAAAGCATTTAGCATAAGCGTCGGATATGCGACGGTTATGGGAATAGCCGTCGCTTAACCGACGGTTAGGAGAATATCCGTCGCTTAAGCGACGCTGGTGGTTACATTTACAAAAAAAAAATTTAACTTTGTGATTTTTTGTAGGTTTAAAAAGAGAAATCCACGCGCCGTCGGAAGTAACCATCGGATTTTGGATCGAAATGTAGTAGTGACTCCACTTCCGGGATGGACTTATAATGTATTTCGGCCATCGTATGACCCCTCTGACCTCACACATTAGGGGGCATCTATTATAGCTGATTTCACCACTCCAGGTGAATCACACTTTGTATGGACTTCCCCTGTCCCACTGCAGACTCCTTAGACCCCATGGACCATTTTTTGTCCTTTGATGTTTCCTTAGCCATCCCTAAAAACATGTGAAAAATGATACACACGACTTTTAAACCTATAAGTGCGTATATACATGGGTTTGACCACTAAAACCGCATACACCGGGATGTGTACAAAATCCAAATCCTTTTGGAATTTTCCTTGACATGGATCCGACTCACTTGACTCCTGGCCTTCCCTATGCCTTGAGATCACTCGGATCTGACCTTTCATTACCCCTTTGAAAATATATATAAGGAACCCCTTGGTACATTGAAGGAATATGAGAGAATTGAGAGAAAATAAGCTATAGTCCATTGTTGCTGGAACTTATGCTTGAGTATGCATCCCTTTGTCCCTTGGAGCACTAGTGTGTTCTTCCCAAGCTTTCCTTTTGCTTGTGAGCTTGCTATCGAGAGATGGAGGATTGAAGTGGTGGAGGCCCAAGTGGGAGATTCAGTTTCTCCGGTTCGTAAACGTGTCATCAAAGGTTGTATATTGTAATATCTGGTTTATATTAATAGAAACATCTTTTCCTATCCAATATTGTGTGTTTGAATGAATATTTTATCCATTGGATTATTTCAAATGCTTATACATTATTGATTATATATGCTAGAATAGATCTAACACCATGATATATAGAATTCTTGTATTGTTTACTTGTTGTTGAGGAAGTAATCTATCAATTCAAGCTGAAGTTGGAAAGCTCAACGGGGATCTACTTCAACCGTCCAGAATAAGGTACGAGGTCTGATCCTTTAGTGTTAGACATTTACTTTCTATTGCATATTGGAAAGGATTGATTTCTGGAGTTAAGTTGTCTGTTGTGGTACCTCAAACCATAGGAATTTCTCTTCGTAACAATGATGATGACCATGACGATGATGATGAACAATGATGATGATGATGATGAGGATGATGATAATGATGATGATAAGGATGATGACTATGATGATGATTATGAGGATGAGGATGAGGATGAGGATGAGGATGAGGATGACGATGATAATGATGATGAACAATGATGGTGGTGACGATGATGATGATGATGAGGATGATGATGATGACGACGACGATGAGGAACAATGATGATGATGATGATGATAGGTTTAGTTGAAAATTTGCTTTGATTTTATTTTCAATCATTTTCAATGGAATGGTGATGATGACCATGACGATGATGATGAACAATGATGATGAGGAGGAGGAGGATGATGATAATGATGATGATGAGGATGGTGGCTATGATGATGAGGATTATGATTAGGATGATGATGATGATGATGATGATGATGATGAAGATGATGATGATGACGATGAACAATGATGGTGATGATGATGTTGATGATGATGATGCAGATGAGGATGATGATGATGATGATGATGAGTATCACGATGACTATGACTATGATGACAATGATTATGATGATGATGATGATGATGATTATGATGATGAGGATGATGATGTTGTTGTTGATGATGATGATGAAAAATGATGATGATGATGATGATGATGATGATGACGATGATGATGACTATGATGATGATGATGATGATGACGACGATGATGACTATGATGATGATGATGATGATGACGATGATGGCAACAACGACGATGATGATGATCATGAATACTATGAATATGGTGAGGATGATTATGAGGATGATTATGATGATGAGGATGATGATGATTATGATGGTGATGATGGTGATGCCTGTAGTAGGGATTTCACCCTAGCTACGAGCAGGAACATCTACCTTTCGTCTATAGGACGAAAGGGTAGGGTTCCTATGGGTGAAAGAAAACCTGCAAAGAAATGTTAGCTCTGAGCCATGAAACCTTAAAGGAAACTGTTACAAAAATTAGAGATGGCTACAGGAAATCAGAGGAGAACCTGCAGCAAAATATGAGAACATAAACTTGCAAACAAAATAATCCATAAAACTAAACTATCAACATAAATAAATGGTTATACCTTCAACCCTTTGTGGAAATGGGCCACCATGCCCTAGCTTTGGAAGCACCTCTCTATGGGATGGAGGCTTGGCTTATGGAGCTATGAAGGAGAGGGGGTGAATGACTTGAGAGGAAAAGCATCTCAAGGCACTCACATGGGCAACATAACAATAGGGAGAGAAGGAGTGTTTTGAGAGTGACCCCCACCCCTATATTTATAGTTTTTCTTTGAGATTTTAGGGTTTTAAGCCCTTGGTTAGGGATTTAGCCCCTTTTTTGGGTTTTAATCCCCTTTCACCCAATTATTAGCTCCTTTGGGGGTTTTAAGCTCCTTTGAGAGGTTTTATCCCCTTTTTGGAGGTTTTAGCCCCTATGAGAGCTATTTTGGCTCTTTTTAGGGGTTTTTAAGCCCTTTTTGTGTTTTCTGATCCTTTGAAAGGGTGTGGGGGTCAAATGAGGGAAATGTCATGGATGTCTTTGTGGTGTAGGTCATGTAGAGCTTAAACGGGTAATTTTTTGGGTTAACAGATTGACCCCTGATGTGTGAGGGAAGGAGCTCATCGTATGACCGATGGACATCATAGGATTTTCTGGGGAGAGTTGGTGCTTCCTGGGATGGGGCATGATGGCCTTTAGTTTTTGTATTAATATGGTTCCCATCAATGGGTGAGATACAAATAATGTGTGACATGTATATGGACGAGGCGGGCATCCCCATGCTCATAATGATGTCAAAAGAATAATGTGATCTAAGTTCTATAATGCAAGAGTTGATCATGTACAACTGTTGTTACAATAGTGGTTTCCTCAATAAGAGGTTGAATACAATACTGATATGAAGAACTGCTACATTGGACCCATGGCATTCTCATGGAATTCTCTATCTTCATGACTGATGGTCTACTAGATCTGGAATGGTACATAGTTGTAGGGACCTACTAATGGAGAGTCAAAGTCTCTATGGTACCAATATGTTGTATCAATCATAAATCTATATAGAAGCACTGCTTTGGGGCTTCTGAACACTTTCTCCAACGCAACCTAGAAATCACAAGGGACATGAACCTGTTGGGGTCCCTCACATAGACTCATCAATGTGCTAGAGTTAGGTGACATCCGTAGCCTTCAACCAAATATTGCATGGACCAATACCCTGTGTGAATCTCAATGGTGTGATGATATAACTGGAGTCGAGCACGTGAGAAACAACCATTTCGAGAGGCATTAAGGACTCCTCTCAAGTGGTCCAAGGAACTCATCACTGAGGTTAATGAAACTAGGATACAGGGACCTCTGGGTCTATCCTCTAGAATATATGTGTTGTCATCAATAGAGGGAGACCTGCAACTGACCAAGGAAATGGTGTTTTCTTGGCTAGAAGCGCGATGGAGATAACCGAAAGATGTGAGATAATATGAGGACTGACCCATTGAATGGGGGGGTGGAACAGGGGTAGAGGGAGTGTAGTGGAATCAAACTTCCTTTGTTCAGAGTATGACGGTAGGGAAGACCAAGTAGCAAATGAAACTTACTCATGGGAAAGGGATCATAGCTGTAATACTGGGGATGTACCTGCAGATGGGAAATAATTGGGGGAAGTAGACACTTTTGGTATTGATGGGATCCAAGGAAGACACATCATAGAATACTATGAACAAAGGTGACCCAAAGTGGGAATGCTCTTGAACTATTATATGTGGTGTGGTGTCTAAAGACACCATTGTGGTATGATCTTGTGGATTTTTAGTGAGCCCAAGAAAGTAAATGCTCGATGGTGCTTTCAATTTTAGAGTCTGAAAGCATGAGGAAGACTCCAAAGGGGTCTCTTTTCCATTGATAGTATCTTGTGCCCGAAAAAGGTTAAAAGTGTACACAGGAGAGCTCTCCCATCCTTTAGGGGATGAGATACTTCTTTACCATTGGTAGTCCAATTAGGACGGAAAAGGTTAAACATGTACTGACTAGACATTCATTCAAATACTTTTATGAGCATGAATGAGACCAAGTTTGCTCGTCGATGTTTTCTTGATGAGAAGGCTAGAAAAGAGCTTAATGACAACCCATGGTGAGCTTTTTCGTAAAGTTCAGCCCCTCTACCCGAGAAAGCATAAAAAGCTGCAGAGGGGAATGGTCTTGGCTTGAATGTTCCAAGGTGGTCCTTTCCATATGGTATTCTAAATGGTTAGAAAAAGTAGATAAACGAGACGATGTAGACACCCTTTCCTATACTTTAATGAGTGGGAAAGGAAGCAGTGGCGCTTGACAATCTTTTCATTCTTTTAGGAGTCAGAAAAGAGCTTGACAAAAACTCTTGTATGGTCGACAGATCGAGGGGGCAGTGATGGTGCCCCCATGTTGGGACAATGGACAGTGGTCCAAAGTTCATTCGTGCAGTATGGATGGAGCAGGTGGCTCTTGAACATACCAATACATGCACGAGATATATCGCGACAGAGGCATGCGACTCATTGCGGAAGAGGCATGCAAACTGAGGTGGCTGTCGGACAAAGTTTGGGATAGTCTTGTGTGAGTTGTGGTGGATGGAATGGACTACATATGATGTGAGTGCAAGTCTGGAGATAGTTATTAGCCAAATGTATGTGAAAGAAATGATCTGCCCTCCAAGGAATGGTCCAAGAACCCACAGAAGCTACGGTGGATGGATTAGATAGTTATATGCTGAAATACTTAAATGATGTGCCTTCCAAGAGATGGTCCGAGATCCTGCATGAGTTGCGATAGGAAAGTATGATACAAGTATAGGTCCAGAGACACTTATATCACAATGTGGTACATAAACCGAGTGTCACATACCCCAATTTTGTAAAATAATGTTAATTGTTTTAATTTGATTCCTAAGACATTATGTTAAATTTAATGTTAAGTAGGAACTGATGACTTAGCAGAGTCAAAATATGTGGAATGTAATTCTGAATATTTTATTTTTAATAAATAAAAAGTGGAGACAGCAGCTTGGGAGAGTTGTTAATAAGAGTGTTACTGGTCAAATTGGTGGAAGGAACTAGGTGGAGAGCAAAAGACAAGTGGCATCATCCTCAAACACCTACTATGTTATAGGTGGAAACTTCCCTACATTTGGGGTCATGATCCCCCAAGAAAGTGGGATCAGAGCAGGTGGCTCAATTAATGACAACTAACCCCAAAAAGACCTAGGCAAACTTTTAAAAGTACCCAATGTAGAGAGCTGAGGCTGCTCAGATATTTTCCAGGAGAAGAATCATTCAGGTGGAATGCACTTCAAGGAAGTCATTGGGAAAAAGGGAAAACTGTAAGGAAGGTGTTTGAGAGATAAACTGCAGTAACTTGATCTGGTACAACTTGCTAGCTGAGAGATTTGATTGACAAGTTCAGGACTGGTATTGAGTCTCAAGACTAGTACTTAATTATTTGCTACACCTAGTTCTAGCCAGGGAGACCAAAGCAAGCTCAGGGGTCCTGAGGAGTCGTTGTTTGAGTGTTCTCCAGGAGTTGGTAGGGAAGAACGGCCTCCCATTGCTGTTGTTGACCAAGATTTAAGAACATGTTCTACTATTTATTAGTTTCTGCGTTATTCTCTGTGTGTGATTGAATGATGCATTTGCATTTTATAGTGTAAAAAATCAGAGGATAGAATATATTAGCTTGTTTAGTAATGGAATTATTCTTAATGAAAAACAAACCCTACCTGTGTTTTTCCCCATCTGGAGTAATCCAGATCGTACTCTAGCATAGGTGGTGTATTTAAATGAAGATAGTATGATGTAAATTTAAAATAAGATGTTATCTTGAATTATGTGAATGATTTATTTTATTTGTTATCAGAAGAAAACAATATTCTGTACAAGGATTAGGGTTAGACCTAGACTGTGAATGTCAGATTATTAGTAAAAGGAAAAGAAGCTATATCATTATATTAACAGTAATATGTTTTGGTAGCTAAACAATTCTCTATACAGCATTCATTTTAGTAATCTTATTATTTATTTTGAAACCAAAAGAAAAGAATATAGTAGTTAAAATAGAGTAGGGTTATGCTAAATAAAAATGCTTTTTAACTCTACAGTTTATTTCTTTCCAGCTTAGGATAATTAACTACTGTATGTATAGCAACTAAACTGTGAGTAAGAATAGCTAAACCTTGATTTAATTCTACAGATAAACTAGTTAGTTTCATAATTTACTTATGGCTATTAATGTAATTAATTCATTCATTTTTATCTAGCTAAGCTTAAACAAGATCTACAGCCACTAACCTATCTTTTATAAAACGTTAACAAATACTACAATCTATTTTACAGGATAGAACATAGACAGTTGTTATTTATTTTAATTTATAAATACTATTCTTGTAATATAATTAAGGTAACATAAGAATACAACAATATAATACTATCTCTTATACATCTATAGATAAACTAAGTACAAAGAAAATGTGCATAATCATAGGAACAGTAATTGTATGTAATTAAAATAACATTCTTATTCCTTATAATAAATGCTAAGTAAATATAATTTCTGTACTTAAAGGATGTAACTAACAATTACATAAATACAACATTAAGAATATGAAATTACTTAATTTCTGAAGATTAACAATTATAAAATTATATTAAAAACTTTATTAAAATAGTGTGAATCAAATTAAGATAATGTAAACATTAATGTACAGATATCCTAGCAGGTAACATTTAAATAATATTGCAGGGTGAAATTTAAATGCAATAACTTGTAGGAAATAAACTAACAGAGTATAAACATGCTCGACTCACCAAGCTCAACCACCCATAAAACCATATAAGTAATAACCAAATAAATTACAGTATTACTTGGTAAAACAAAGATAATTTAAAGAAACGGTAAATACATTCTTTTTATATCGTCAAGTTAGGGTAAAACCCTAATATCTCAAAATTTACAACAGAGGTGTAAAACCAAGAGTCCAAGCTCTTCCAATGCCTCTTAGCTTCTACAAGTCAACAGAGTATGGCTTTAACAACCTTTCTTTCATTTACATATATATACACAGTAACAAGAACAAAAACCAAAATTTATAGTCTCGGCCTAAGCCAGGAAACCCCGCATAAAGCAAGGGTTTTTAACATCAACTAAAAATAGCGAACCCAGTAACCCAGGTAAACCAAAACCACGAGGGTTTTGCAAGCCATGGTGACCAACCAGCAAACGTCTCATAAGGGATTGGACAAGGAAGAACTGCCATGGGGTATCCAAGGCTTACCCGTGAGCAAGCCGTCGCCACAGCCTCGCACCAACCATGTGATGGGACGAACCGATACCTGTGTGACATCAAACAGATGTTGTTAATACTCTGCTTTTACTTAAGCAAACAAGTGATGAAACAAAAATTTAAAGAAAACACAGATGTATTTATCAGTTCTTACCTCAGATTTTCATGAAAATGCGATCACCCACAAGCAGTAGAGAAACCACCAACACGAGGAGGATTAAACCCTTCATTTACTGCAATAAATAAGGAGTTTACTAACACAGTAAACAACCAACACCGACTGAGTACAAGAGTAGCAAGACAAGCAAGAAAAATGCTTGAGCCGTCACTTTTTCCAGCCAAAGAAACCACCCTGTAGTGAAACCCTAATACCAAACAAAACTCAAGAGGGGAAGTCACAACGCTCACTAATGAGCTGCGGGAGAAAAGACAATTGTAGACTAAATATTACTGAAAGGAGAAAGTAGTGAGGGATAAACCCTGAAGGAAACCGACAACCAGTGCCAATAGAAATCAAATGTTTACAACTCCTCTCTATTGAACATGCAGGGTGACCAAAACTAGCAGGAAACAAGGAAGCAAACAGGGAGACGACCAGTGACAACTTGCAGAGTGATAATGCAGTCAACAAACTCAGTAGCAGAGTGGCTGGAGTCCAAAAACATTGGAAGAATGACGAGTCTAGGTTTTTCCAATACCCTTTTAACTGCACAACACTTGGCTGGAATGATGCCACGTTCACCAAATAAATTATTTGCATGCAGTGGGTAATCCCTATATTCTCGACAAGAAATCATGAGATGACTTTCATACCAATCATTTGTGAGATTTCGAAGTTCAACCATAATCTTTACCCCAAAATTCAACTTAATTTGCATGCTGGATTGGAAACAACAACACATTATTATATTGATTAGGTTTTAAAAATTATTCAGGGTATAGTCAAACACTACAACCCATCCATTATACAAAAACGATGATCACTCATACCAACGATTATAATTCTATCAAAAATCAAAGTTATAAAACTTAGATCAATGTTTAACCATAACTCATTGTGGGCATGGTCCATTTCATGACCCTTATATTTATGCTTTACAAAGTAGTTTTTCAACAATTTATTATAATTATGGCAAGGGTTATGCCACTTAACATTAAACAAAAGATTCATTAATATAGAGTTATTCTATAAAAACTCATCAAGGGCATGGTCGATAAAATGACCCATCTTTTATACTAATATGCCATTCATTCTTTCAAATGATTATAAATCCATTAAAACTATGCCTTTTGATAACTATAAAAAGGAATTTCATAAGACCTAGTTATGATGAATATCCATCTTGTGAGATCGAATCTAGTTATACCCTTAAGTATTATTTTTTGTTTAAACTATTAAGTTTGCAAACAAAAGTGTTAAGCATTATAGTAATTATCAGGCTTGACAATAGGTAACCTTTGGCAATTAATAACCATAACTGGAAAAAATATTCCAATTAAGTTATGTGTAAAAGAACTCAGTGCATCAACACTAACTTAACTCTTTTGAGAGCAGTATGTAATAATGTTTTAATTCCTTTAAAACTTCAAAGCTTTAGAAGTTGGATTATTGGTACAAAAACTCATTTATCAATGTGCATTACTATTGTAATCTCACAGATCACATAAGGTTACCAATAATACACACTAAAACATATAGAATTATAAGCAGAGACAAGAGACAAGAATAGATAGGAAGGAACAGAATGATTATTATAAATGGTTCATACAAAGCACATAACTGAACTTAGTTCTTGTGTGGCTCAACAGCCTAATATATACAAATTAGAAACAATTACAAAATAACTACCTGTCGGTTCGGTGAACCGACACGACTGTTAGTTAGCCGACTTAATTAACTAGTTTAGTCAGCCGACCGACATAGTCGGCTGATCGACTAGTCGGTCCATCGACTTAGTCGACCGATCGACTAAGTCGGTCTTCGTTCAAGTTGACTTATGTTGACTTGCTCCTTCTACATCTCCCCCACGAACAAAACATTTCTTTGTCCCGAAGAAACAGGGAGGTACAAAAATTAGTGGGTCGAACCCAGCAGACTGCTACTGAGGGGGACTGTGCAGTCGAATAGTCGGTCTCTTCTGCATGCATACTTCGACAATGGATGGTGCTGTAAGGGAAAGCTGATGCTGCAAGTCTTTCCACGTCTGCAAGGCTTTCTGGATGTCGATCGTTAGAGTAGTTAAACTTGATAATACCGACATCTTCTCTTCCATGGGAATTTATGCAATGTTTTCCATGTTACTGCCCAGTAGTTGATTTTGTTCTTCGGCAGCCTCAAGGAGTCGTTTCATCTGTGGGAAGATGTTGTCCACCTTTTCTAAGTTTGGAAGGGCCTGTTGAACCCATTGGTGTGCTTCTCTTTCCAACTTTTGCAGCTTGTTTGTCTCCATGACAATCTGCTCCTCAATGGTCTGCCTTAGTTCTGCCTCTGTTGACTTCCTGCTATCCAATGCCTGAATGCCTTGTCGTGTTTGCCTGGTTTGATGATAGACCTACCCCTAATGAGTAGGCCAGTCTCTTAGTACTTCCTCAGTAACAATGGATTCTTCCATACGGTCTTGTAAGACCTTGTAAGCCTCCGCAAATGCAGTGTGCTGGGTCAGGAGCAGTCGGGCAGTTTCTTCTTTTTGTTCTGCTTTAGTATCCTGGAGATGTGTCTGGATGGTCGATACCAGAATTTCAAAAAGCTGATATTCCCTTTCTAGAGGTCAATCTGTAGCGACTTCGACAGGTCCTGGGGTGACGGTTTGTGCAAGAGACCTGCATTTGCCAAGAAAGTCGACCTGTTCTGCCTCCTTTTCCTTGAGCTCTTTTCTTTTTGAGACCGTCCTCTTCTTTGACTCTTTAGCCAAAGTTTTAAGTAGTTGGCCGACCTCTGTGTCGGTCAATGAACTTGCATCTTTTAAACTTATCTGCAGGCGGGATGGTCGATGATGTTCTGTCCTTTTCTTGTGCTTTTCTGTTTCTTGCTCCTGAGTACCTGCAGTTGTGGAAGTTGGTTCTGTGGTGGGTGGAACAGAGGTCGAGGGTTCTTGTGTTTGAAGGGGTGGTACAGTGGTCGAGGGTTTTTCTGGTTGGGGAAGTGGTATGACCACTTCCGGCTGTGATGAATCTGGTAGTTGTGATGGATTTGGCTGTGAATCAAGGGGTGGTGGAGGTGGTGGTGATGATGGTGGTGTAGGTGGGGATGGAGGGTTTGATAATGTTGGTGGTGATGGAGTGGGGGTATGGACAGGGGTCCCAATGTCTGTGGGAGTGTGTTGTGAGCTTTGGTCGGAAGAGATGTCCTCTTTCGGCGGTGTAGTTGGTTCTTGATAGTCTATGGTAGTCTTCTCGTGTCCGATAATATCACCTCCATCACGGATCCTTGTGAATGTAGTTGTTTGTTGGCCATAGATATTTTTGCTTCCTTTGAGAGGGGTTGTGGTCTTTATTGTCTGTGCCATCTGGAACATTGTAGGTAGTGTTGCAAAGAAGGCTTTAAGTTCGGCGTCCATGCTGGCCCTGGATCTGAGTGTCTCTGGGATTATTTGTTCATATACCTCCATTTGTTCTGCTGGTGCTTGTTCTTCGAATACAGGTGTCGGAGATGGAGGTGGTGGGGTCGACACAAGGTCGATGACATTTTCAAGGGTCGACTATGTTTTGGATTTCTTGGGCCGACCCTCCGGAGCTCCTGCCTCCAGAAACCGTTGAAACTGGGTTTCAACTGAGACTTTATTTGCACGGGCATCTTCGACCACATTGACGGCTGTGGCTGCTAGTTCCTCCTCATCGTCGGTCGAGTCAGCAAGAAGAAGCTTATGCTTACCCTTGCCTTGTTTTTGTTTTTGCGCTTTGATCCTTCTCCTGGTGACAACTATCTCCTTAGCCAACTTCTTAATCGTGCTTTTTGACAGTGCATATTCAGGGTTGTCTTCCTTGACTTCTCCTGTCGGTGTCTGAGCTAGGTCGACCGTTGTTGTAACCGGAGGAGTCATTTGTTGCACTGTCAGTGGTGATTGTACTGTGGGTTGTTGTTGTTCTATCAGCTGAGGGTCGACTACCTTTGCATTCAGAGGTTTTACTGTTAATTGTACCCGACTAGTGGGCACAGTCGAGGTATCCTCCAACACAAATGTGCTGATGTACAAGTTCATCTTGTAGTCCTCCTCCTTCTCTTGGTCTGTGAGGGGATTGACGATGGAGAAGTCGACCTGTTTAGCAGCCTCTGGAATAGGTATTTTTGTGTTGGCCTGTCGGGTCAATTCTCGAAAGATCTGGTTGACCGTTGGATAATAGTCGAGGTCCTGTGCTTTGGGGTCCTAACCTCTCATGTACCATACTGATGTATGGTCCAGTGCTAACTGTATGTGAGACTGAGCAGGGAGGTTTCGTCGGATGTTCTAGGGAACCCTCCACCTCGTTGTTCTAACCTTCAGTTGCTGGAACCAAGTGTCTAAGAAAATTTTCCCCTGTGCCAGCTCATGCAGGGTGCCTTTTTGTGAAAAAGGTTTGAATCTGTGCATGTCAAACCTGGTCGACTCTCGGAAGACTGCACTGCCTTCCGGACAGATGTGACACATAACAATCCAAATGATTAGGGAGGGAAATTTGATGATACCTCCCGTCTCCTGGCAGCGTTCGCAGATGGTTTTGACTAAGTCGACGACATAGTCTCCCCATCTGTAGATGCGTCCGTCAGTAGCAATGGTGTCGACGGCCTCCAGCATCTCCAGTTTTAGGTCGCTGCTTCGACCAGCCAGTGTAAGGGTGACTGCGATGATTTTAGCCACAATTTGTGGCGTCCTTGTCGCAATCTGGCCTATCATGAGCCCCTTCGAATTTTTGCCAGTCAGTGTGCCTATTAGTTCTTGGACAAGCCCTTCTTTTATCTCGAGAGGTACAGGACTGCCTTGGTTCAATAGACCCGTAATTTTGGAGATAACCTCCCCAGTGTTGTCTATCGGCTGGTCAAAATAGAATCGACCGTTGTGGTAATGACTGATGATGAATTTAACCGCTGCCTCTTTCGTCCCACCGAAGCTTGCCATCAGTGGTGCGTTAGGGTATTGGAGGATAGTGCTGTTTTGGATTTTCTCAGCGGCCTGGGTCATTCTATTATCAACAAAGGCCCACTCTTGGATCTCTGCCTAGAGTTTCTGGAATGGACCCTCCTGGACTTTGGCATTTTTAATAAGCTTCAGTCTTTGAACCAATGGTGTGTCCTCTGCTTGAAACTCTTTTGCCTTTGCCGCGGCTCTAGTAAGTTTGGGTGCCATGATGTCGGACTGGTCAGAATTTTTACAGGGTTCGTGGGTTGTGTTCGACGGGGAATGCGAGTGCTCTGTGTGTAATGGGTTTGGTGAATGAACCTTTGGCGGTCCATTATTTATAGGCGTGGGTGTGGTTGAGTGTCGAACTGGATGTATTAATGGCGGACTTGACATTCCAACTGCAATACTCGAGTGCGATTTGGTGGATCTGGTTCGGCGCTCGAGGCCATTAATGTGTGATGGGACTCTTGAGGTCGACGGTCGGTGTCGGTGGTGAAAATGGTTGACATGACTGGTCGATGAGGATGGTCGATGAAAATGATGTCGGTTGTTGAAGGGGTGAGTTGCTGTCATGCTTGGTTGTTTGTGAGTGTATTGTTTTGTTTTTTGGAAATTTTCTAATTTTTTTATAGGTTTTGAGTGACAGTTACGGTCGTTATTTTGATTTTATTTATTTATTTATTTAGCATTTAAGTCGGGCTCCATTGACAAGCTTCCGAAATACTAGGACCTGCAATGTTTTCAGTCGGACTGAACCATTGGGGTGTATTTCTTCGACAACATAGGGTCCCATCCATTCTGTGTGCAGTTTCTTTGGTTTTCCTTTCACTCGACTGTTATAGAGTAAAGCAAGGTTACCGACCGACAAGTTCTTGTTCCTGATATTACGGTCGTGCCATGCTTTCTGCTGTTGTTTTTGAATTTCCTGGTGTTGAATAGCCATAACTCTATGTTCTTCCAGCTTACTGAGTTGAAATAGTCGATCTTGTCTTGCATGTTCGACATCGACATGTAGTAGTTGAGCTACAATAGTTGTCTATTGGCGGAAATGTAGGGGGACGACTGCTTCTTGTCCATATACGAGTTGAAAGGGAGTTTGGTCGGTCGACCGTTTATATGCTATCCTATAGGCCCATAAGACTGCAGGTATTTTCTTGTCCCAGTCATCTTTGTCAGTATTGCATATTTTTGTTAACCCTTTTGTCAATGTTTTGTTGAAGGCTTCAATTGCACCATTCGACTGAGGATGATATGTTGTACTTCTTCGGTGGTCGGTGTGAAACTGGTCGGTCAAATGTTTGATGGTTTTGTTAATGAAGTGTGATCCTTGGTCGCTGATCAATGTGAGTGGGCATCCAAATCGAGTAATGATGTTTTCATAAATGAACTTTGCAGCTACCTCACTTGAACATGTCTCGACAGGTTCAGCTTCGGCCCACTTAGTGACATATTCCACCGCATTGATAATATATCTTGCACCTGGGACAGGGAAGGGTCCTATGAAGTCAATTGCCCAAATTTCAAATGTGAGACTAGGGTTTACAGAGATCAGGGGAATTTCAGTCCTAGGCAGTGGTCGACCAAGTCATTGGCATCTGTCAGATCGACTAACAAAGTTTTTGCAATCTCTGTGGAGTGTCGGCCACCATAATCCAGACTGTTGGATTTTCTTGGCAGTTGTGTCTGCTTGAAAATGTCCACCTGCAGGTCCATAATGAGCTTCGTGAATGATTTGGTTTCATTCATGGTCGAGTACACATCTTCTAAGAACATCGTCTAACCCCATTTTGTATAGAAATCCATTGATGAGGCTGTACGGGGCAACCTTCATAGCTAGGATTTGCTTTTTCTTAGTGTTTAGAACTTCTGGTGCCTGACTTGTCTCTAAGAACTGTGCAATTTCCTCCAGTTCTTCTGGTACTGCTTCTATACGAAAGAGATGTGCATCTGGCAAGTCGTCGTCGACTCCGGTCGGTTCCTCTCCTGTGTTGATATGGGACAGGTGGTCGGCCCGACATTGAGATTTCCTGGTCAGACCACTACTTTGAAATCAAACTCTTGAAAAAGAAGTAGCCATCGACAAATTCTTCCATGATGAAGGGGTTTATTACCAAGATATTTCAAAGCTTGATGGTCGGTGTAGAATATGAAGGGGTTGGCTAACAGGTAATGTCGATACTTTTGAAGGGCAAAGACCATACCTAATGCTTCCCTCTTGGTGGTCGAATAGTTTCTTTCAGCCTTATTGAGTTTTCTACTGCTGTAGACTATAGGGTAATCCATCCCATCATCCCCTGGTTGAGTCAAGATTGTGCCAATTGCTATTCTTGATGCATCAATATGCACATGAAATTTGGTCGACCAATTTGGAAATTTAAGTATGGGTGCTTCGACTAGTTTTCTCTTTAGTTTGTCGAAGGAGATCTGACATTCTTCTGAGCACTTAAACTCTTGATATTCTTTTAATAGCTCTTCTAGAGGGTAGGTCATGTCTGAATAGTGTCTGATGAACTTCCTATAATATCCTGTATGGCCCAATAACACCCAGACCTGTTTAGGGTTTATTGGAGGCTTCAAGTCGAGGATGATTTTAATTTTTGCAAAGTCAACCTTGATACCATCTTTGTAGACAATATGTCCTAGGAGTATGCCTATGGGGGTCATAAAGATACATTTCTTGATGTTCAGGGAAGGTTGTATCTGTCGACATCTCTCCAACATAAGTCAGAGCCATGTGCAGTGGTCTTTTAAGGTTGAATATATAGTCCAGTCATCGAAGTAGACTGCCATGGTTTTATAGATGTATTCCTGAAAAGTTTTGACAACAATTCAGGAGAATACTGCAGGTGCATTCTTTAGCCCAAAAGGCATAACTCTGTAAGCAAAAGAACCGAATTCATAGACAAATGTTGTTTTCTTTTGATCTTCCTTTGCTATAGGCACTTGGTTATATCCTGAAAATCCATCTGTGAAGGAGTAGCATTCGTGGCCTGCCACTTCATTTAATATTTCATCAGCATAGGGGGTTGGGAATGGGTCTGTTAATGTGACTTTGTTAAGCTCTCTAAAGTCGACACAAATCCTTAACCTGGTCGGGTCATGTTTCTTAGGCTGTACGACCATGGGACTTGCCCATTCCGACTGGTCGATGGGGTAAATGATTTCTGCTACTAACATGTTGTCTATTTCCTTCTTGACTATCTCCTTATACTTATGAGCTAGTTTATAAGGTCGTTTCTTGACAGGTCAGACATCAGGTTTTGTATCTATTTTCATTTCACCCATTTCCTGGACTAACCCTTTTAAATATTTGTAGTCCCTTGCAAAGACATCCTGGAACTCTCTAAGTAAGTTGATGATTTCAGTAGTTTGGTGTTCGTTCCATTAGTCACCAATCTTAGCTATTTTTGGACAGTCTTCATTTGAAATATCGACCTCCTTAGTTTTCACTTTAGCATCCAGCCACTCTGGTGCTTTAGCTTCATTGATCGGCCAACTTCCCTCTTTGAACTCTGAGAATGTAGCAGGAAATTCGTCTACAGTCATTCTGTCGAGGTCGGGCTTGTTTGTGGTCTCAACTTTCAAGACTGAATGGATAGGTTTGTTAGTTTCAAGGTAAAGAGGGTTCCATCTGAAGCTCTTGCCTATGGTGTGTTCATTCTCTAAATGCAAGCAAGTTGACTGTGGTCTGGATGCAGTTTGTATATTATTACAGTCCTTGACCTGTCGGTGTGTCTGGGGGGTTTGATTTTTGGTCGGTTGGAGAAATTGCTTGATTTGTTGGGCTGTTTCGGCTAATGTTTTGTTTTGAGGTAGGAACTGAAAGTCCTTGATAAAGTTGTTTCTCAATTCCTGCCAAAAGAAGGTTTCTCCTCTTGCTTCCTCCATCTTATACCATTTGTTAGGTAAGTCATCTAAGGTTGAAGGAAACAAATGGGGCCAGGTTCTCTCATCTTTGTAGCCAAGTCTTCTCCACTCCTTTTCACAGGTCCTAATGTGGTCTTCTGGGTTTTGACCTTGGGTAAAGATAGGTATTTGGGCTTCCTGTGTTAGCTTTTTCCCTCCAAACCGTTCAACAAAGAAGGTTGAAGTAGTTGTCCAGGTCTGTAGTTTCGACTGATGGGTATCCCACCATCTAGCTGCTTGTCCTGTAAATGTTTCTACTAAGCTTTGCAGTCGACCATGCTCTCCAATATTTTTGGATACTTGTTCGACATGTATGACTGGGGATTCCCTCTCCTTATACCGGGGTAATTGGGTAGTGTTAAAGTTCATGGGTTGTAAGGTAGGGCATTCCCTTAGTTTCTTTTCAAATTTTTTTGGGATAATTGAGACAATGAAGCACTGTCGGGTGGGTTTTTTCTATACTGTTTGTATAGTCCAGCACCCTCTTGCTTGTGTTTCGTAGTTTTCTATCTCCCAGTCATATAGTTCAGCATCTGAATTATAGCCAACTGAGTCTGGGTTGCCTAGGTAAAGTTCCCCATGGGCATTGGGTTCAGTATAGTCAGTGTTATTATGGATTTGGTAAAGTTGTCGGACATCGACTTCTTCATCAATTGGTTCAATACAAGGTTGTCCTTGGGATGGATGAATAGGTACGATAACCTTTTGGCCATTTCCTTTGAGCTTAATTTGTTCTTTGTCCAAAGAGATAGATGCTTTCATCTTTCAACCCCAAGGTCGACCTACAAGGGCTGGGAAGGAGCTAGATCCTTCCTTTGGGTCAATAATTTTGAAATCAACCTTAGTCAATATTCCTTTGATGGTCGTGTCTACATTTTTCCAAACCCCAATGGGCTCAATGAGTCCTTGGTCAGCCAGCTTTAGGTAAATGCCTGAGTCATGGAGTTGAGGTCTTCCCATCTGTTCCCATGTATCCCTGATCATGATGTTTACCTGAGACCCGAAATCGAGTACCACTTGTCGGACATGGAAACCTTCAATTTCCAGGTCAACTAGAGGGTCGACATCATTTTTGTCTTTTTGATTGAGGCTGCAAATGTTCTTAGTTTGTTTTTGAATGTTAGTACCTTTTAGTGTGTGCAATAAGTCAATGAATTGGGCTACTGATTTGTCTGATTGAGCTAGTTGGATTAATTGATGTACTGTGTCAGGTCGATTGTTAACTAGATCTTCATGTCATGCAATATCGTGGAATATGTGTGTGGCTTCTTGATATGTCTGTCTTTCTGTGCTTGGATCAAGATATGTGTTTGTACTTTTAATTTTGCTTATCTGAGGGTTATCATGCCCAGTTTTTGTGCCTTGTCGAGTAACAACCTGTACGTTTTTAGTAGGTATTACATCATACTTCTGAACACAAGACAAGACATTAACATTATTTTTATTATTGATATTTTCTAACATGGTAGGGAAATCCTCCAAGGAGTGATCACCTACCCCACAATGTGTACAAAATTTAAGGTCAGTTCTGTCCTTGTACGGACAGTCTGCGCATAGGTGCCCCTCTTTGTAGCAAATGAAGCAATGAGTGGGTCGACGAGTTCGTATGTCGCGATTCCCTATGAATCAACCTCTTCCTCCAAACCCTTGCCGTCAATTGTCATACCGACGTTCATATCGTCGACCATCTGTACGTTTCCCGTTCTGGTTGTTGGAATTTCTTTGCTCATTGTTCTACGCCACTGCGTTTTTCTGGTAGACTGCCTGATAGTTCTATCTGTTCTTTAGGTTCAGTTGACAGTCGGCCGTGTTGTGACTCTTTGTTTCATAGATGGCGCACCAGGAAGCTTTTCCATTCTTCATGTTGTATGGACAATCAGCTGTTGAATGGTCTCCACACTCCTGGAAAATGTCGCAAAACACTTTGGTCTGTACAAAACGGACGTCTTGTCGACTATACTACTGCCGACAATTGTCTTTTGAATGTCGAGCCGTTGAATATTTGGTACACCATATTTCTTAGTTTTTGAGGGTTAATTCTTTTAGGGACTTCTGTACATTTTCGAGCTGTTCTTCTAATCGATGGTCGGTTGGGTATGCAGGGATGTCTTCGTCCATCTCGACCCACAGAGCTTTTGTTAGCACTTATTCATATGTTTTAAATGTTTCCAGACTGATATGTCTGCAAAATTTCTGGGATAAGCCTGCAAGGAACCATTGAATTAGTAATTGTTCATCAATATCATAATCTAATTGGCTCAATAGATCCTTCCAGCGTTTGTCATAGTCGTGGACTGTCTCCCCTGGCTTCTGTTGTGTTGTTTTCAGCTTCTTGGCTGCCAGGTGCTTGGCATCTGGGGTTTTGAAAAAGGAGAAGAATTGGGATTTTATCTCAGCTTTTGTTGCTCTGGGATGCTTTTCCGAAAAGGTCATATACCATGTTAAGGCCCTTTTTCTCAAAGCTCCAGCGAACTGAGCCATCTGTATGTCTTCATCTGTGACCCGGTTTGCCTCCCAGGTCGACTCACAGATGAACCAATGTCGTCTAGGGTCTTCATCCCCCTCGTAGAGAGGAATGTGAGCAGATCCATGACCCATGTCTAAGTCACTGTTACTACTCTCTGAAGTTGGCAGTGTTAGAGGTGTGGGAGGTGGTGAAAGTGGTGGTGTTGTTGATGTCGGCGGTCCTGCGGAATTTTGTTCGATGGAACTGGTGCTCCCGTTGAGGGTCGATACTTCGTCAACGAACAGTGGTTTGTTGTGAACTTGTACAGTCGATGTCCCACTGTAGCTTTTTGTTCGCAGGTCGGCTTCGTTGATGTCTTCGAGAGTTGTATGTGGTAGGGGGGGGTGCTCCTTCATGTGTCGGTAAGAGCAAGTGGATACTTTGAAAGGAAGGTGCCATTTGAAAGGTCACCCAGTTCCCTTCGACCGGTCGATGTATGACAAGATGTCGTTCCGGGTATGGTTCGTCGCTTAGTCGACTTGATATAGTGATGTCACCAGCTCTCAGTCGGAGGTCATCTTCGACAATAGTCTATATTATGGTATGTGGATTTGCTGGGGACAGGGTTACTTCATCGGAAACCGTTATTTGGAGATATTCTTGCTGCTCTATCCATACTTCTTCATCCTTAGGGTCCGGTTCTTCGTCTACGCCTTCTTCTTGTCGGTCATGACCCAACTCTGGCGGAATTTCATCACGGTCGGTCTCCCTAGGTTTTTGATCTTTGTGTAGCCCGTTGGCTCTTTCTCGTCTAGATTCCCTCCTCTGTTGTCTTTCGTCCCTTTTGATCTTCTTAATGTCTGACATACCTTCATACAGTACTATTCCTTCAGCTATCCTTCGGTCGACTTTTCATTACTGGCTTGATTCTGGTCGACTAGGATCCGCTATGCTCTTATTTTCGACACACGACCAGCTACCCCCCCATAGCCTACCCGATGCTTTCTAAAAATATCAGATGGTGCTATCTATTTGCTCAGGAAGTATTCCCACTCCCTTTCAGCAATGAACTTTTCCCACTTCCTCTGTTTTTCCACCCAGTTAGTGTTCGGTGGTGGTTCGCACAGTGGTGGTCGAGGTTCTACTATGTGGCCTGCTCCCTTCTCTATCAAAAACTTGAACAACAAACTTGGCAAGGTGCACAAAAATTGGTCGGTGAATTCTTTGTAGAATTTGGCTTTCACAGTTTCCACTGATGTTCGATCTTCAATTGCTTGCTCTTCACAGAAGTCGTCGGTGATTTTCTCAAACCACTCCGATAGATTTGTACAGCCCCCACGAAATAATTTATCTAGCAGTTGCTGTTCTTTATTCGTGTCTGGATTTCTCATCCAATAGCTGCTTCAACAGGTGTGGCACGGATTCGACAAACTTTTCGTGTGTTTCGGTGAAAAATATGGCTTTGGTCTCTGCAATTGTTAGTCTGTTCCTACGTGCATAATTTTGCAAATAATTGGCAATTTTACGCTCCCACCAGTCCTTGATCTCCTGCTCTGGTATCATATGTGAGCATATATTCTAGACATGTACTACCGGCAACGGAACCAATGTTGTAATCTCACAGATTACATAAGGTTACCAATAATACACACTAAAACATATAGAATTATAAGCAGAGACAAGAGACAAGAACAGATAGGAAGGAATAGAATGATTATTATAAATGGTTCATACAAAGCACAGAACTGAACTTAGCTCTTGTGTGGCTCAACAGCCTAATATATACAAATTAGAAACAGTTACAAAATAACTACCTGTCGGTTCAGTGAACCGACATGACTGTTAGTTAGCCGACTTAATTAACTAGTTTAGTCGGCCGACCGACATAGTTAGCTGATCGACTAGTCGGTCCATTGACTTAGTCGGCCAATCGACTAAGTCGGTCTTCATTCAAGTCGACTTATGTCGACTTGCTCCTTCTACAATTACTTATCACAAGGAGTAACCAAATATATCATGACATAATTAGTATATGTTCATAACTTAAGATAGACCCTTAATGTAATAATCCTGCCATCTTTTAGTCTGCATGTAAAGAAAGATTTAAGGCATGTACACACGACAACCTTGGTAAACACTGATAAGCATCACAGAGTTGAGTACACAATAAAAACTATAAACTACAACAAGAGAGAGAAAGCAACTATCACCATTATTGATAGGACTGAATCTCATTTCCATGGCGTCTTTAAAAGAATAACGATTTAATGGTTTTACCTCATAAAGCATTGGAATTGAATAGTAGTTATATTCTTTTACTGAGATATTATTTTTGCAACGAACTTATATCTGTATGTGTAATGATTAATGACAAGCAGCACTGGATCTTTCTTACTTGTAAATCTGTAAGAGCAGGTAAACTTTCTGCGTTAGCTCAAAAGCTAAGTAAGCCCAGAATACCAAGACAATTCCACCTTGTGGTCGCAAAGAAAAACAAGTCATTAAATTGAAAAAGAATTATTCTATAAGATAAACATAATCAAGTAGATAATTCAGATTATGAAATCATTAACATATAACTAATTAAAACAATTAGTTGACTGCATTCATGAAGTTTATCTGTATTTACAAAATTTTAAAATTTTCAGAAAATTTGGGGTTTTGACATCGAGGTAACTCTCAGGAAGTGGCCCTGAAAATTACTTGTTAAACATAAGATGATAGTCTCATTAGAATATAGAGGATGGAATTCTAAAACCGATGGTGTCAATGACGTCCCAAATAGACTCCGTAGGGCCCTATTATGTGAAAAGGAAGAAAATAGGTCAAATGGGGCCTATAAATGGGCGGGGACCCCTTAGTGAAGTGTCATTTTCATTGTCACTATTCACTACTGAGTTGGAGAGGTGGTCCCCGAATTTATTTTGCTAATTTCTCCCTTTTCGACTGACGGTTTCGAGATCCGTGACTTGCAGGTAAGAGCTCTTGAAAAATCTAGCTTTTTTAGTGGTTTACATTCTGGATTTGCTCACCGGGGGGTCCTCTATGAGTTTGTTAGGGCCTCCACAAGCCAAGTCGCACTTTTCATGGGTAAATGAGTGACTAGGTCGGTCATTGTTCCTGAACAGGTGTGACTAGGTCACTCCTGTCAGGGAGAAATGAGTGATCTGAGGTCGCTCCTACAAGGTTGAAAAGTGTGACTTAGTTACTTCTGTGAGGTTGTTTTGAGCGACCTGATCGCTATTCTTGGCTAGAGAGGTGCGACTTGGTCCCTGGGTGACTTTTTTGTTGAAATATGTGGCTGACAGTTGTGTTATGCTTGTGTAAGATGCCTGAGACAAAATGGCATGAGAGGGGCTGCAAAGACCTTCGGGAGGAGGCATTACGGGACGGGAATGTGCATGGTGCACTGGCCCATTGTGGATTACTGAAGTTTATGTGGATTCCCCTAATAAAGAGCTTGTGTCTACTACTACAGACTATGGTGATCTTTTGGGACATTGGGGAGGAGGCCTTCATTATACAGGGGAAGCGTGTTGAGATTATGTTGTTCGATGTTAATTTTTTGATTGGGCTCCCTATGTTGGGAGTTGTTGGCGATTTGGTGCCAGTACTGTCTCATGGGGAGATGCTGGAGGAGTTATGTGATAGGCATTGTTATGCTAGTGTGTATTTGTGTGGTACACACATCTTGATGTGTGATATTGATGACTTGTTGACATAGGTTGTGGCAACACTGGTGCTATGTTTCTTAGGTTCCACAGGGAGCCACAAGATATTTGGAGGGAAGCTACAGATGGTAGAGCGTGCCATGAGGGGCACTTACTATGGGTGGGCCCAGATGTACCTTTTGGTGGTTTAGCGTCAGCTAAACCATGCAAGGGAATCTGGGGGAGGCTTTTGTTTTGGCTCTTTCTTATGTGCTTTCTTTTTGAGAAAGTACCTACTCTGCGTCTGCATCAGGAAGTTCAGGATAGTGGTCCACAGGATCCATGGATGCTTAGATGGTGCTAGATGATGGTGTGAGAGGGAAGCGACAGAGTGGGGTGCTTATTTACAGAGGAGATGCTAGAGCAGTGGAAACAACTTCTAGTTGTTGTTGAGGAGTACCTGTATGCAGGTATGGACTATCATGGGGACCCTGATATGCCCTAACCTCCAGGTCAGGCATGGGGACCAGCTGGTATGTATGTGTGATGTTTTTGTGTTCATATTTGTACATAGTGTAGTTTAGTTGGTTGATAGTTGTATGATTATATGCATATACTGATGGTGTCTTTGTTTGCGTATGTAGATATTGGTCCTCGCCTGCTGCTCGAGTATCAGAGGTAGGTGGTTATGATTGATGAGGCAGTGGTCCCTGCCGGGAACCCTCGGAGGCAACAGTGGGACATGGACACTATTTTTCTACACTTGGAGCGGCTTGCTGAGGGGATCTCCGACGTAGGCTAGAAGTGTTTATACAATGAGCTAATTGCCACCATTCACAGTGTACATCTAGATTGGACCTCTGTGATGAGGAGGATGGACGTGGCCTACAATTACGTTCATCAGGCGGCACGAGGGGATCTTCCTATAGAGGACAATGAGTCCTCTGAGGAAGATGATGATACCAATCCAGATGATGAGGATGAGTCTAGGTTAGACTAGCAGCTAGTGGGGATGCCCCTAGTGGGTTGGTGCACTTAGGATTTTTTGTATCGCTATGTATATTCAGCTGAGAAAGCATATGTGGCTTCTCATTTTGTACTAGACATATTTTGGACATGCGATTTATATATTTATATATTTTTGATGCACATGGATGTGCTTTTTATGGTTTTATATGTGAGTCTTTTTATGATGATGTGAAATAAAATTCCTATGTGATGTATTTTTACATCTGTATGCATGTTTATATATGATTATGCATGTTGTTGTTTTTGTATGTTTCCTATGTGCGATGATGAATTTGCCAATTTAGAATGTCATTATCCATTTGATCCGCTACACTATTGAGATTTCTAGGAACATGTGTGAATGTGATGGATTCGAATGTTCTAACCATCTGTTTAGTGCGCAGGAATTTTCTAAAGAGGTAAGGATCACGTACCCGGTAATAGTTGTTCAACTGAGAGACAAGAAGCTGGGAGTCTAAGAAGACATCGACATGGCGAATGCCCAATTGGAGGGCGGTGGCCAAGAGGTCGTTGACACCATCATATTCATCTTGGTTGTTGGTTGCAATGCCCATGCATATTCCGTCAATATGAATCAATTCATGCGATGGGGAGTAGATGAACCATGCAGTGGAGGTGAGGTTTGGAGACCATCTTCTTGCTCCGCCAGCAAATCCAATGTATCGACACAAGGTAGGATCCATCTAGAACAATCAAGGAAACACTACGTAAGACCCACTTTGAAAAAATGTGTAAAACAAAAAAAGGACAAGACTATGTTAAAAGCTGAACTGCACATCACTTAAAGTGGTGATGTTAGAGGTAAAGTGGTTTGGACTTTGAGGGGATCAACAGTCATTCCTTTGTGTGACATGATTAACCTTAGGAGACAACCCGTTGGGACACAAAAAACACACTTGAAAGGGTTCAAGCAGATTTTGTACTTGCGACATTGCAGGAAGCCTTGCCACAAGTTGTACATGTGTTGTGCTTTCTTTTGTGACCGAGCAATGAAATTGTCCATATAGACCAACATGATGTGGATGAGGTCATGGAAACAATATTTCATGGCATGCTCGAAGGTGGCTCCAGCATTATTTATACCAAAGGGCATTACTCGATATGTCAATGTGCCCCACAGGGTTGTAAATGCAGTCTTGTAATGATCTTCTTTCTAGATTTGAATTTGGTTATATCCAAAAAAGCCGTCCATGAAGGAATAGACCTCATGTCTAGCACATGCATTGATGATTTGATCGATGAAGGGTGTTGGGAAGTTGTCTTTGGGACACGCCCAATTCATATTGCAGAAGTCTATGTAAACGCAGGTGGTACCCTATTTTTTATTCACGGGAATAGGATTTGAAACCCAAGTGGTCTAAGCAATGGGGTAAATGAATCCAGCTGTGCGCAACTTTTGTATTTTATTTTTGACTGTGGCATCTTTGGAGGGATGGATGGGCCATTGCTTTTAGTGCATGGGGTACACATCGGGCCATGTGTCAATGTGGTGTTCCATAATGGATGGATATAACCCTGGTATTTTAGTGTAAGGCTAGGCAAATTTATTACGGAATTCTTAGAAGAGTGCTTTGTAGGAAGTGACTTCTTCTGAGGAGTAGGATGACCACAGCATGATTTCCTCAACCATCTCAAGATTGGTTGAGATGTTGATTTTGATGGTTGGTGAGATGTTTTCCATGTTCCCTTATTCAAAGGCATCTAGTGCTGAGATGGGATTCTTGAACCATTCAACTTTCCCATGAATGAAATCCTTTGTTTCAATGGAAAACTGGTCAGACTATGACACAAGTTCTTCGGGGAGGAAGAACAAGCGATGGTGCATGTATTTCCATGGGTATTCTGAAGTGGTTAGGGATTCAATTATCTCCTCATCATTTCCGAGGAGACGGTGAGACAGATTTGATGGATTGTCGGTGATCAGGGAGATAAGAGGGTCTATGGAACTAGACATCATGTAAATGGACATGGTGTTTGAAGAAGGAGGTGGGGATGGACTTCTTCGATCAGAGTGATCTCAGATTCAAGGGCATGTTGTCGAAGGTTGGATAGGACCATTCAAAACTTGGACAAGTCCTGGAAATGGTGAGAATAGTGTCCATACAATGCACAAAGGATGCAAGCATGGTTTGTTCTCAATGACTTGTTTCTCACTATTGGCCCGCTTGGGAGTTCAACCACGGGGATGTTTTCTATTGTATCCATGGCATCCAAATGCATGTGGATTATGGGAATCTCAAGGAAGTTTTTAGTTGCATGGCCCTATTCTTCACAGATGGTGCAAGGTGGAATCTGTTGGGGTTTAGTGTTAGATTTCACATTTTTTCCCCTGGCCCTTTTTTGGGTGGGGCAGTGTGGGTGCGGGTGCGGTGGTTGGTTTTTACGGGACAGGTGGAGGATGAGATTCGACCACAATGGGTTGCATAGGGGTTAATACTACTTGGGGCATCAGAGGCTGGGCCAGTGGATCGAGGTACCACATGAGAATTCCCAATGTGAAATTGGGTAAGTTTGAGATAGCCATTACTGGCTTACTCATGACACCAGGTGGGGGAAATAGGAAGGGAATTGTGTGGAGTAGGGAGGAGCCCAAATAAAATATTGATGGTTGCATGTGGGGATGGGGTTATGGTTGTGACTACGCATAATGTTGCGGCTGCAGATGATCTTGCGGCTGCAGATACTGCTGCGGCTGTGGATGATGTTGCGTGTGTGGATGTTGTTGCGACTGTTGTTGGGGCTACGATTACGGTTGATGTTTAGGTGTAGCAGTGTTGGATGAGAGCATGCACAAATACACAATCTAATTTGGTGTCGATGGTGGTGACACTAAGGGGAAGGAAGCCATCATGGGGGTGTCAGCAAAAAACCCAGGGCCCACATTGAATAATGGGGAGGTGGGTATGTTGTCGACCATGGTATTGCTTGTAGGGATAACATTGGCTGGTGCGGTTAGACCTTGCAGATCGACAGTATTAACCATAGGGATAACATTGGCTGGTGTGGTTAGCCCTTGCGGATTGTGATAAGTTAGTTGCTAAACCGTCATGATTTTCTCGTCATGAGGGAACATCATGAGACGAAAAATAGTTTATTATATGGCTCTCATGGTGTACATATAACTTCTTCCAAGGAGAAGGTTATAGTCAAACTTAAAATTGAAAACTTCTATGTCAATCAATACTATTTTCTTGGCTAATGTGATGGAAACATGTGGGAGGATACCCTAGGCTTTAGTGGGGTGGCCATCATAAGCCCACAGAGTAGTAGTGGATGGTTGCAGAATTGGGGACCCAAGTTTCTTCCAGACTAAGGTTGACATGAAGCATGTGGATTCCCCCTCATTGACGATGTACTAGTGCATGACCAAATTCTCAATGGATATCAGGATTTGGAAGGAAATGGTTGATGGCATCCATGGTTCTCCGTTCTCTATATCGAATGTGATCAAATTGGTGTCAGAGGGGTCTACAACACCGAGGGCGGCTAGTAAGGATTTCCGTTGTGTTGGGAAAGTTATAAGTGTTGATGTATATGTAACTTCGGAATGTATTCTTCTATGTATCTTATGTATTGTAACCCGATGTTTATTCCGGGATGTTTCTATTATGTATTTGAGTCATATTTTCATGCCTTGATGTTCCGATCAGGAGGATTAATAATGTAAACAAGTCTTGTCAAGTCATTGTGGAAGTCCCCACAGTTTTGGGGCACTTGAGTTATTATACACTAATTAAGGTGTAGGCTCGAGTAAGTAATTGTTAGTTGGGACGACATGATTAAGTGCACTTTAGGTGAATGGAAGAATATAAATAGAGAGTGAGAGTCTCTCTATTTATCACTTGTACACACATCATTCACTCTCTTAAGTGTGGCGCACTAGTGAAGAAGGAAATTTTGGGACTAGACAGAAGACAGAAGACTACTGCTGTTTTGGGAGATCTATTACTATTTTGGTGTTGATTCTATCCTAGAGGAAGTTGCAGGGTTTTCTCCTTTATGGTTTCCCCGAGGAAAATCTCTTTGTGTCTCTTGTCTCTTGTGATGTGCTTATGTTTTATTGCTGTGCTTGTTATTCTCTCAGTGAAAATATCCTAAGATCATAATGCTAGCTTAATGTGATGAAAAACTAACATGGTATCAGAGCTAACCTGAGAAGAAGACATTGTGCAACTACAGGAACTAGGGCTTCCTATTTTGTCGATCTTCCTCCACATATTTTCAGCAAAATTATGCTAGAATGACTCTCCATTGAAGGGTACATCTTTCTGTCGATGCGGAATTCAATTTCAAGCATTTTCAGTTTCGATGTGGAAATTAAGGATTTCTACAGAAGAGGAATTTTTGAGTGAGACCAGCATAGGATTGTTATCCTCATAAAAACTGAAGTTTAGAGACCTGTATCAATAAATTTGGTTGAGTGAAACTCTGGGAAATTCAAACCCTAGTTTGACCCCGAGCTAGAAAAACCCTAAATACTAAAACTGCTAAGTTTTGGTACAGTCGCTATATTTCGAGATTGGAGACGTTTCAAGAGCTGAAAATTCCAGGGTCCGAAGCTAAAATCATGATTAATCTTGTTTCCAAATATCAGACTCCTATTCGTTGTATTCCAAGAGATATGATCTCTCCCAGTTAGGGTTCCAGCCTCTTCCAGAATTCATCCCTAAACATGACATCTGGGGAGATCTACAATATCTTGGACTACAGAGGTCCAAATGGAATTCCTGAAGATGTTCCAGAAAGGTCATGGAATTTAATTTCAGTGGTCCAAATATCAGACTCAGAAGATGAACCAGTGACACGTGGCATGCCGTACAACTTCTCTATTCTGAACAGCCCTGTAACAGGTCACCTTGGGAAAAGGATCATAAATCCAAAATGGTGAAACCAATTCTAATGAAACCTATCGTTTTAGATCAGGGACATGTGTGGGTACCTCAGTGAAAAATTTTAGATACAGAGGATTCTTAATTTTGGAGATATCACAGAAACAGTAACAGGAATTTCTGCAGAAGAAATTGGAAAATTAGGGCTTCCTGTTCCGGGAGCTTCCCTCCACTGTTTTCAGAAAAGGAGTACATTGGACAACTCCATTTGAAGAGATATATCTGTCTATCCAATAAGATCTGAAAGATTCCAAGTTTTGAAAATTAGGGTTTCTGTGACAAACCCTAGATCAGCAAATTTTGGGACAAGACGGACACCTCAAATCGGTAAGATCTAATCCTTTGCTATTTCCATTTGAGGTTCTCATTTCAATATGATATATCACATCAGCTTGGTGACAAGCTTGGGGAAGTTGACAACTTCCAAGCCTGGAAGTATATGATCTCTCTGAATAAAATGGATTGGACCCCTACATGAGTATAGAGGTTCCAGTTTCAGAGGGAGATGAGGTTAGAAGCCTTTCACAAGAAGAACTTGGTCAAGGCCAAAGAAGACATCATGCTCATGCTGCAGAGGACGATGAACCATCCAAAAAGAGATCCAGATAAGAAAGTGAATATTCTTCAAGTGAGGATGAATATGTTTTGATATCACCTCTCACAGGTAACATTACTCATGGAAGTGATTATTGGCTTATAGATAGTGGGGCTTCCAAACATATGAAGGGATTCAAGGAATCCTTTGTAAGACTGTCAGAACATGAATCACCTCACAAGGTGAAACTAGGAGATGACTACCAATATCCAATAAAAGGTAGTGGGGAATCTTCATACAAGCTAGACTTTGGTAAGTCTCTAACAATGAAAGAAGTATTTTTTGTTCTAGGACTCAAAAAGAACCTTCTCTCCATTTCAGCATTGATGCAAAAGGAATGCGGGTTGCATTCATAGATGGTCAAGTCATCATATGGCCAAAAGGAAATACTATCGATGATGTGGTAGTGATTGGAGAACAAGAAGGAGGATTGTACAAATTGAAGGGCCATCCAGAACAATCCTTGATCCATGAAATAGTAGAGCCAAATGAGCTTTGGCATAGAAGGCTTGCACATGTGCATTACAGAGCACTACCTATTGCAAGCAAAGCTGTTCTAGAATTTCAAGCTATTTGAAGGGAAGAACAAAAATCAGAATATGACCTAAAGAAACCAGTTGAAGAATGTGAAGATATAGAATGCAGAGACCATGTAGTCATAAGAGTCTCTCAAATCAAGAACAACTTGAAGTAGAAGTGAAGAATGCAGAAGTGATGATGGCCACCTTGAATGGCCTCCCAGGATCGTGGAATTCATTCATTCAAGGAATGTGTTCCAGAAGGAAGTGATTACTTTCAGCAGACTCTATGAAGAAGAAGAAGCTCTAATCATAAGAAGAGAAGAGAAGATGGGAGCAATTGAAGATCAAGCTCTCACCTTCCAAAGAAGATCCCTCAAGCAATGAGGAATATGAAGAACTCAACTCCTGAAGAACTTCTTATCCACCTTAGAATTTGGATAAGAAATGATGCTATCATGAATGAAGAAGACGATGAAGCTGAAGGCTCAAGAATGAGTATACCCACGAAACAAATAAAGATAAGTATTCAATTGTCATTTCATGATATTATTTTATTATGCATTTGTTTATATTCAGTTATTGTATTATGCATGATAGGATGTTTGCATTAATGACAGTATACTACTAATATGCATGTGATGGGTAAGTAGCTCATGGTGCTATACAAATTCTCCATTGCTACTTATCTAGAATGAAACCTCTTTGCTGACATATTGGATTAGTGCACAATCTCAATGTTGTCCTGGTAGAGATGGAAGGCATCTAGAAAGTTTTAGTGAGATATGGATGAATGTTGTATTGGCTAAAATAGGTGCATGATCATATATTTATGCATAAGTATTTGCCAGTATGAATATTCCTTATGAAATGTTCTAACCATACAAATGCATTTGACTTGTAGGAAAGATCACATACATAATCACCTACAAGCAAATAAGAATGAAGACTTGTTTTGAAGGAAAAGTGACGACAGTTCACAGACAAAGAATAATATGACGAGTGCAGTGACATCATTGATGCAGAACCTTCCAGCCACCAAGAAGAAAGGAAAGACCAGTTCAAGAAGAATGATGTCAGAGAGCAGTATCGAGACCTGAAGAGAAGTTCATAGTTCCATCATGTAGTAGATGGAAACATCGTGGGATACAAAGCAAGATTCGTAGCATAAGGCTTCTCATGAAAGGAAGGCCTAGACTACAAAGAGACATTTGCAGACAGTAAGAGTTGAAAAACATACATGATGAGATTGATGAAGATCTTAACCTTTGCTATAAGGTTGAAGATGCAAGTCTATACACTTGATGGTCACATAGAATATTAGTAGCATAGGAAGCTACTTGTCACTCCGGTACATAATGTTTTCAATGAATAGAGTACAGAAGACAGAGGGAGTATGATGCTTCACTTCAGAGGGAGTGACTACAAAAGATCTAAGGTTCGACATGGTACAAAAGGATGGGTAGATTACTGATGACTCTAGACTTTGCTGAGAGTAAAGTGGATTCCAACCTTTGCTTCAAGGTTGAAGACAGAAGACCAGTGATGCTCCTGTTATGTGTCAATGCACTATTGTTCTAGGTATGGAGGTGTGGCCGAGTGTGGATGGAATCTTCCTTGGACAAGGGAAGTATGCAATAGAGATCCTAAAGAGGTTTGGGATGATGGACTGCAAGGCTATGGCCACACCTATGGCACCGAACATGAAGCTATTGAGTGATGCTTCATTAGAGACGGTTGATGCTACGATGTATCGTCAGATGATTGGGTCCTTGATGTACCTGAGACCATATATTTGCTTTGCTGTGAACACATTGAGACAGGTTCACCTGATGGTTGCAAAGCATGCAGGGGTACAGTTGATTATGGGCTCAAGTACGATGCGAATAAAAATATTAACCTAGAGGGTTATGTTGATTCAGATTGGGTAGGCAGTGCCATCGACAGGAAGAGTACTTCGGGATGTTGCTTCAGTATGGGATCAGGTGTGATCTCTTGGTTTAGCAGGAAGCAATCCTATGTGGCACTGAGTACGGCTGAAGCAGAGTATGTTGCAGCTTGTTCAACTAGTTGTGAGACAGTATGGATGCGGAAGCTACTGTCTGATATATTTGATCTCTAGTTAGATGCTACTTGTATACATTGTGACAACTAGAGTTGCGTGAAGTTGTCTGAGAATCGAATGTTTCATGACAAGTCGAAGCATATTGAGATCAAGTATCACTATATCAGGGATATGGTGTAGAGAGGAGCAGTGAAGCTCCTGTATGTTGCGATGGAGGAATAGATAACTGATGTATTGACGAAGCCATTGACTAGGCTAAAGGTCGAGTACTTCAGAGAGAGACTTGGTGTTCTCCAAATCGAGGCTTCCTCCCAGAGAAAGTGATGAGACCCATAGCCATTCTGACATGGTGAGAGGATTGGTTCCTTCCATGGTCAAATGTAAGGGCTGAGCCATTCTGTCATGGTGAGAGGATTGGTTCCTTCCATGTCAGATATGAGTGCTGATATCCATAGCCATTCTAACGAGTAGGTCAGATGTAAGGGCTGAGCCATTCTGTCATGGTGAGAGGATTGGTTCCTTCCATGTCAGATATGAGTGCTGAGATCCATAGCCATTCTGACAAGTAGGTCAAATATAAGGGCTGAGCCATTCTGTCATGGTGGTAGGGTTTCTCCCTTCCATGTCAGATATGAGTGCTGGCCATTCTGTCGAGTAGGACAGATGTAAGAGAAATTGCCATTCTAGGAATGGAGGCACCTGGTCAGTTACCAGGAACACTCAGTGTAAGAACTGAGTAGCCATTCTGATGTGATAGAGGGATGTGTTCCCACTTGATCAGATGTAAGGGCTGAACCATTCTGTTCATGGCTAAAGGATTAAGTTCATTCCATGTCAGATGTGAGTGTTGGCCATTTTGATGAGCAGGTCGGATATAAGGGCAACTGTCATTCTCTAGGAGAATGGAGGCGCCTGGTCAGTTACCAGGTACCTCAATCGAGGAGGACTGGGGGCCATTCTGATATGATTGCTGGGATGTGTTCCCTCATGATCAGATATGAGTGCATGCCCTTCCATCATTGTGAGCAGGATGTGTTCCTGCCTGGATGGATGTAAGTGCTGAGCCTTGTCACAGATGATATTAGGTGTGTCCTATCATGCTGGTGACTGTAAGTGCTGTGCCATTTCACAGATGATAGTAGGTGTGTCCTATCATGCTGGTGACTATAAGTGCAGTGCCATTTCACAGATGGTTGTAGGTGTGTCCTACCATGCTGGTGATTGTAAGTGCAGAGCCATTTCACAGATGGTAGTAGGTGTGTCCTACCATGCTGGTGATTGTAAGTGCTGAGCCTTTCCACAGATGGTAGTAGGTGTGTCCTATCATGCTGGTGATTGTAAGTGCAGAGCCTTTTCACAGATGGTAGTAGGTGTGTCCTACCATGCTGGTGGATGTGAGTGCTGTGCCTTTCCACAGATGGTAGTAGGTGTGTCCTATCATGCTGGTGGTTGTAAGTGTTGAGCCATTTCACAGATGATAGTAGGTGTGTCCTATCATGCTGGTGAATGTGAGTGCTGGGCCTTTCTGATATGATTATAGGATTAGTTCCTACATGATCATATGTAAGTGTTGGGAGAAGACCTACATGTGGGTAGGCCTACAACCAACATGAAAAAGGGTTGGCTCTGTAGAACTTCCTATGACGAGAAGAATAATGAGATAGCACCAGTGTTGATCTAGATCGAGTGATGATCCAGATCCAGTAATGATGATCCATCATGAATGATCTAGATCGAGTGATGATCCAGATCCAGTCCAGTGATGATGATCCAGATCGAGAGATGATCCAGATCCAGTGATGATGTTCGATAATGATCCAGATCGAGAGATGATCCAGATCTAGTGATGATGTTCGATAATGATCCAGATCGAGAGATGATCCAGATCCAGTGATGATGTTCGATGATGATCCAGATCGAGAGATGATCTAGATCCAAAGATGACTTGAAGATGAAGATGACTTGAAGACGAAGATGACTTGAAGACGAGATGATCCAGTTGATACAGAGAAGAATACCAGTGCTGAAAATTGTGTCGAAAGAATATCTTCCTAGTTAAGAGGGAGTGTTGATGTATATGTAACTTTGGAATGTATTCTTTTATGTATCTTATGTATTGTAACCCGATTTTTATTCCGGGATGTTTCTATTATGTATTTGAGTCATATTTTCATGCCTCGATGTTCCGATCGGGAGGATTAATAATGTAAACAAGTCTTGTCAAGTCATTGTGGAAGTCCCCACAGTTTTGGGGCACTTGAGTTATTATACACTAATTAAGGTGTAGGCTCGAGTAAGTAATTGTTAGTTGGGCCGACATGATTAAGTGCACTTCAAGTGAATGGAAGAATATAAATAGAGAGTGAGAGTATCTCTATTTATCACTTGTATACACATCATTCACTCTCTCAAGTGTGGCGCACTAGTGAAGAAGGAAATTTTGGGACTAGACAGAAGACAGAAGACTACTGCTGTTTTGGGAGATCTCTTACTGTTTTGGTGCTGATTCTATCTTAGAGGAAGTTGTGGGGTTTTCTCCTTTATGGTTTCCCCGAGGAAAATCTCTTTGTGTCTCTTGTCTCTTGTGATGTGCTTATGTTTTATTGCTGTTCTTGTTATTCTCTCAGTGAAAAGATCCTAAGATCATAATGCTAGCTTAATGTGATGAAAAACTAACAATAAGTACCTTAAGAGCGTACATAGCCATAGGTGTTTGGGCCAAGTCATCCACAATTGTGTAGCTTACAACAGCTCTAGCCGTGACATTATTGGAAACCCGTCATATGGGGGGGCATGGGGGAAAATGGGGTAAGTGAAGAGGTGTATTGATTGTTTTAGACATGGATGTCACTGATGGGTCAACGGGTTCAGTGTTAGTTCTGTACTAATTTTTTTTGTTCTATAACTTGACCTCTTCGGTTTTCAAGGCTAGCAAGTGGTGAACACCTGTTTCTACTTTCAAGGGTGCAGTCAGGGCAGTGGGATTGGATTGGGGAGCAGGTGCAGTTACTACCATTCCTTGGAATGGTAATGGGTTTTGGAGCACCATGGGTGGAGGTCTTGGTGGTGCCAAGTTGGATTGAGCTAGGGATGCCATATTAGTGGCATGCTAAACTTCATTATGAATGGCTTGCTTAGTGCGAACCATGCAGGGGCATTCATGTGTATAGTGCTCGTAGACCTGGCATAGTTTGCACGGTTGATTCATATGTAACGGAGCGTTGTGTCTAGGATGGTTTGGTTGCTGGGAGTTTTGCACTAGCCGGTTCACCTCAACGTTGTTGGGAGGATTTGGTTGTTGACCATCTCCTTATGGTTGGTTGTTGGCTTGATTCCTTGCTCGGTTGTTTCTGGCTTTCCCTTGTTGGTTATTAGGAGATGGTTGGGTGGGACAGTTTTGTTGTGCAAACACTTGTCCTAAACGAGCAATCAAAGCTGGGTCAGGGGCTTGAGAGGCTTGCACTGGTGGTCAATAGTAGACTTGGGATGCTACAAATGTAGGCATGTGCCCTACATATTGTTGCGTTGGACAAGTAGGTGCATGGGTTTCCTCCACTAGAGCAAGTTTTGCATAAGAGGTTGTAGCTCCGGACTGGGACATCATTCTTGCATAGTCAGGAGCTTGGTTTGGGTAGGAAACACTAGGGGTATTGCTTGGTTGCAGTGGCATCATGGGTGGTGCCAGGTGGTGTTGTGATTGATGGGAGACAGAACCTATGATGCCATCTGCGGCATGGGATGCCCCCAGTGCATCCCGGTAGGAGGTGCCTGCACGGGAAGTGTCTCGAATGATGGTGTAGAGGTATCCAAACTGTGTGTAAATGAGGTCAAACTATTGGGCCTTTAAGACAACCTCTTGCTTTGTTTGGGGATGTTTAGAGGTGATGTCCTTGGCTATAGCTAGCAGCAATGTTTTCAAGAACTGGTCCAGGAATAACCTGTCATCAAGCTTGACCTTACACAAGCTGCGATGTTGCCTCCACTTGTGGATGTGGTTGGTGATGTGGGTCCCAGTGTTTTGGTGGCAAGATAGCAAGATTTCCACTCCTTCATCATATCTAACGGGGAGCTGGAAATACTGCAGGAACATAAAGGCCAAGGAGTTGAAGTCTGGGTACTTGGCTTGTGGTAGCTCAATGTACCACTTGGCTGCAGCACCTATAAGGGTGCGTTGGAACACTCCGAGTCTAATCGAATCATCTACGATACTGTTTGATGAGAACCATAGGTGAAACGTCATGATGTGGTTTTGGGGGCACTCCCCTGCCTTCCCTTCAAACTTAGGGATGTCTGAGGGGAGCTTGGTTGGTAGGGGAGGCCAAAAGGTTTGATGATAGATGGGGTCATTGGTTAACCTAGCCAAGTCAGGCAGGTTGAGGTGTGCCATGAAAGGGAGTTTTGACCCAAGGTTGATGTGTGATAGACCAACAATGGTGGTGGGGTTTGTAGGAACATGATGTACCTGCATGACTGGGAGTACTTGTGGCACAGTTGTGAATGAGCCACTGCCCCCAGGTATGGTAAGTGGGACAGTGTGAGCAGAAGTACCACTGCCCCCATGTATGATATGTGGGATAGTTTGACTGGTGGGTGCAGGTGGAGGTAGCTGAGTTAGGACAGTCTACATGGCAGTACTAGGACCACCTGCAAGGGTGTTGGTGGGGGTGTGAGGTATGGAAATGGGTCCACTACCAATCACCAGGCCAGAAAGTGGATCCAGGTTTGCGCCAACCATGGGGCTAGATGGTGCAGTGTGTAAATATGGCTTAGATTGATATGATTCTGAGTCTGAGTCAGAGGCCATGTGGCCTTCTGACGGTGTAGAGGTTCGTCGAGAGTGGTCTCAGCGATGTTGGTTCAAGGACCCAAACTGTGGTGGATCTCCTCTTAGGAATTAAGAAGAGCTTCGGGAATCAATTTTTTCTGGTTGGTAGATCAAGTGGTGTAATCTGGTAATGACATTCTGGACCCCAGTTTCAGTGGCTTCCTATTGTCTTTCAGGAGGTCACTCGGCCACCAAGACTTCCAGGAGACAACGCTTGGCTTTTTCCTCACAGGAGTGCTATTCAATCACTAGGGGTCATTGCCCGTTTAGTTTGGCAATTCCTCTCAGGGACCAGCTACTTTGGGGTTCCTGTGGTGCTCCTCACAATGAGTTTCAGGGCTAAGCCCAAGTACTTCCCATGGTTAAGGCAGTCAGGGACTTATGTCCTCAAATACTGCAAGTGTTTGGATTAATGTAAATGGGTAGATTTTTAATGGTTGGCTCAGCGTCATGAACTGAGTTTGGTTATATTACCTAGTGTGGTTGTGTGCATGCTCTGTGTATGAAAATTGCCCATTTTTAGATCATTTTATATTATGGCTACATTTATGGTTTATGAATGCTTCGTAGGTGTTTGTGGTTTGTTACAGGAATTATAGAATTGGGAAACCTATTATGAAAGTATTGAATTATGTAGCAGAAAACTTGAAACATGCAACTAATGAACCTGAATTATTGCAGCCTTGCTACATGACTACCTTACACCTGTATTCCTTTTTGACCAGGAAAGAGTGCTGGGCTCTCAACACAATCAGACTAATCACATCTATATATCCTTAGGTCACTCTTCGAGTGCATGGTCGGTCAACCGGGAGGACGTGAATGCTGTGAGGCCCCTTGGGCCTACCACCCCCTCTACCTTCCATGTAACCCGTTTTTAGTGATCTACAGCAATCACAAATGCAAGTGCCTATTACTATGCGAGCTTTACCCTTCGTCTTATCCTAGAATACCCCGGAGGGTGATTACTGGGTAGAGGAGGAAGGGCTAGGAAAGGGGTTAATTTCCAATGCTTACTTAAAAACTAAAAATTAACTTACAGTAATTTATTCAAGTCTTAAAACAGATTCATGTATGAATAACCAATCAAATCTATCATTAGTTTACACTGATTATATGCAAATGGAAACAGGCTGCTGGATAGTGGCGACTGAGCTACACTGACGGTTCAAACAGCTTAAAAAAATGAATCTGAGAGACAGATCGTCCTTTTCGGGGAGAATGTAGCGAGGGGTCACTAAATTTTCCCAAAATCAGCCGAGGGGGTCGCTCAAAAACTGAAAATAGGAGTGATCTGGATCCCAAGAGGGAAGTTGCTCCTTTCAGGGTTAAATGACCGACTTGGTCACTCCTTTCAGCCTGATAAGAGTGATCTGGCCCGTGAAGTTGAAAAATTTGAAATCTGAGCAGGTAACGACTGACAATAACTTGTACTCTGGCCGAACGGTCTCAGTTTGGCCTTAAGGAGACTCAACTGTGAATGTAAATAGAGAAAAACAGAGATCTAAACTAGATTTGAGAAAAAATTAAACTAGGTTAAGAAAAGAAAAATGAAAACTGAAAAATTTGAAAAAACAACCTAGGGATCCTGTGGGATCGACTTGGTATGGTCGCCAAATTGTAGTAGGGATTTTGCCCTAGCTATGAGCAGGAACAGCTACCTTCCGTCCTATAGATGAAAGGGTAGGGTCCCTATGGGTGAAAGCAAACCTGCAAAGAAATGTTAGCTCTGAGCCATGAAACCCTACAGGAAACTGTTAGAAAAATGAGAGATGGATACAGGCAATCAAAGGAGAACCGGCAACAAACTATGAGAACATAAACCTAAAAACAAAATAATCCATAAAACTAAAATATCAATAGAAATAAATGGTTATACCTTTAGCCCTTTGTGGAAATGGTCCACCATGCCCTAGCTTTGGAAGCACCTCTCTATGGGATGGAGTCTTGGCTTGTGGAGCTATGGAGGAGAGGGGGTGAATGACTTGAGAGGAAAAGGGTCTCAAGGCACTCACACGGGCAACATAACAATAGGGAGAGAAGGAGTGTTTTGAGAGTGACCCCCACCCATGTATTTATAGTTTTTCTTTGAGATTTAAGGGTTTTAAGCCCTTGGTTAGGGATTTATCCCCTTTTTTGGGATTTAATCCCCTTTCGCCCAATTCTTAGCTCCTTTGGGGCTTTTAAACTGCTTTGAGGGGTTTTAGCCCCTTTTTGGAGGTTTTAGCCTCTATGAGAGCTATTTTGGCTCTTTTTAGGGGTTTTTAAGCCCTTTTCTGTGTTTTTTGAGCCTTTGCAAGGGTGTGGGGGTCAGATGAGGGAAATGTCATGGATGTCTTTGTGGTGTAGGTCATGTAGAGCTTAATCGAGCAATTTTTTGGGTTAACAATGCCAATGATGATGATGAGGATGATGACTGTGATGATGATGATGAGGATGAGGATGATGAGGATGATCATGATGGTGAGGATGATGACTATGATGATGACAATTAGGATGAGGATGATGATGATGACTATGATGATGATGATAAGGATGATGAGGATTATGAGGATGACGACGACGACAATGGCGATGATGATGAAAAATGATGGTAATGATGATGATGATGATGATGATGATGAGGATGATGATGATGACGATGATGAGGAACAATTATGATGATGATGATGATGATGATGACAATGATGACAATGAGGATGATGACTATGATGGTGATGATGAGGATGACTATGATCACAATGATTATGATGATGATTATGATGATGAGGATGATGATGACTATGATGGTGATGATAACGATGATGAAGATGATGATGGCAATGATGATGATGAGGATGACGACTATGATGATGATGATGAGGATGAGGATGATGATGAGGATGATGATGAGGATGAGGAGGAGGAGGAGGAGGATGACTATGATGATGATGAGGATGATGATGATGATGATGATGATGATGATGATGATGATGACAATGACGATGACGATGGTGATGATGATGATGATGATGATGATGATGATGACGATGACGACGAACAATGATGATGATGATGATGATGATAATGAGGATGAAGTTGATGATGAGGATCATGACTATGATGATGATGATGAGGATGAGGATGATGTTTATGACGATGACAATGATGGTGATGATGATGATGATGATGAGGATGATGACGACGATGACGATGAGGAGGAACAATGATGATGATGATGATGATTATGATAGGTTTAGTTGAAACTTTGCTTTGATTTTATTTTCAAGCATTTTCAATGAAATGATGACAATGATGATGAAAAATGATTATGATGATGAGGAGGATGATGACAATGATGATTAGGAGGATGATCACTATGATGATGATGATGATGATGATGGGTATGATGATGATGATGAACAATGATGGCGATGATGATGATGATGCTGCTGCTGCTGATGATGATGATGACAATGAAGATGACGACGATAATGATGATGATGATGATGACTATGACTATGATGACGATGATTATGATGATGATGATGATGATTACAATAATGATGATGATGATGAGGAGGAGGAGGAGTATTTTTTTATTGACAATGGTGTTATTTACCATGTGTTATTGACCATGGTCACCATTGTTGCTACTGTCGTGACCATGGTCGCCACTGTTTCTATTGTTGTGCTAGGGATTGAGGCCATGTGTTATTGACCATGGTTGCCACTAAACCTTTGTTAAACCTTGACACCCATCATTAGTCAGTGTTGGAGGCCTCCCTAACCCTCCACTAGCTATAGGTAAGGATTATAAGACCTCATAATGGCACCCATGGGACTAATAAGAAAGTAGTGGTGAAGACTACATTGTAAAAGTAATTGTACATGTGTGAATACCAAGACATTTTTGAAGAACATTAGCCATTAAATGGGATAAACGTTAGTGTGTAAATGCTATAAATGTTAGGAAGCCATGCACACATGCTCTTATGGATGCATGCACACTATTATACATGCATGTGTGCTCATAAATACATGTGCACACACCTGTTTCTAGTTAAAAAAAACCATAGATATAGATTCCCAGGGTTGCTACCAATTTTCACAGGTTTTCGACAATTGTTCGTGCGTTTTGTGCTCCTAAAATTTGCAATTTGGATCACACTCAATCATCAATTGGACACTCTTTTATCTATTGGATAGAATATCACTCTAGGAATCTAACAAGCATCTTCAGTGGTCTTGGAAGTTAGTGGATACATTCAAACTACAAGTTTTCATTGCAAGAAGAGATCATTTTGAATAGGTATGGTGAATTGTAAATAATTGTTTTCATTCTCAAGATTTAAGATTATTTCATTGATTTATGTCTTATCATATTCCTAAAACAATATCTCTCTCATAGACAACAATTAATTTCACAAGAAGAAATCCCAACTTCACATCTAAACAAGTCTCATATTCTCCATACAAGATGAAGTATGCAATGTTAACTAATATACATTTTCACATGAATATATTTTGATTTCACACAATGATGGCACATATGAAGTTATCCCTTGAGACTCTTCAATTTAAAAAGAAACCTTTGAAGAAATCATGGGAGAGGTTCCATATTGAATATTTCACCAAGTTGTCCATATTCTCTATACAAGATGAAGTATGCAATGTAGACAAATAATCATTTGCACATGAATATATTTTGATTTCCCACAAGGATGGAATATATGAGGTCCTCTCTTAAGACTCTTCAATTTGTATAAAAACCTTGGAATAAAACATGGGAGAAGGTCCATATTGAATAGTTCAACAACTTGTCCATGATCTCCTCTTAATGCTACATTTATCATAACATCCATTTGAGCTTGACAGGAATGCCTCTACCTCAATGATTTCTCTTTTTTTTTCAGGGGATTTGCAACCTCCTCATTGTGTAATTAGGAAATTTTTTCTCTTTAGTTAGTGTAACTTAATGAGTGTAATTTATTCAATTTATTCCCAAGACATCCAAACACCAAATTTTTTCTTCCCTCACAACTAATGTGGCATATTACGTGTAATGTCATCTCGTCCAAAGGGGTTGGAAATGAAGAATATTTCACTCATCTTCTTGTGACTTCCAATACTTTTTGAACACAAAGGAATTCATAATCCTATAGCTGTAATACCTGCAAACTTGACTCTCTTTACTTCACTCAAACAGAGTATAGAAATGAAACTTTAGTTCGAACATAAAGAGAAATCTTTAATCAGCGTTTACGTATTAATGCCAATAATTACCATACTAACATATCTATAATTTAGTTAATTATGTTGGAACACGTCATGTTTCTTGTATAATAGAACTAATACGTTATTTGTTGCTTCTTATGCAGGGGTACACCTCATAGTTTTGATAAAGAAACTTTTGGAGATTGGAAACTCATGTAACAGAGTAAGAAAAACTAGAAGGAATATGCACATTGAAAAGGAAAATGAGGTAAGAGAAAAGGCCATGTTTGCAATGGACAGAGTGAGACATGGTATAGAAATTTCCACTAATACTGTGGCTAATCCTAATAGATTTGATGACATAAAAACATCTAGTTCAAAATGACAGGTGAAGTGGTTGCATCCAATGGACCCAACTCAAATTACAACATCAACACAGTCTCCAACCAACAATCCATCAATGAGCCATGTTGAAGCTATTGAATACATAGGTATATTAAGAGATGTTGAGTATCACGAATTGGAACTAGGAGCAATGATTAATTTGCAGTATCTCCAAGAATACCACAACCATGTCGAGCACACTCCCAATATGGACCAACATGTGAATGAAGCACCATAACAAAGAAGCCCTAAGATTCGTAGCTCATATCCACCTTCCCTACCTCATCTGTCTAGTGCAAGAAAAAGGACTCCTGGATGTATCCATGTGGATGAAAGTTGTCTTTCAAGCCTTTAAGATAAGTTTCCCAAACTCACTATCACTTGGCAATGTAGCAAATTAATGAAGGAATATTATGAATCCAAAGGCGATGTAGGTAAATGTCAATAATTACTATGCTTGTTAAAGTCAAATTGTTTAGTTGTTGTTAGGAGAATTCTAGGCATAAAGATGGATAGAAGTTCAGAGGCTAATAATCATATTGTTAGAAATCTCCAATCTGCTTTTAATGCGATTGAGAAGACACCTCGTACTAAATATATTTGTGTGGCACATCATGTCTTATCGAAATCAGTTGTAAGAAAGTCCACATGGCAACGTCGCCTCCTTTCACACACTTCTCACATACTTAAATTAAATAAAAAACTCCTAAGAAGTACTCTATTATAAGAGAAAATATTCATACTCCAGGTGGAAATTTTTTTTTGGATTTTGTCAGCAGGTTGCCTTGTCGATATATGAAGCTAATTGATGTTGTTAAGGACTTAATTCAAAAAATTCTTGCATGATCATACTAGACCTTCATCTAACCAAAGAGATGTGCTAAAGCTGAGAAAAGGTTCTACTAACCATGAACTCTATGTCAAAAACTTCCTTGACACAACATAGACTGAACTGTATGAGACATTTAGGAATGGGCACACATAATTGAACCTGGGCCAAAGGTCCTTTGAGAAATGTAAACCATGGTACGTTCGTATATGCATTGATCGAAACACATGTTGTTGTAGATACCATGTAGAATCTGAATATTTTTATGACACATATAAACATATATTTTTGATTTTCATACTAACATTGAGTAGGGCTCTAATGAATCCGTAATACCACCGAATGCATAGAGAGATTTTATTGTCAGCATCATGTGTCGACCAAGGCATGAAGGACAAAAATACTATGGAAAATCATGTCTATATGGGACTATTCTAGGTGCAGTGGGTTTTCTCTTTTGAACCATTGCATTCATGGAAGTGATGAGCATCAATTTGGAAGTATGACCATGGAGATGCAGAGCTTCAAGTACGTAACCTACTAATCAGATACTATGAAGGAAAGTAAAAATATTGCATTGGTGAAGTCACAGTTGCAAATGATTATTGCATGTTTTTCCTCTTGTTCAGTTTCTACATATACATTCTCTAAAGGTAACATTCTAATACGAACCTTGTTTTCATGGAAATAAGTACAGATATGTTATTTTTTGACGGAGTTCTACAAGAAAACTGACCAGTATGTTCAACATGTGCATGTAGCGCGATGGCAGGATGATCAATACGAAAAATGAATGGGCATCTTCCCATTGGGACCATATTGTCAATTGTGGATTTTGCAGAAAACTACACCCTTTAGCCAAAAATGAAATTTAGAGTCAATACTACTATTCTAACCAAGTCAGCATCATGGTACATATTACATAAAGGCATGGCCCAGAGAGTAGCATTAACAACAGGATAATACATAAGGAGACAAAATTTTACATAAGTGATGATAGATACCATGATCTGCATTATGTGCAACATTTTTTTCAAAATTTCTATGATCAGCTAAATGGGGGAGATATACAGATGGATTGGCATTGGATATGGTTAGATGGCTGTACGGTCCAGTTCAAAAATTCCCGAGTCTTCCAATGGATGAGTATGTTACATAAGACTTATAATGTGCCACATATATAGAACTACTTTGAGACCAGGCATGGAAAAGCTGAGAATGACAGGGTTGGTGCATGCATCAAGACCACACCACGAAGGGAGGAGATGAGGTTTACCAAAAACCCCCATGTCAAAGATGAAGTATCCATAGTTCAATGGTGCTCTACAACGATGTCAGATCGAACTAAAGTGCAACATACATCAACGAGGGCAAGAAGGAAAGTCAGGAATTTTTGGAAAGTGGTTGACATAGATCAATCTCGTTCCTATAGTTGCGGCACAATACAAGGAACATGTGGATTTCATTCTGTTAGAAGCTCAAACAACCCCATTTGAAATATGTACGTGGAAACTTGCTTGCTTTTGCAGCCCTTGTAGCAGTGGTGCATGGGATGAATGTGAATGCATGGATTGGGTTGATGATTGGGATCATGTGTCACTTGTAGTAGACCCATGTGTATTCATTGAAATAACCCACTTATAGGAGTTTCAGTTAGCGATTTTGACAAACTACAACCATATCTAAGATCTTGTACATCCATGACACATATATGCAGTTCTTTTCCCAAAATACAATGAATGGGGCATGGATTATTGGTTGGCACAATGTAATCGGGGTAAGCAAATCCTGAACATATCATTGATTGATGATGAAGGCAATGAATTTCCTATTGGATTGATGGTGGTTGAGGGTGAATATCTTACACTAGATGGGAAATCAAGAAGAACTAGTGTTGATGTATTCATGGATTGCGGACCAGGTTCTATGGTCTATCACTTCACAAACTTGATTGTTAGCATGAACATCCATCTCCAAACAATGTCAAAAAAGAACTCACCCAAGGTACGTTACTTCTTGCATCATTAAGAACATGAGATATTGATGGAGGAAATTAGCAATAGAGAGGATCCAAATGGCTATATTAAATGAGAATGGGCAATTGCGCTTACACTGCACTTGGGTGAAACCCTAGCTTGCATAATCTGTCCTGCAGGCATGCCTAGGTCATGCAAATTCGGGGGAAGTCCACCTTAGCCATAATCCCATGCCATGATCCCAATGAAACTGATAGTTTTTTTATCGAATCCCCGGTCAATGTTCTACGACGAGTTGCAGTAGGACTACAAAAGGCACTCAGGGATGCCTAGGCCAATTCAAGGTCGGGGTCCAAAAACCAAATTGGGTAGTGATTTCCAAATCCGTTGGCTCTTACAAGTGTGTTTGGGCATGGCCGCCATGGGAAGGCCAACCTCGGACACCCGAAATAGGGTTTTGCAAGGCCAGTGCACCATTTCTAGGATTGCATGGAACCCATTGGGGTGAAACCATAGTTTTCAAAATATGGACAGGAGGCATGCCCGAGCTATGCAGAGTCAGGAGGGAGGCCACCTTGGCCATAATACCGTGCCACTCTCCCAATGGAACTGATGGTTCATCCATCGGATCCCCGATAAACATTCTATGGTGAGTTACAGTAGGCCTACAAAATCCATTCAGGGACACCTGGCCAATTCAAGGTCGGGGTCCAAAAACCAAACTTGGCATTGATTTTGATTTTGTCAGATCCTACAGGTGTGTTTTGTCATACTGGTCATGGGTAATCCACCCCCGACCACTCAACACAGGGTTTTGCAGGGCCAATACACTATTTCCAAGGTTGCATGGACCCCATTTTCATGCGAATTTCAACCTGGAATGACTTGACAAACCAGAGGCTGGATTGGCAAACCATCGACTCCATTAGTCTTCTGGAATGCCATACCTCTAGTGGGACCTATCCATCAAGTTTTCATGGCCCAGTGACTTAATTGTGCGGGGGTGATTCCATGAAGGTGGGTAACACTTTTTGGCCAAATTTGGCGATGAAAACCTGATGTTTTACTCATTTTCTAGATAGAATCCCTCAAAACGCATATATGCAATGTAAATTTTGAATTATAGTAAAAAAAAAAATTGTAGAATATTATGTTGGCTTCCCAATGATATTTTTGAAAAATATTGCGATGTCATTTAATGTGTAAAATTTTGCATTTAATGAACTGTGTCACCTTAAAAATTTGAAGAAGTTAATAAGTGGCTTGTGTCCAACCCCAATAATTCAATCTTACATTAATAATTTAAAATATATATATATGAGCATGATCTACACAAAATGCACTATGGTCTGCATATTTTTTTGTTAATTTATTTCGTAATATACAATTATTTATTATTTTTCGAAAGTGACCACATCTGATTTCAGCATCATTTTATACATGTGTGTGCATCCTAGCTTTTTTTTCACTGTTTTCAAAAATTGAAAAACAAAAGATACCCTTTTGAAGAGGACGCATCGATGTGTGGGCTGTGCATTTTTACAAAATTTTTGGATGCCTATTTTTTACCCTACAGATTTTTCTTTGAGCTGCTTCGAAGTTGTTGTTAGGTTTTCTAAGTGTAAGTTTTAGAACTAATTAAAAGAAAAAACCCATATGAATTCCAAAATGCATGCATGATACCTAAATGGATAGAGGATTCTGTGATGAATCTATTGGTATGAACTCCAATCAGTTGTGTGCCATAAATGGCAAGGTTTACACCCCTAGAAGACACAGAGAAACATTGATTTTTCTTAAGAGGGGTAATTCTTTGTTTTTTTGGCCCTCAATCGAGGTCTAGAGCTCGATCGAGTTATTTAAATACCTTGATTGAGCTCTTAACCAAACCTCGATCGAGGTCCTAATAAACCCTTGATCGAGGTTTTGGGATGTAAAGAATTTCAACATTATTTGATTCAGATTCAACCAAATATGTGAATAATAAATCTCTTAGAAAATTAAACAAAAAAGAAACCATGACATTGACAGCTTATTATACCAATAAACCTTTCGTCAATTTACAAATTGCCATGGGGCCAAGGGTTTGAGAAATTGATTGTTAAATTTTTTTAATGTTCATTAAACTACTTCAAAACACAAAATAGGACTAGAATGGAGCACTACTGGGGGCGGTGGGTTTCCCCTAGATTTTATGTTAAATATTAGTTATGGAGTAATTGGTGTTATAGATGTGATTGATTGAATTCATAGATGTGATTAATCACATCTTTAACCCAATTAATCTGTGGCCCATATTCAACAGATAAATTTAAAAACATTACAGTTTTGTTGCATATTTATAGGCGGTTAAAGATGCTCGTTCGAGGTCATTTTTAACGCTCTATCGAGATGTTAAAACCTCGATCAAGGGTTTAATAAAAGCTTGATTGAGGTACATTTTTTTGTTTTTGTCGAATTTTTCTTCCCAAAAATTGTAACCCACCTCCGTCGATGCACCCGCATCGGTTTCATAAACTAGGGTTTTGCTCGACTTCCTTCAATGAAACTCTCACATTGGTGGTTCAACTCCACAAAAACCTGTACCATGCTAGTATTGGTAGTGTTCCCATATCAGAATTTCCCATAAAAACTTTTTGGATCCAACGACATACAATCTTTCTGCCCCTTTTGGTTTTTCTCTCCTGGACCAAGAGTTACCAAGTGTCCTTGAACGAAATTTTCATCTGACTTTCAACTCGACATAACTCGACAACCGGAGGTCGGATCGACAAGAATTCTAAGTCGTTGGTCTCTTGACATGCCATTACCTCTAGGGGCCCTCTCCATCATGTTTTCATGGCCCAATGACTTCATTGTGCATCGGTTTTGTAAACTAGGGTTTTTCTTAGTTTCCTTCAATTCAACTCTAGCATTGGTGGATCAACTCTAAAGAACCATCCATCGTGCTAGTATTTGTAGTGTTCCCATATCAAAATTTCCGATACACACTTGTCGAATCCAATGACATACAATATTGCTACTCCATTCTGTTTTTCGCTCCCAGATTGAGAGTCACCAAGTGTCCCTGAATGACATTTTCATGCGACTTTCAACTCGACATAACTCGACAATCGGAGGTCAGATCGATGAGACATCGAATCCATTGGTCTCCTATAATCAAATTACCTCGAGGGTCCCTCTCCACCATGTTTGTATGGCCCAGTGACTTCATTTTGCATTGGTTTCATAAAATAGGGTTTTTCTTAGTTTCCTTCAATGCAACTCTCTCATTGGTGGTTCAACTCTGCAAAACCCTCCATTGTGCCAGTATTGGTAGTGTTTCCATATCGGCATTGCCCATAAACACTTGTCAGAGCCAATGACATGAAATATTGCTGCTCCATTTGGTTTTTCACTCCCGGACCAAGAGTCACCAAGTGTCCCTGAACCACATCTCCACCGCATTTTCATGGACCAGTGACTCCATTGTGCATAGGTTTCGTAAACTAGGGTTTTTCTTAGTTTCCTTCAATGCAACTCTTGCATTGGTGGGTCAACTCTGCAAAACCCTCCACCATGCCAGTATTGGTAGTGTTACCATATCGGCATTACCCATACACACTTGTTAGAGCCAATTACATGCAATCTTGCTGCTTCGTTTGGTTTTGCGCTTCCGGACCGAGAGTCACCAAGTGTCCATGAACAACATTTTCATGCGACTTTCAACTTGACATAACTCAACAACTGAAGGTTGGATCGATGAACTGCTGACTCCCTTGGTCTCTTGGCATACCATTACCTAGAAACCATTATACCATATACCTAGATGCTATGTACCTACACTACAACAAAGAAACTAGAGTTTCATGAATTACAAGTAGAAACACATAATTGTATGAATTAAAAGTAAAAACTCATACATGAATTACAAGCATATATCCAATTAGGGTTTAATGGATTGGAATAATTTCCCTTACATAGAGATGATTTATTATTTTATTCTCTCTTATGTAGAACCACTTAGACCATATACCTAAGCTACAAGATAAAATAGCAAAAAAACTAGGGTTTCACGAAGTACAAATCATAAACCTAAAAACTAGGGTTTATAAATTTACACATATAACTACAAACTAGGATTTTATGAAGTAGAAATTCACATGCATAGATATCATGTGCTATGTTAGTCTCACTTATTTAGAAATACTTAAACCATATACCTAATCTACATGCACAAATAGAAAAAAACAACTAGGGTTCACAACTTTAGACATAGAACTACAAACTAGGGTTTATGAACTCATTAGGTTTATATCATTATATTTGTTAGTCTCACTCAACTAGAAACTAGTAGACCATATACCTACAAGATATACCTTCACTACAAAATAGCTAGGGTTTTATGAACTACAAACCACAAACCTAAAAACTATGGTTCACACATTTTAGACATAGAACTAAAAAACAAGGTTTATGAACTCAATAGGGTTAGATAATTAGATTTGTTAGTATCACTCAACTAGAAACCAATATACCATTTACCTAGAAGATATGTACCTTCACGACAAAATAGAAACTAAGGATTTGTGAATTACAAGTATAAAAAATATTTGTATGAAATAGAAGTAGAGACACATACATGGATTACAAGTATCAAGCCAACCATGGTTTCATGAATTGAAAGAAATTCAAATACATAGAGATCAAATTCTATGTTAGTCTCACTTGTTTATATACACTTAGACCATATACCTAATCTAGAAGAACAAATAGAAAAAAAATATAGTGTTTCATGAACTACAAACCACAAACCTAAAAAATAGTGTTTACACATTTACACATACAACTACAAACTAGAGTTTTATGAACTCATTAAGTTTAGATAACTAGATTTGTTGGTCTCACTTAACTAGAAACCAATATACCGTATACCTAGAGTATATGTAGCTAGAATAAACCATATACCTAGAATAGACAATATACCTAGAAGATATGCTTACAAGCCAGTAACAATAATGAATATTTGTTGTGAAAGAGGGGTGGCCAAACACTATAGGATGATTCAATATTTTATTTAGTGGTTGGCTGTGTGATTGCCAATAACGTTGGATGTAATTTTCCTTTCAATTATGCATGTGGTTGAAGCATGCTAGTGGTGTTGATGGGAATTTATCATCATATCATACAAATTCAACCTCTTTTTCAACCGACATACATTGACATATACCCCAATCAATCCACTTTTCATAAATATACGACTGTCAAACTAAGAATGATTTCTAGCCAAGTCAAAATAGTTTCCTCGTTAGGGTTAAATTTTCCCATTGATTAACATCAACTTGTGCAATTTGTGCATGATAAACCATAAAGAGTATCTCATTTGATTAGTGTATAAATAATATGTGACATAGGACTACAATCCTAGGCATGCTCATATACAAACAAAACGTTATTTTATAAGATGCCATAAGAATTGGGTAGGTAGCATTGGTGTTAGGGTTTCTCTCCTAGGTTTAGGGTTTCCTCATTGACTCCAAAACCTAGGTTATGCATGCTAACCTTAAAACTTTAGTTAGGGTTAGGGTTTTCTCGTTGACTCTAAACCATAGGTTATGCATGCTAACCCTTAAAATTTAGTTAGCATATAACACATATTTCATTAAATTTGGAAATATTCTATTACAAGGACTTCATCCACATTGTTTTTTTTTGGAAATCTCTAAATACGTATTCTATTAAATCTAGAAAAATAAACTCAAAGAACTATTCCATTAAATTTGGAATAATTAATCCAATGAACTACTTTCTCAATTAATATTTTTTATTTATTTCAAGTAAAACTTTAGTATTCAACTATTCAAAAGGAAATATTACATCTCAATTAGAACTAGAGGAAATATTAGATCTCAATTACAACTAGATGGGTTAGATCTAAAATTTAGAACTTTTGGTAGATTGAGTTCCTTCAAAATGAGGAAAGTCATGGCCTTTGAATCCTACATAATTTATATTAATATTATTTATAGGTTGTATTAGATGTTAAGTTGATCAAATTATTTTATGACATAATATCAACATTGTATTTGTTACTACAACAATTATAAACATTGTCATAGTAATTATTTTTGTCTTTGTTATGTATGTTGTTTTATTTTTGGAAATTGGCACCACTTATAATCAAAATGAAAAAATATGTTATGACTTTAAAGTCTAAGTTTTATCCTTGTAATGATTAAAGTAAATTATGAATTAAAATAGGAACATAATTTATTATTGTTGTTGTTGGCAGTGGTAGTGTATTAGAAACTAAGTTGATGAATGCTTATTTTATGAATAATAGATTAAATTGAGAAATTTCTTACCTATAAATTTATTTAATGATATTTATGTTAGTAAAGCCTTCCTTATTTATTAATATTAGATGTTTTAATAAGAAAAATCAATTATGAACTAGAATAGAATTAGCGCAATACAATTTGATTTTTTTCATATACAAGAGGAAAGGGGAAAAACCAACTAAACTAATTATTATAAGTGTTCATTATTTATGTATGAAGCATTTGGAAAATGTGTTTAATTGAAAAAAACATATTTATAATGAAAATATATATATCTTGCAATATTTATATTATCATTAAGATTGTATATCATCTATTAATTTATGTTAGGGCACGGAGGAATCAAACCACCATAGTCCTGCTTGTAATGCAGGTGCTCTTCCATTGAGCTAACACCCTTTACAACATGAGGCGAGAGGGACCGTGTTAACACCTAGATTACACATTTCTAATCCTCTGTGACAGATCAAAATGATGACAGTCTTAGACTTTGATTCTTTCAAAATGATGAAATTCTTAGACTTTGAATCCTTACATAATTTCTATTAATATTATCTATAGTTTGTATTAAATGGTAAGTTGATTAAGTTTATGTAATGAAATCAATATTGTATATATTACTATGATTAAGAAATTGAATTATAATTTGATATGGTAACTAGTACATTGTTGGTTTTGAGTTCCTATACTAGTAGAAGGTTGGCACAATTTTAGAATGGCCCATTTAAAAAATATTTAATGTAAGGGTTTGGTACCCAATATTGTTCTAAAATTTTCCCTTGTATTTCCCTAAACTAGGCTTCCATCAATCAACATTTACATGAAGAGTCTCACTTTCATCATTCTGGAAGATATATGAGGTGGTTTTTGTCATCCAAATCATCTCTCCTTCATCATCAGCTCATGATATAACTAGCAACATATTTCCTTTCTCAAATTCGATCATAGGATTGAATCTTGGCTTTATCTTGTTGAACTTGGGTCCAACATATACCAGTTCATCTGTCACATTATCAAAATCTCCATCCATAATACTTATATTCCATGCAGTGCATTATGATCAGCATTAAATCTCACATGGATTAAATTGTCTATATAATGCAATGTATTTGATGATAATGTCTAACATGAATTAAAGCTAACATGATGCTACTACTTAATGATTGATTTTCTGGATTAAGTTATGTGAAATATTTTCAGTCCACAATGAGTTTTTCATGGTTCCTGTAACAAGCATGGGTGGAGTGTCCACTCAAAACATTGGTCTGAAAAACATTCACACAGTTTAATCCAGAAAATCAATCACAATGATGACAAACTGATAAAACCTACACACTTAAAATGTTAGTACTGTATTTATTGAGTATAAGTTAATATACTAGTACAAAGTTGGCACCACTTTAAAGTCTACACGAGAAAATATAGTTATGAATGTAAATGCAACATAGTATTACAATTAAATTTATATCAACTATAATAATGAATAATAGT
>LPNX010278966.1:55952-70554 GCA_001517045.1 Pseudotsuga menziesii | reverse complement strand
CATGTGAATTTATTAATTGTGGGCAAGTTTATACTGAAACAGAGCTGCCCTTTATACTGGAATCCAGTGGTCTGATCGGAGGTTACTGCACTGCACATGATTTATATTTTTTTTTTTAAAAACAGTCACAAGCGTCGCTTAAGCGACAGTTCATCTGTCGCAAATCCGACGTCTTTTGTGAATAGCCGTCGCAAATACGACGCTTTCCACTGTCGCAACTCCGACGTTTCTTGTAAATCTCCGTCGCAACTAGGACGCTTTAAACTGTCGCTTGTCCGACGGTTTGGTAGCTATCCGTCGCAAATCCGACGCTCTACACTGTCGCTTTTCCAACGTTGTTTGTAGATATCCGTCGCTTAAAATTTCACCACTGTCGAGGATATTCCGTCGCTTAACCGACGGTTACCTAGCTGTCGCTTAACCGACGGTTAGTTAGGTGTCGGAAATCCGACGACAAGTTTCCGACACTTAACAAAAAATCAAAGTGTCGTACATGCGACAGGGAAGTGTCGAAAATCCGACATGACGGTCGTCGGATTTTTGGTCAAAATGTAGTAGTGCGAGGACACCAAGTACACATGATGTATGTCAGAGGCTCCACTCGACATGGCGACAAGGGGGTGGATTGAAGAAGGGCACATGCAGATTGACATCTCACCATAATAGATGTCGACACCTCCTCCTGCAACAGAGACGCATAAGGATATTGAAACTGCTCTCTCCGGTGAAGATGACGACTACATCAAGCCATGTCCCATTGTCAAAGAACCGTGGCGAAAGCTGTAAAGTCCCAAGAATTTCTAAAATCTTATGTGTTTTTTTTTCTCTTTTCTATTAGATTTGTTAGTATGCCGAATAAATATGATAGTTTTGACAGGGAAGACTTGGTTTCCCTCACAAAGGGAAATGTACGGACTGATGCAACAATTTTATGTATGTGCCCTGATGTTAAAGATACACATGTCTCAAACACTATGCATGTAATATTGTTTGTACTTTAATATAATTTTATGCCACTTACAAAAAAAAAATTTTGTACTAAAAATTAGATTCTCCTTTTCGAGCTCTTTCCTGGGTTCCTTTTCTAGCTTGCCTCTATATTATGATTTCCACTCTAATCCAATATCTAAGCGAGAGCCTCCAAAATCACAACAAGGTGCAAACTTTCTCTCTAGAGATACGGCGAGGATAGACATGTTGCATGAGATATTAGTGACTAGTATTTCTAGTTTTTCAAATCCTTGCTCATAATCACCTACAAGTTTTTCACTATACGTGTCCACCGTGTTTAGGGTTTGAGGAATTTTTCCACCACTAAATCTTGCAATTTCCCACAAAAACCCAAAGAAAACTTCCCTCATAACAATATGTTTCATAAATTTCCATGTATATTCTATTGGAACAGTTTGTCACAATGGATTTTACAACTTAATTATTTGTATTAGCATATTTCTATTGAATGCTAAATAAATTAGGACTGAAAGAAAAATAACTCGAGAAAATATAGACACAATATCGACATAATATTTACCCTGGGATAACCCATTATGAGGAAAATCCAAGCCATAAATTGCTACTACAGGATCTCCTACTCCCTTTGTTTTACTCTAATATATACCCCCTTATTATTACTCAACTATGGAACAATACAATAATATCATAAGAATGAAGCCCCCTCTTCTCCTAATGCCTCGGTATTTAATGTAACCTCATAGTCATATAGGGTTATTTTTAGGTTTTTTTCATTCATTGATTCTTGATTAGGGTTAGGGTTTTGTACCTTCTAAAATGTCCTTGAATTTCCACACGTAACCAACTTTTCATGCGTGAGAAATGAGAGATCACAAGGAATCCACATGGTATCATGGTGTTCAACTAGATAGGTTAGCTTGCAAAAGGAATAACTCCTTCATATGGACTTCGATTAAGATGAATCTTGCACCGTTGGAAAGGAATCTAAGTGTGGAATTGTGTTAAGGGAGTTGTGTAAGTGATGATCTTTTGAACCCAAAAAACACCATGTAAGCCCTCAAATAGGCCTCGTAAGGTTCCAAACCCCAAATATACAAAGTGAGAGTTGTCCCTAAAGTGGGCCCATCAAATCAATTCACCCAATCTTTCGATCCAAAAATAACTAAAATAAATGAAAAAATATGTATTGATCCATTTTGGATCATACTCGGAAGTGAAAGAACCCACTAGGAGTGTGTGTTTCATAGTTGTTGTCTTTCTTTAGTATTTCTTAGGGTTATAAGGTTCATTTCTTATGTAAGGTCCTTGTTTTTCCTTTTTTCCATCGTTTAATACCCTAGATCCATCTTTGTTATCTCAAACAAATTAATGAAGCTCATATCCTAGTTAGAGGGTAAAGACAACATATAGAGGTCCTATGTGGCATTTTAGTTCAAATTTCATGATGCTTGAGCTTGAGAAATATTTTTAAATGCCTAAGGCCCTTGATATCCTTCTTTGAGCACTATTTACACCCAAATAACCATCAACTATAGAAAATAAATCATAATGTCTCTTTAAGAAACACTTATGTTTTATAGATCCCCCCAAAAAAGATATGGTTTATAGGTATAAGTGTATTTCATGGTGATTGAGAGAAGTAAGATTCATTCAATGCCCTTTTACACTCCCACAATCCTCATTAGACCTTCATACATATTCTTGGTTCACAACTAACCTAGTAGTGGTTCCCATGTACTAATTTTTGAGGTTAGTAATACCATGCACGGTTCATATGTGTTGGTTTGAGGATTTTTCCATGGAATCCTAGGAAGTAAGGGTCAGGGATCGAGGCTCTTTTTTTCTTCCCCTAGTATGTTCAAGGACTCAAGACCCATCCAAAGTGCCCAAAATATCATAATGGAAGATGAATTCAAATCAAATGCCAAAGACACCCTAAAGAGGGATTGTGTCACGGTTTATAGGTTTCGTTCATAATTACTAATATAAAAAAGGTTCAATTAGAGAGGAAATCTAGTGTTTCCCTAATTACCACGTTTATCCCTCAACAACCATTTCCATTGCATAGAACCTACTCATTGCACGTATATCAACTCCGAAGTCCAAAAACCAGTTATAAAGGGAGGGATCCTCAAAATTTCAAAAACATCATAATGCACTTTTTTTCATTCACCGATGATTGTCAAGTATCAATGACCCATCCATGTTGCTTAGACATTATAATGGCATCCATATCCAACTCAAGTGTCAAAAACCCCTGTAGAGGTGTGACTCCATGCCATTTTACATAGCCCTTGATTATGAGAAGACTTGTGTAGTGCATAAAGGAATTTGTGTACCTTTCTTATGTTATTTAGAGACTAAGAACCATTCTCGGTCTTCAAAACCTAGATTCATTTTTCCCATATCCATTGAATAGACTAAAGATATCTTAGTGTGGAGGTTAGAGCTATGTTTAGCTATGTAAACATGTGTAATTGTATTTTAAATTTTTGGCATTTGATTTTATATTTTCCATTACACGTTCACATGGAAAAGATAAGCTTAAAAATTACATATTACTTCATAACCCATATTGCAACTGAATATGAAGCAAACCCTACCACACGGCCCTGTCTCTATCAGAAACCTCTCACGGCGGGATTTCCCCTGCTCTATCTTCTGCTAGAACCAATTTCATTATTTGGCATTTCATTGGCATTTCTATCCTCTGTTCCAAGATCAATATTTAAAGCAAGTGAAAATGATGATGGGCGGTGGTGGAGAAGTCGAAGGCATGGGATTGGGGGTGATGGCCACCCTGCCTCTGCAGTTAACTCCCACTATTGCAATTTCCTCAGGAGACCACCTTGGAGGATCCAATAACAGTAGACTTCTTACAAACAATGGTGGTGGTGGTCTTAATAACAACCTCAAGAAGGATGATAGGATTCCTTAATGGGGATTCAATGAGACCAAGGAATTCATTGCAATCAGGGCTGAGCTTGAGAAGGATTTCACTAAGACAAAGAGGAACAAGACTCTGTGGGAGCTCATTTCTTCGAGGATGAAGGAGAAGGGTTTCAGGAGGAGCTCCAAGAAGTGCAAATGCAAGTGCAAGAACTTGGTAAATCGATACAAGGTATGTTTTGGTTTCTATTAATTCGTCTATGTGTCTGTATGTATGTAGATTTATTCATTTTGTTTTGCTTGAATGTCATTTCAAGGCACTGGAAATTGACATGCTGCCATTCGGGAATAGTGTGAAATTTATGGCAGTTTGTATTAGTGTTGGAGACATTTACCATCATACACACTCTTTTGGTCAAATTGGCCTAGTTAAACCACTATCCTAAGTTTAATTGACATCAGTGGAGCATTAATTGCCATCATCTAGTCACACCCATGCCTTCCTACAATCAAGGAGGCTAACTTATCCTTCTCCTACAGTCAAGGAGGCTAACTAGAGCACTCCGGGGATGATCTGAGTGATATTAATGCACCTAATTGCTAATTGGTGGTTACAATCAGTTCAACCAGTCAGTTACAGTTAGTTAAGGTGCCTCCAGTCATTAAATATATTATTTAATGATTATTTATTATTATTTAATGAAATGGAGTCAACAAGGTGCCTCCACCAACTTCTGATGGTCAGTTCAGTTTCAGTTAAACTCATCGGGGTTCATTGGATTCATGGAGCACTAGTACTTGATGATTGGATTACTATGACATGTGTTTGATCTCCTTTAGTTGAGATTCAGTCATTTATTGCACTCCGACTTCAGTTAGGGTTTGGTGAGTCAATTAGGGTTTTGGTCAAGTGGTTAACTGAGTGAGATTGAATGGTTGAGAGTCAGTTAAGCTAGACTCACTCACTGAATTCGAATTGTCTCCTTAGGTATTCGAATTCTTCATGGAGTTAAGCCATTGCTTAACATTGTTATTGTAACCATTCATTGTTTATTGAATATACAGAGAGGAAAATGATTCTGTTCCGATTATTTCTAATTCATGAGTATTTGTTAATTACTTTTGATGATTTTGATTCCTAGTTCCTAGATCATGTGCAAGAATTAATATGGTATCTGAGCATACGGCGGGACAAAGATCAATCTCTCAAAAACAAGATTTTTAACAGATTTCTCCATGAAATTTGAGCAATAGCTCAAAAATCCGGCACTGCACCAGAAGCCAAGGCTTACCACTCAATATCCCAAGTAAAGAACTTGTTGATCAAGCTTGCTTGATTGACTATGCTGGGTGTGATGAAAGCCTAGAATGTGCATGATGTCCGACCTTAAGGTGCCCCTTTTGTTTTGATTCGCAGGTTTTATCAGGTACAACTTCGAATGGACTCATCAATCCCTCTTCTCACCCCATTCACAAGCTATTCGAAATGGAAGTTGAAGATGATTGCATCTCTGAAGAGACGAAGTCTCTATGAGGTGTCTATTGGAATTAGAAGAGAGACTTATGAGAATGAGAATGACTGGCTAAATGACAGTGACAGAGCTTTTGGAACAATATGTCTGGCCCTTGATGATAGCTTGTACTACCTTAATCTTGGTTCTGCTGAATACCCAAAGGAATTCTGGACAATATTGGACAAAACCTTTGGCAAGCACAATGAGGATCATAATAGTACTTTGGAAATCACAGCCAGCACCACAAGAGTTATACACTCAAAATTCTCATCCTCTACTCTCTCTGATGAAGTTGTTCAAGATGAAGATGAAGCAGAATCTTCTACACAGTCGATTCGAATTAAAGAAAGTCTCCATGAAGTGACTCCTTCTCCTGATGCTCCGGAAGTTCATGAGATCTCTGATATCTCATCTTCTCATATTGCTGAAACAGAAGAAGACATTCGAATCTCTGATATTGAAGAAAAATACTGCTGCACTTCCATGCAAACATTCACCGGTGATTTTCCTTTGAATTCAGTGCAAAATTTACCAGTAATTGCTTCCGAAAGTGAAGAGAAATTTGATTTTTCTTCCTCTAATGTTGCTGCTGGTGTGAAAATATGTAAAAAATTGGATATTTTGGAAGACATATTAGATTATAAGAGTGACACATTCACTCCCCATGATCTAGATCTTCCAGCAAAATCCTGCAGGATTGCATGCACCAAAATTCATAAATTTTGAAGAAAAAGACAACTGTGCATCTACCGTCTCGGTTGACCATAATTTTGGATCTGATATGAACCTTATTGGATCTGATATGATCTTATTTGGATCTAATATGATATTTCTTGGTTCAAAATTTCACGTTCATAAACCTTCAGTACTGCTTGTAGCTGTTCTCATCAACGGTGTGAAGAAACAAGTACCACAAGTCTCCTACAAAACTGCTGATGGGGATTTGATTTCATTTCATAGTTTTGGATCTGTTGTGAACTTATTTATATCTGATTTACAATCTGATATGATATTATTTTGTTCATATTTTAAAATCCAAGAGCTTTCATCCATGCTTGTAGCTGCTCTCACCAATTCCGGTGTGAAAAATCAAGTACCGCAGTTCTTCTTCAATTTTGTTGATGGGGATTTGGTGTTAGTTTCCTCGTATGAGGTTTCTGATATTTTATTTTGTGAATAATTAGATATTTCAGAATCTATATCATATTATGGAGCTCAAGCATTCGCTCTCCAGAGTCCCAGGGATTCTCTACCTTTGGTCACAAGCTCATCTCCTCACAGAACTAGTAAAGAGGAAGACATTTTGCATCCGCTTGGACACTTGCTCCTAAAAATTGGGGCTGATTTTACCAATCATGGTTTGCTGTTCAAGGATGCAACATATCAGTTTCTTGAGTGTTCCACACATGGTTTGAATCCTCAAGAACCTTTTCTCTCTCTTCAGATGATTTTAGTTGCTCTACATGGGTCCATTTTTCACCGTGCAACCACTTATATTTCTGATTCAGTTGAGTGCATTGTTTTTCTTCCAAAGTGGAAGATTCCTCCAGACATATTCATTTAGTTTGGATTCAGAGGTTCACATGCACAGTCTCAGGATGCTACTGCATAGAAGAACCAATTCTTGATTTACTGCTTAGTTTGAGGGGGGGTATTTTTCCCATGAGGTTTTCCCCATTTCCTTGGTTATATTAAGCAGTTACTTTATTGTGTAGGGTGACCTATGGCCTTTGTTGATAGGTCCCTATCATTTTATGCATCTATGTTTTCTAACTCTTCCTGAGTATAGCTTAAGGGGGGGTGTTGGAGACATTTACCATCATACACACTCTTTTGGTCAAATTGGCCTAGTTAAACCACTATCCTAAGTTTAATTGACATCAGTGGAGCATTAATTGCCATCATCCAGTCACACCCACGCCTTCCTACAATCAAGGAGGCTAACTTAGCCTTCTCCTACAGTCAATGAGGCTAACTGGAGCACTTCGGGGGTGATCTGAGTGATATTAATGTACCTAATTGCTAACTGGTGATTACAATCAGTTCAACCAGTCAGTTACAGTCAGTTAAGGCGCCTCCAGTCATTAAATATATCATTTAATGATTATTCATTATTATTTAATGAACTGGAGTCAACAAGGATCCTCCACCAACTTCTGATGGTTAGTCCAGCTTTAGTTAACCTCATTGGGGTTCATTGGAGTCATGGAGCACTAGCACTTGATGATTGGATTGCTATGACATGTGTTTGATCTCCTTCAGTTGAGATTCAATCATTTATTGCACTCCGAATTCAGTTAGGGTTTGGTGAGTCAATTAGAGTTTTGGTCAAGTGGTTAACTGAGTGAGATTGAATGGTTGAGAGTCAGTTAAGCTAGACTCACTCACTGAATTCAAATTGTCTCCTTAGGTATTCAAATTCTTCATGGAGTTAATCCATTGCTTAACATTGTTATTGTAACCATTCATTGTTTATTGAATATACAGAGAGGAAACCATTTTGTTCCGATTATTTCCAATTCATGGGTATTTGTTAATTACTTTTGATGATTTTGATTCCTAGTTCCTAGATCATGTGCAGGAATTAATAATTAGATAGATGTAGGGCTCTTTATGTTCATTGTTTGTGATTGGATCTTTATTGAAATCAATTCAAATCCATCGGAAATGTTCTGATAGCATCTGGGTATGCTAGTTAATCTTTGATCTGCTGTGCTGTGGATGTTAGTAATCTGATTTGTTACCATTGAGTCTTTTATGTGGTTGTGCTTAAAATTGGTTTGGTTACTATTTTTTTGGTTTTTTATTTGGGCAAGCTCAGAATCGAGTTTAGGGCATTGGGTATGGCATACAACCATTTTGGCATGCCGATTTAGAATTCATGGCATGTTACCATTTGAGCATGCCAGTTTAGAATTCATGGCAATTTGTTGTAGCTGTAGGGGCTCTATACTTTTTATTTATTTATTTGGGTTTCAGTTGAATCAATTCGAAAATGCACTGGAATTCATGGCATGTTACCATTTGGCCATGCCAGTTTAGAATTCATGGCAATTTGTTGTAGCTGTAGGGGATCTGTACTTTTTACTTATTTATTTGGGTTTTAGTTGAATCAATTCGAAAATGCACTGGAATTCATGGCATGTTACCATTTGGCCATGCCAGTTTAGAATTCATGGCAATTTGTTGTAGCTGTAGGGACTCTGTACTTTTTATTTATTTATTTGGGTTTCAGTTAAATCAATTCGAAAATTCACTGGAATTCATGGCATGTTACTGTTTGGCCATGCCAGTTTAGATTTCATGGTAATTTGTTGTAGCTGTAGGGGTTCTGTACTTGTTTATTTATTTATTTGGGTTTCACTTGAATCAATTTGAAAATGCACTGGGAATGATGTGTTAGCATTTGGGTATGGTGGTTTAACTTTAAACCTTTAGCTGACATCATCTGATTTGTTACCATTTGGGTATTTGATGTTGGCTTATGGTTTAGTGGTTGGCATGGGGTGTTGTTTTCAAGACCCTGTGGGTGTGGAGCGCTTGTGTTCCCTCCCCTCCTTTGATGTCAATTTGGTCCAAGTGGATGATAGTAGGATAGTAGGATGTTTTTCCTTTTATATTTTTTAAAATTGAGTTAATTGTTTCTCTTTTGGGTGTGCTCAGAAGTGTTCAGGGTATTGGGAATGTCGTGTTAACATTTGGGCATGCCAGTTTAGAATCTGTGTTAGTTTCAGGGTATTGGCAATGGCATGTTACCATTTGGGCATGCCAGTTTAGAATCTATGTCAATTTCAGGGTATTGGGAATGGCATGTTACTGTTTGGTCATGCCATTTTAGAATCCATGTCAATTTCAGGGTATTGGGAATGGCATGTTACTGTTTGGTCATGCCATTTTAGAATCCATGTCAATTTCAGGGTATTGGGAATGGCATGTTACCATTTGGGCATGCCAGTTCAGAATCCACGTCAATTTCAAGGTATTGTAATGGCATGTTACCATTTGGGCATGGCAGTTTAAAATCCATGACAATTTCTTATTGATGCGACTGTCTTAGTCCTTGCTTTTATGGATGTGTGTCTGCTTTAAAATCGTAATAACTACACTGGGAATGGTGAGTTAGAATTTGGGTATGCCATGCATGGTCTTGGCAAACAAAGCCTCCAAATTTTTGAAGAAATGAAACGTTGTGGTTGTAAGCCAGACCATATTACCTTCCTTGGTGTTCTGTCGGCATGTTGTCATGCAAGCTTAGTGAATGATGGCTGGCAGTAATTCGAGTCTATGAGTCAATATTATCGCATCACACCTACAATGGAGCACTATAGCTACATGGTTGATCTGCTTGGCCGTGCTGGGATCCTAGATGATGCTCAAGATTTTATCAAGAAAATGCCAGTTGAACCTAATGCTACCATATGAGGTTCTTTACTTGCTGCTTGCAGGGTCCATATTAATATAGATTTAGCAGAAAATATGGCAGAATGCCTTTTCAACTTGGATCCTAACAATGCTGCACCTTATGTGATGTTTTCAAACATCTATGCAGTGGTTGGCAAGTGGGACCATGTTCAAAAGTTGAGGAAAATGATGAAATATGGGAGAATAGAAAAAACGCCAGGGTGTAGTTGGATTGAGATCAATAAACAGGTGCATGCTTTCTTGGTAGGAGAGAAAATCACACCCACAATCACATAAGATTTATGCAGAGTTAGAGAATCTATCTAGTCAGATGGAGGTGGACTATGTACCTAACATAAGATTTGTGTTTAATAATGTTAAAGAGGTGCATAAAGAATATATCCTTTGCCACCACCTACTGAAGCTGGAAATTACTTTTTGGCTTATCAATTCATAACAAGAAATTATGAGTAATTGTCCAATTTTCCAATTGTAACTTTCTTATTTATTTTGACAACACATCTATGCCACTATCTCTCTCTCCTTGTACATGTGGTAGTGCATTGTACCCATCTGTATTCTATAAATTGATTACTAATGAAGAGTGTACAGTTCGGAGATTCTCCTATGCCTTCTTTTGTACTCTCTTGGCTTTTTGTTTTTCCACTTGTGTACACTTATCAATACAATCCTTGGAGGCTAAGACACCTATCCATGTCATTAAGAATCTTATTTTGTTCAGCAACTGCCACTTCCGGCAAGTTCATTTCCAAGATTGCCACATTAGAAGTTGTTCTGAGGCATGCCAACCTTTTCTATAATTTCAAGGATTGATGGTGTTTTTGTGAGGATTTTTAGTGATGTTGAGTGTAGCATCCCGGGGATATGGTATTTACATATTGCGTTGTCAGCCTTGCATTAATTCCCAATGGTTAGATTTGGAGACACACTTTGGAAGAATATATATCCTTCTCCAATACATCTATGAAACCGTCATGTGGAGGAAGATGTCTCAGCCAATGGTCAATCAAACATCGTGATGAACAGATTGAAGAGGAACTTGCAAAATGCAACATTTTAAAGGTTTCTCCCTCCTATGAATGAATTCTCAGCCAATGATCAATAAAACACCGTGATGGACAGATTAAAAATGCATGAATATAAAGCTTTCTTGCATGGGAACAGATACATATTCAGATATGGATTGCAGGATGGTTTGAAAAGTTGGGATCTGGATATGGGGATACATAGTCAAGAAAATCATATGTACAACAATAATACAGCAAGAATATCTTTCAAAGTTACATAATCTTCAACACAATTAGTTTCCACCAGCACCACATTTTCATGGGGGTTTTAGGGTGGTTTTTTGGACATATTTGAGGATGCCATTGAACAGGAAAGGAAAAAATTCAAGAATATGCAGAAAGTATGCAAAACCCCTTCAATGGAAGATAAAACAGCTCACAAACCTGCAAAAAATACCCACCTACAATAAAGCTAAGAATTTTGTCATAATGCATTATGCAGTTTGTGGTAATAGGCCACATCAATTGCAAATTTTTAATTAACTAATTGATCTAGTAATGATTCTATATTATTAATCAAGTTGTCCTAGAATTTTAACTTCACTTCTCTTCAACTTCACATGGGATGTGCTCCAAAATTAGCTAACTCCTATATTATTTTCCTCAGATTGTCTTGTTGTTTACATTTTAATCAACCTACTCCGATGGTTTTCTTCCTTAGAACTACTTGTCTTAGTCCCCTGCAGGATGTAGTTATCATGGAGTCCAACAGCCAGCTATGGAGTGAATAGAAAGGATGGATCCAATGAGCCTAAGTCTAGTTTTAAATTCAGTACTCAATGAAGAAGACTAATATCTCTATATTCATCACGACCTTTCTTGAGTAGAGGATCTCGTGTACTCAAAAAATGAGGCTAGCAGTTGAGTGGCATGTTTTATTTCTATAACAGGTACATGACATTGATAGATCGGCAAAAATGTTTCCTAACATGCATTGCTTAGTAATATAAAGCTGATAAGAGTGTATCATATGGGTTTCTGTGTCTTTATAGATGAAGAAATTTAGAATCTAGATACGATTTTGAGTATCATTATTGACTACACAAAAATTAAGATTTTTTTTCAACAATAACTTAAGCTTAAAGTCAGACAAAGGTCTTAGGGGACTCAATGCATACAATTTTGTTTGATATTTTGTCCTTGAAGGCATGCTTAATGGTAAAATTTATGTACTGCAGTGCCATGGTATTTTTGGTCTCTGTCAACTAAGAGTTAAATAGGAAGACAAAATCCCAAGATAAGCAACTAGGTTTTCAAGTCTCAGCTTTCAGATATGTTTTGGTTGTATTTGAAACATTTTCTACTAATTGATGTAGTCTAATTGCATTGCAAGAATTTCACCAAAGGACGGGAAAGTGCTTGGGTGGATCGTTCTTCACAAACTAAGGTAAATGTGCAAATTGTCAAAAGTTAAAACCATGAACCAGAAACATAAAAAATCAGATGTCCAAATACAGATTGCTCCAATCTGCTCCTACACCACATTTCATGGGGGTTTTAGGGTGGTTTTTTGGACATATTTGAAGATGCCATTGAACAGGAAAGGAAAAAAGTTGAGAATATGCAGAAAGTATGCAAAACCCCTTCAATGGAAGATAAAATAGCTGACAAACCTGCAAAAAATACCCACCTACAAGAAAGCTAAGAATTTTGTCATACTACATTATGCAGTTTGTGGTAATAGACCACATCAATTACAAATTTTTAATTAACTAATTGATCTAGAAATGATTCTATATTATTAATCAAGTTGTCCTAGAAGTTTAAATTCACTTATCTTCAACTTCACATGGGATGTGCTCCAAAATTAGCTAACTCCTATATTATTTTCCTCAGATCGTCCTGTTGTTTACATTTTAATCAACCTGCTCTGATGGTTTTCTTCCTTAGAACTACTTGTCTTAGTCCCCTGCAGGATTTATTTATCATGGAGTCCAGCAGCCAGTTATGGAGTGAATAGAAAGGATGGATCCAATGAGCCTAAGTCTAGTTTTAAATTCAGTACTCAACAAAGAAGACTGATATCTTTATATTCAGCATGACCTTTCTTGAGTAGAGGATCTCGTGTACTCAAAAAATGAAGCTAGCCGTTGAGTGGCATGTTTTATTTCTGTAACAGGTACATGGCATTGATAGATGGAAAAAAATGTTTCCTAACATACATTACTGAGTAATATAAAGCTGATAAGAGTGTATCATATGGGTTTCTGTGTCTTTATAGATGAAGAAATTTAGAATCTAGATACGATTTTGAGTATCATTATTGACTACACAAAAATTAAGATGTTTTTTTCAACAATAACTTAAAATTAAAGTTAGACAAAGGTCTTAGGGGACTCAATGCATATAATTTTGTTTGATATTTTGTCTTTGAAGGCATGCTTAATGCTAAAATTTATGTACTGTAGTGCCATGGTATTTTTGGTCTCTGTCAACTAAGAGTTAAATAGGAAGATAAAATCCCAAGATAAGCAACTAGGTTTTCAAGTCTCAGCTTTAAGATATGTTTTGGTTGTATTTGAAACATTTTCTACTAATTGATGCAGTCTGATTGCATTGCAAGAATTTCACCAAAGGACGGGAAAGTGCTTGGGTGGATCGTTCTTCGTAAACTAAGGTAAATGTGGAATGTGTCAAAAGTTAAAACCATGAACCAGAAACATAAAAAATCAGATGTCCAAATACAGATTGCTCCAATCTGCTCCTATAAACTCAAAATACAGACTTCTCAAATTTGTGTGTTTTATAGGGGGCTGTGCTATTTTATAGGAAAATGTTAGAGTATTTGGGTCTGATGCTTTGCCTTATTTTATTGTTTATTTATGTATTTGTTGTGTGATTTTTCTTTCAATATCTTTTTTCTTAAAAGGATATTCCTGGTTCCAGCTTAACATTTACCTCAAGACATAAATGGTTCCCCACTGGACCTTTCCACATTCAAAATCGGAAATGGATCCCATGAAGAGCCATTGGCATTTCAAACCAGAAATGGATCCCAAGCAGACCCTTTCACATTTCAAATCAGAAATGGATCCCAAGCGGATCCAGGACTTCATATTTTATTACTGTGAAGCCCCTCTACTTGTTGTATTTTTGCCTTGTTCACCATTAATGTGAAGCCCCTCTTTCTTTTACTACTGGCCCCTACATTTACGCACCTTCATAAAGGTGTTCAATCAATACCCATCTTCAACACTTTTCAATTTCATTTATACATCATTATATAATTATGCTATTTTAGGCCATCATGTTTTCTGACTTGGGTGTAAGGTGTAGTAACAATTATGCTCTTTTAGGCCAAACACCATTGAAAAATGCAAAGAGCTATAAAGGAAAAATGATTTTGCAGATATTCAAGTGGACACAAGTATGATTCTCTGACATAGATACACCGAACAAGGAAAAGGCACAAAATTGTATAGTTAGCACACATGGGTGCAAAATATAGGTCTTTTTTCTTCATGGGCACCACTTGTGGTTGAAGTTAGCACAAATGGGTGCAGATTTGGAGCTATCTATAAGTTTGTGCCAACGAAACAAAGCTTTGCGGATCTTCTCCGATGCCATGATGTTTAGTTGGCTGTTACATTTCTGGAAAAAGGTGTATTATTTCATTCCATCCATAATTTTCAAATATTTCTCCCATCACTGCCTGTCATGTATTCATGCCCTCCTCTTGTCAATGGCATGTTGTTTGGCATCTCTTTCTACCTCAGGTGTGAAGCATCTCTTTCTGGA
>LPNX010278966.1:44083-55652 GCA_001517045.1 Pseudotsuga menziesii | reverse complement strand
AAGCCAAGAGCTATTGGTAATAAGTTAAAATCAGGTTCATAACAATCATGGAATGTATCTTTTATTTTTTGGCAAATTTTAAAGGGGTATTTTATTAGTATATCAGCATAACACATTTGGGCCAATGCTATTTAATTCCATGTTTCTGACTGGAGAGATTCTATGTCTGTCTGTCCTATTATCTACACATGTTTTTTTCCCTTCTAATATGCCTTTCTGTATGAGGAGATTACAAGCTTTTAATTTTGAATGGCCTCTGATGCATTTCACCATAAGACCTCTACTGTGATGCCATCTATGTCTTTGTCAAGGGCAACAATATTCTTGAGGCCTCAAATTTAATGATACAATAGCTCATCAGCGCGTCACAGTGTTTGAAGGCATATGTAAAGGTCAAGCCTCTGAGGGAGAAGAGGATCCTAATTGTCTATAATCCATCCCGTGTTTCATTACAATCCATTGAAGCCTAATTTGCATATGGATGTGGGAAGTTAACAAACCAGCTTGCAAGATTGATAAAAGTAGCATCCAGTTTGAACAAAATGATTCGATTTCCTAGTCAGTTTGTCAAAACGCTAATATGGCTGCAACTGGGAATCGAATCTTGAAAGGAAAGCTTTAATTAGGAGAATTTCTAGTTACTGTTGGAACCACACCAGTTAGGCTCTGGTTCAATGGTATGATTTTTCAAAGAAATGATGCGGCTGAAATTGAACATCCAATATTAAAAGCAAAGATTCAATCCATAAAGTTTCTAGTTCTGCTTGGAATCAAAGCAAAGACCTGTAAATGTTGTCATCCATCTTTGGTCACTTATGAAACTTGCCATATGCTTTGTCACCCATTAGATTGGATAGCCAATTTGCAAGAATATGATTTAGGTTGCTAAGGCGACTCCTCATCCGCAGAAAAATTGCATGCCCTAATAAATTGCAGCACCTTTAAAGATTGCAACAATCTTACACATCTTTTTCTTAGGTTCACCAGGATTAAATGAAGATAGCCTCGCTCACTTACCCTAGCGAGAGGAAACAAGTAGACATTTCAAGGCGGTAACCTATATTGGAAGGGATAAAGTTTGCACTACTTGTTCATTGCAAGTGCTGATTATGTTGTATATTTTTTTTCTTGTGCAAAATCAACATATATTTATCCTTAGGCAACGTGTACCATTAGGTACCATAGGAAGGAGTGTTATGTGTTTTTTTTTAAAGAACTAATGGTAGTTGCATACAATATTAAAGACTTAGAAAATGTAGCATGAAGGTAGATTAGATGTAGTAGGCGTCATTAGGAAGGAGAGGTATGTGTTTATTTTTAAAGTACTAATGGTAGTTCCATTCAAGGGGGTAACCTATATTGGAAGGGATAAAGTTTGCACTACTTGTTCATTGCGAGTGCCGATTATGTTGTATATATTAGTTTTTCTTATGCAAAATCAACATATATTTATCCTTAGGCAACGTGTACCATTAGGTACCATAGGAAGGAGTGTTATGTGTTTTTTTGAAAGAACTAATCGTAGTTGCATACAATATTAAAGATTTAGAACATGGAGCATGAAGGTAGATTAGATGTAGTAGGCATCATTAGGAAGGAGAGGTATGTGTTTATTTTTAAAGTACTAATGGTAGTTGCATTCAATATTAGTTGTAATAGGCATCATTAGGTCCCACTAGAAAGGAGTCTTATATGTTTATTTTCAAAGTATCAATGCTCGTTGCTTATAAGATTGATGATTTAGGACATGGTGAATGAAGGTAGATTAAATTGTAGGTGAAAATATCAAGTAATAATGAACACTATCACTGACCATGACAAATATTGAAGTCCAAGCTTAAAGTAGGTGGGTAGTCCCTCCTATGAAAAAGATATCCCTTATGTGTTTAGTGAGTTAAAATACATAATTATTTCTATGTTATGATTGCATGATGGGATAAATATTAATTTGATAGAATTCTCCAAAGTTAGTCCATTTGTCATGTGAAGGAAGGTGAGTGCTATTGATTGTTGCTCTTATTTAGAGTGATTTTGATATGATGAGTTTGTTTGCTTGTATACTGCTTCTTTTAACTATTAATAATATCAATGTACATTTTACACATTTATACATAAACAATGGGTTCTGTAGCTTATGTCACAGCCTAATAACATTTAAAATGTTAATCCAAATTGCTTAAAGAGCATAAAAATAGTTATCAAAATTGGCAACTAGGAATTCACATTTAGTGATTTTCCATAAATGTCACTTAGCCCCCAAAATATAGCAGCCCTAACGCTTTTCCATTAAGGCATGAGAGGAGGCAATCACATAAATCCATGAACATCAATTATGTTTTCATTCAAAGTGGACTCCTATACATCATTAGCTAGCTTAGCATTCATGACAATGGTTGCCATCCATTGTTCTTGAGCAACTTCTCATTCTTCGAGAGAGCAAGGCAAGAACTTGTCATTTTGACATTTGTGGGTGAGGATGGGCTACGAGAGGCTAATTATGGCAATGTTCATGCATTCTTGTACATCACAGTGAATGCTATGCCTTGACTTTTCTTTAGAGTGATGCAAGTACTTGGTGTAACACAAATGTTGCAAGAGAGTCCATAAGAGGCTCCTTGCTTATGCTACAAAGACTTTTACCATAATACTCAAACAATTAACATAGAGGCACCACATCCAAATTCAATTTTTGTTCTTATATAATAATCTTCATATAGAGATTAACACAAATTAATGAACCATTTTACCATTAAGAACTTTGTACATGTTGGCCTTGGTTAAACAAGATGTGTTCATTTTTTTTTGTATGAGGAATATGATTCCATATCCAATGAGTTGCAACACTTTTCGAAAACTAGTGAACTAAAGCATTTTATCCTCTTAAAGGGTGACCTTCCATGAAATGGGTGTAGGGGGATATTGAATGGTTGCATGACAATAAGATTGCGTAATTGTTTAGGATATTTTGTTTCCTAAGCATGGTAGATTTTTTTGCTTATTAGTGTGTTTGGAAAAATAAATTGGATTTTATGCATGTTTGTCTTTGGATCTTATTGTCTTTTATTAGAATTACAAATGATGAAATCTATGTGTTAATATTGCTCCTCTTCCTGATTCTTAGAGGGTGCTAGCTCAATGGAAGAGCACCTGCTTTACAAGCAAGAGATTGGTGGTTCGATTCCTCCATGCCCTAATGATATTATAATGTATTTTTAAAGGTAAAAATGTAGTAGTGCAAGATGGATGCAATATTAGACGCAATACTAAATGCAAAACATGATGTAAAAGTGGACGTCACACCAAACACAAAAGTGGACACAAAATACGACCTTATGTCAGACGCAAATGTGGACACAAAAATGGATGTCACACTAAACGCAAAATTGGATGCAAAAAGAGACTCAACACTAGACACAATTAATGACTCAAAACTAGATGTAATAACAGGTCTAAAACTAGATGCAACAATAGATGAAAAAGCGGATTCCTAACTAGATGTAAAATTGGACATTAAATTGACCACAAAATATGGTGTATCGATGGACATAAAACTAGGTGTAACACCAGGTGCAAAACTGGAAGCAACATTTGGTGCAAACAAAAACTTAAAACGAGACACAATTTTAGATGCAAGACGAGGCAAAACATTGGATGTAAAACTAGACGTAGTATTGAATGCAAGATGGGATGCAACATTGGACACACAACTAGATGCAATATTAGATACAAACATGGGCGCAAAACTAGGCACAACACTAGGCGCAACACTGGGTGTAAAATTGGGCTCAAACATAGGTGCAAAAAAAGACATCAATCGGGATGCAACACTAGGTGCAAACCTAGATGCAAAATATGATGTAAAACGAGATGAAACATTTGGCACAAACATGGATACAAAAAAAGACATAAAACAAGATACAAAATTAGATGCAAATGGGGATGCAACATTATAAGTAAATTTTGATGCAAAACTAGACGCAATATTGGGCCTAAAATTGGATGCAAACCTAGATGCAAAATTGGACACATAATTTTATGTAAAACATGGTGCAAAATTGGGTGCAAGACTCAATGAAAAACTAGGAGAAAAATAAGACGCAACATTGGATGCAAAAATGAGCGTGAAACTAGGTGCAAACAAGGATGTAACAAAGGACGCGAAAAAAGATGCAATAGAAGTTGAAAAATTGGGCCCAAATAAAGGCGTAACATTAGATGCAAAAAATTGGGTGCAAAAATGGACACAAAAATGGATGTTAAAAAGGACAAAAAAAAAAGATGCAATAGACGGTGTTTTACGAAAATGTACAATAGCGCATGGTTTAGCACCGGATTGTTCACCACAATTATGAAAAAATTACACTAAAATACGGTGCTAAATCTAGTTTTTGTTGTAGTGTAACTTACTATCTATAGATAGATATAGACTTCCATTACTCTACTCTTCCTTCTCAAGTGGAATCATGTTGTATAGTGACAATATGGACCACACCCTTCCTTACTGCTCTTTTTACACATACCTTTACTGCTACTGAGGTAAATTCTATCTATGAAGGACGATTTCATATACACTATAGATCTACGCTACTTAACAAAATTGGCTTACAAATGATATTTAATTAGGAATTAGCATTTATTGGTTGCTTTAATTATATCAATAACTTTGATCATAACTTAGCAACTGATAGGGAAATACTCTGGAAACAACTCAGGAAAAAGAGTACACGATGGGATGAAAATTGTATGGAATATCTAAGGAAGAGAAGAAACAATATACCAAATTTTCCTCCCTTCAAAAGACCTGTAAATCTTAAGTTAATCCTTCAAACTGATTCTTCAGACGTGATGGTCATGGTGGAAAGAGATATGATATGACGTGCTTCGTTAGCAAAAGATTATTTCAAATTTCACTTCTTGTCATCATTTGTTTTGGATTTCTCTTCATGAAGATTCCTAAACCAAACTCGCCATGGTTGCAAGAATATATTACTGACCAAATCCAATTTTTCACCCAAAATAGTACTAACACAAATTGAATAATAGTGATATTCGATTAAATCCAAATAACTCCACATGGAGCTTCTAGTGCAAGCAATCCATAAACCGACTACCACACTGAGCCAAAATATTAATAAAAATACATAAACAAAGATATAGAAACAGGAATCTCCAGGGAATTCTATCAGGAGAATTTGTGGTCACCTTGCATTGTCTTCTAGTTATTGTACCAGGGGCATGCCTGCTTGTTTCCATAATAACCACGAGAACACACATACATTTCTTGTAACACTTCTGGCAGTACAACATGCTTGGTTTCTGATACTATGTCTGAGAACATAACATTGTACACACATTTGAGAATTCTAGAAAAGTACATTCAAATCCATTGAGCCTAGAAAGTGAAACAAAAAATGACAATGCCATTAATTTACAAGTACTCCACAAGGTCTAAAAATTACGAGATGAGTGCAGGATGCCTTGTCCATTCACAGAATAAAACAAAAAGAACAACAATGAAAAAATATAAGGGAAACAAATCATTGTATATATGGAAAAGGTAAAACATTCAATATTGGTACCTTCTCAATTTGATACTCACGACGCACCACGTCTTCAGGTCTCGTGGCCATTAACAAAAGGAACAACATATTAGATATAAAACTACCATGAATGTTGATATTCATTCACTTCAATCAAAATTTAGAGTGGGTTTCGATTCCTTAGGTATTTAATGCATCTTAACCTTACACGACGGATCAACGATTTAATCAGATGCCAAGCTTAATGACACATTACTCACCTTTTCTTGCAAAGACTAGATTGCAAGATGTTGGAGACATTTACCATCATACACACTCTTTTTGGTCAAATTGGCCTAGTTGAACCACTATCCTAAGTATAATTGACATTAATTGACATCAGTGGAGCATTAATTGCCATCATCCAGTCACACCCACACCTACCTACAGTCAAGGAGGCTAACTTAGCCTTCTCCTACAGTCAAGGAGGCTAACTGGAGCACTCCGAGGGTGATTTGAGTGATATTAATGCACCTAATTGCTAACTGGTGGTTACCATCAGTTCAACCAGTCAGTTAAGGCACCTCCTCTCATTAAATATATTATTTAATGATTATTTAATGATCTGGAGTCAATAGGGGCGCCTCCACCAACTTCTGATGATCAGTTTAGCTTCAGTTAACCTCATCGGGGTTCATTGAAGTCATTGAAGCACTAACACTTGATGGTTGGCTTGCTATGACATGTGTTTGATCTCTTTCAGTTGAGATTCAGTCATTTATTGCACTCCGACTTCAGTTAGGGTTGGTGAGTCAATTAGGGTTTTGCTCAAGTGGTTAACTAAGTGTGAACCAATGGCTTACAATCAGTTAAGCTAGATTCACTCATTGAATTCGAATGACCTCCTTAGGTATTCAAATTCCTCATTTATTCAAGCTATTGCTTGACATTGTTATTGTAACTATTCATTGTTTATTGAATATACAGAGAGGAAACCATTCTAGTTCCGATTAACACCATTTCATGATTTATTTGTTGATTATTCTTTGATGAGATTGATTATTTGTTCCTAGATCAATGTGCAAGAATAATATGGCATCAGAGCATACAGCGGGACGAAGATCTATCTCTCAAAAACAAGATTTTTGACAGATTTCTCCATGAAAAGTGAGCAATAGCTCAAAATTCTAGCACTGCACCAAAATCCAAGGCTTACCACTCAATATCCCAAGTAAAGAACTTGTTGATCAAGCTTGCTTGATTGACTATGCTGGGTGTGATGAAATCCTAGAATGTGCAGGCTGTCCGACCTTATTTTTCCCTTTCTGTTTTGATTTTTCAGGTTTCTACAGGTGAAGCATTCACTACAACACATCCAGATGGCCTCCTCAGCAGATCTCTTGACTCCATACAATTTCCACTCATGGAAAAATAAAATGGAGATTCAATTGTGCTCCAAAGGACTTTTTAGAGTTGCCATGGACACTGAAGTTGAGCCTGGATCTGCCATAGAAAAATCAAGATTCTTGAACAATAAGGATGAAGCCTTCGGTTTCTTGCGCCTCTATATTTCCAAAGACCTTCTCTTCCATCTTACGGATCTGAAGACATCTAAAGAAATATGGGACAAATTGGAATCTCTACACAGAAAGCATGATGACTTGAGAGTTTACCAACTCGAGAATGAACTCATGTCTCTCCAACCTTCCAATTTCGAGACTCTGAATGATTTCTTTACAAAGTTCAAGCCTATTGTTTTACTCTTGAAGCAATTCAATGTGGAGAAGGAGGATTATCAGCTCATCCTTGACATCCTCTCCAAACTCAAGGATGATTATTCAGTTTTTGTTTCTACATTCAGTGCGGGAAAGCTCACAACCCCCGGATGGAAGATGCCTACACTCAATGCCTTCATTGAGTCCCTAACTAATGAACATGACAAGCTTGTCCAGATGGAGATCATCCGATCTTCTCATGATCAATCCCTCCATGTCTCAGTGCCCAAAGATCTGAAGGGTAAAGGAAAGCAACAGAAAAATCAGAAAACTAAATTTGATGCTCCCAAGCCTAGAGTTGAAAACCAGCAGCATGATGAATCTTCCGGTTCAAGGAAGAACAAAGGAAAAGGGCACAATGGGAAAGAAATGGTCAAGTGTTCTTACTGTGGGAAGGGTTTTCACCTTGAACATGCCTATATGAAGAAAAATCTTGATGAAGCAACCTCTCTCCTTGAGAGGAATCACATCAATCTTCCGGAGAGCTTTCGGAGGAGAGATCACCAAGATCGGGAACCACAGCATGAGAAAGGTCATGCCCTTATGGCAAGCAATTCGAAGTCCAAAGCACTGCTGATTGACAGTGGAGCTTCAAATCACATGATGGCTTAAAAAGACTCCTTTTTATCCTTGGAGACTGGAAAATCCATCCCCATCCACATGGGAGATGACTCCACCATCATTTCCAAAGGACAAGGTACTGTAGATCTAGAAAATAGTTTTTTCTCTAATGTTTTGTATGTACCGTCTCTAACAGCAAATCTCCTTAGTGTATATCAGATGACACATATAGGAATTCCTAAGAGAGTCTCTTTCAGCCCAAATTATGTTGAGATAACATAAATTGCATCCAAGAAACTCATTGCTAAAGGCCTTGCAAACCATCATGCAAAAGCCTATGAGTTCTCTCACTTTGTTGCAGATGCAAAGCCCACCGCTTTGCTAACTCATGGAAATGAGGTTAGTAGGATGTGGCATGAGAGGTTTGGCCATCTTAATTTGAAATATTTGCAGCAATTATAGAAATACTCCATGGTTGAAGGCCTCCCGTTCATCAAGGCAACCATAGGAATCTGCAAGGGCTGTGTGATTGGAAAACACCTTGAGCACAAGTTCGATCAAGGGAAGGCAAACTGAGCTACAAGCATATTGGGGCTGATACATTCTAATATCAGTGGTCCGATGCCTGTCACATCCATTGTCAGAGCCCAAAAATTCCGAAAAATTTAAAATTTTTAAAATTACAAACATTAACATAAAATGCAGTTCAATTTATCATTAATTAGTTTACATGTTAACTGTTTGGTTGATTTTCAGGGATTGAGCTTTGTTTAGATAAGAGTAGTTCTTTCAGTTTACTAACTTGTCTCTTTTGTGAACATAAGGTGTGGCTACCATGAAAAGAACAGGGCTTATTTAGCTTTCCAGCTAATGCATAAAGTTCCTTCCGTTCTTACAGATAGTAGGTAAACATTGGCTGTTACAAGTCAAAGAATTTTTGAAGTCTTCAAGTACAAGATTGTTTGCATTCCAAAGTTCTTGAAGACATTGTTAGCTCAGCTCATTGAAGTACTTTGCTGAGGTAAAATTCCTCATTTGATCTTTATTCTAGAACAAGTAGCTTTATAAAATCTAAGATTGCTGCTTTGCTTGATATCTTATCAAAATTTATCAAAGCTATCAGTACTACAGGATTCCATTTTTCTTTAAGAAATTCATATTAGAAAACAAAACTCACTAGAATATATTTCATGAACAATTTACTTTGTAAAAAGTAGAAATAAGGAGTTTACATGTTTTTCACTTCATTTTCTAACTATAGACTAATAGGAATCATACTTTCTCTATAGGAATAGACCTTATTTTCAAACCACTGAAATACTCATTTCGGCTTGACTAAGATCTGAAGGTTATCCAACTGAAAATTAGACATCCATATAAATCAATCCAAGAAGGTATAATTTAAAGTTTCAAGTTTCACTAATATGTTGACAAACCATCTCTTCAAGACTTCACACTTACATGGGATAAGTTCTAAGTAATAATTATCTAAATTCCAATGATACATTTATCAAATGATTAACTGCCCTTTTCCTTGTGTAAGCATTTGTCAACCTTAGATGAATATGACTAAATCATACAGGTTAATACTATAATGCAAATAAGTATCATAGTTGGATCTACCTCCTCAAGTTGACTAATAGCACACATAGATAATTACAACACAAGATTTGATATAATACTTGTGATAGATAATAGTCCTACTTATCTATAAGTACTATACTTCTTTCTTAAAAGTTACCACTTATTTTCCAAGACTACAAGGGTTAAGTGATGAGATAGTCACTCACCTGTAAGAACAATTTATAACCAGTCTAAGCCACTTAACTTTGTTTTCATACAAAAGGGTTAACCTTTTAGTCTTTACCTTGTACATTATAAGTTTATAATTAAAACAATATTAAAGCACTTACCTTTCTAGTTATAGTGCTATATATATATATATATATATATTTTAAAATAAAATACAAATCATCAAAAAATACAAGGTTCCTCATTATACATTGGCTGTACCCTAGGTTATCATTCAATTTGATTAAATGGGTGACCAAAGAAATGGATGTAACGTAGTTGCAAGGTTTTGTAAACTTAAATCTTGATAGGAGACTTCACAATCAAGGTTACGTATCAATAATACTATGATAATGATTTTTAATTATTGGTTGACTATCCAGGATTATGGTTTCACTTTTGGAGATTACCAATGATTATTGCAAAGCTCCTTCATGATTGCACTCCTCCAAACTATAGTGAGATTACCCACCGTGGATGAATTATTAACTGGGTGTCGTGGCTGCATGTGAGCCAAGCCTTTTTGTATTTAAATACCTCACTCATAACCCTAGCTCCATACTCTTCTTTCGCCTTCGGGCTCTGGTTCCTTGGTTGACCTGTGAGAGATATTTGGTCGCGCTTCTCTTGTGACAACTCTACTGTCAAAGGTTTATGCCTACGTGATTACTTATTCAATGTAATGTTGTGAGAGCTGTTTCAGGTCCTTGCTGCTCGCCTGCGTTACTTGCTTTCCTTTGCTAGTCGTTGCTTCCATTTTTAACCTCAATCCCTTCGATTGGCCTGTGTAATATTCTTCATCAGTTGTTCTGGATTAGAGATTGTTTGCTGTCAGTGTTCTAGGGTTTATATGCTGGTTCTCTGCAAAAGAATCGCAGTCTTCTTGTTCGTATTTGTGGCTGGCCGTTGCACCTCTGCTCGTGACTGCCTTGTTATAGGTACCAATAATATTTTGTTTTAATCTTTTAGAAGTTAATAACAACAATACATCTCTTGCTGTATTTAAAATTGTAACCATTGAATGTTTACTGTTTTTGCAGGTACGGCCTGCTCATCTCCTATGTTGCAACGAGGCTGTGTGGTTGCGGCGTCTTGGGCTACAGTAAGCCCTGGCTCCTCATGGCTCCTTCACCTTATATAAAGCCCTTATGGGAAAAGAGGAACTGGTCGTGTTGCAACCTGTTTAGCCTTCATGGCTTTTGGTTATTTACTTTGAAGTTTATTTTCTGTAACAGCGTTGGGTTTTAAACCCTAGCTCCATGGCAGAGCTGTCCGGCTTAGGCCGTGAATGTAAAATTTTGTTTTTAACATTACAATACTTAGGTTAAAGTTCAGGCTGTTACGGCCGTGAGCTTAGGATACCGAATTTATCATTACAGGTTTTTAACCTTGTGCATCTTGGGATATTAGGGTTTTACTCTTAAATTAATAGCATAAATATAAATGTTATTTTCCTACTACAGTCTTGGTTTATGTTATAATACTGGTATTTATTTTGTTAAAAGGATTGCAATGGATTACTGAAGTTTGACAGTGACACTTTAGTTACAGCATTTATAATGCTATTTATAATATGCCTCTGTTTGTTTAAGAGGTTTTATGGTTTCTTTTTACTGTAGCTTTGTAATCTGTATAATCAATCCTTGTGCTTGATTTATATCAGTACGATATTGTACTTGCATTTATATGTATACTTACATAATATTATTTCTATCATATAAACTGTTAAGGTTATTATCATATAATTCTAATACAGTGTAAATAATACACCTGAAACCCTAAAGGATCGATTCAACACCTACTGTGTTTTTCTTCCTTACAGGTATAGTAATTTTCTGTAAGATTAAGTTCTTTGATTTAGTTACTATAAAAAGAAAACTTCTTAAATTAATATAGGGTTATACCCTTAAATAATTATCTTAA
>LPNX010278966.1:17050-43622 GCA_001517045.1 Pseudotsuga menziesii | reverse complement strand
ATGCAGACCAACACTGTACCGTAGAATCAAACCAATAGATAAATTACATCCTACTGTTAGTATTATCTCTTCCCACACCAGAAGGTTAAATTCTTGTAAGCTAGCAAATAACAGTTATAAGTTTAAAACAGTAGCATTACTTTAGTCTATCCATTCCTTTCTTTCAGCTAGCATTTACTGTAAATAAGGATACAGTATCATGAAATAGTTTAAAGACTGTAACAAACCCTTTAGGAAATTTATAAAATGCTTGTAAATAATGAAAGGATTTAGATAGGTACTCGGTTCAGAAGGATTCTACTTCACATACCGAGATACTGTGCTGGAGTACGGTCTGGTGATACCAGATGTGGAAAAACACAGTACTATTAACAGTTTTAACTTCTGATATTCTGAAATACTAACTTCACTGAACTAACTAACTACTCATGCATATAAATAAACATAACATGCATCCATTTATACTCAGTAAACATAAAGAAATAATTTGCAGAACCTGTTTAAGCTGTGGACAACAACAGCAATGGGAGGCCGTTCCTCCCTACCAACTCCTGGAGAGCGCTCAGACAGCGACTTCTCAGGACCCCCGAGCTTGCTCTGGTCTCCCTGGCTGGAACTAGGTGCAGCAAATCAGATACCAGTCTTCAACTCAGTATTAAATCAGAACTATTAGTCAGTTCTCTCAGCCCAAATAGCTGTAATAAGAATCAAGTTACTGCAACAATCCACTCAAAACACTTCCTTACTATTTTTCCCTCTTTCCTCAATGAAATTCCTAAATAACATTCACATGAATGAATTCTTTCTGGAATAAAATCTGAGCAGCCTCAGCTCTCTTCATTGAGTACTTTTAAAAGATTGCCTAGGTCTTAGTTGGGTTAACTGTCATTTAATGAGCCACCTGCTATGATTCCACTTTCTTGGGGAATCATGACCCCAAATATAGGGAAGTTTCCACCTGCAACTTAGGAAGTGTTTGAGGATGCTGCCACTTGTCTTTTGTCTTGCCACCTAGTTCCATCCACCAGTTTGACCAGTAACCTCTTTTAACAGCTCTCCCATGCTGTTGTCTCCATAATTTATTTATTATTAATAAACTATTCTGAATTACACTCCATAACTGTTGACTCTGCTGAGTCATCACTCCCTACTTAGGATTAAGTTTAACATAATGTCTCAGAAATATAATAAAACAAATTACATAATTTTACAAAATTGGGGTATGTGACATCCATGAATGGATCAAGGTACCTCCTTACTTTTATTGATGATTTTTCAAGGTATACATGGGTTTTTCTTCTCAAAAAGAAATCCGAAGTATGTGAAAATTTTTCTAAATTGAAGGCCTTAATCGAAAATGCCTCTGGGCTTAAGATCAAGATCTTGAGATCTGATAATGGAGGGGAGTATATTGGTAATGATTTGCTGTACATATGCTCCCAAAGTGGTATTCAGGTTCAGCATTCAATTCCCTACACTCCCCAGCAGAACGAAGTAGCGAAAAGGAAGAACTGGTCTCTTAAGGAGATGACCACCTGTATGTTGGAGTCAAAGAAGCTTGCTGCAAATTTGTGGGCTGAAGCCATGCATGCTACAACATATATTCAAAATAGGGTTCCACACTCATCCATGAAAGGAAATACTTATTTTTAAGCATACTTTGGACAGAAGCCGGATGTGTCGAACCTACGGGTGTTTGGGTCCACTGCATGGGCCCGGATTCCGCTTGATAAAAGAAGGGCTTTGCAACCGCAAAGCATAGAATGTCTGTTTATTGGTTATCCTGATGAATCTAAAGGATTCAATCTATTGGATATCAATACCAAACATATCATCATCGAGAGAAGTGTCAAGTTCGATGAGCCTCTTCAGGAGGTGGAACTAGCGAAGGAGAAAACTGCTGAATTTCCTTCCTATTCTACTGAATATTGGGATGATGAAATTGGGGGTGATGACCCTGATTTGGATCCTATGATTTTTAATATTATTGTGTAGCAATCATCAGATGCTGAATCAGAACCTGAAGTGAAAAATCATTTTCCTACATGGGCCCAACAGACACTCTCCTCCGCAGGAGAAAACATTGGAAATCCGGATGATCCAAGGAGAACCCGATCTGATTTCCAAAGAGAAAGTATTGCGCTCTCTTGTTCTAATAATTTGTTGTCCAAAACTTGCTATTTGATTATTAGTTCATATCCAAAATCCTACTACCATGCTCGGAATGATCCGAGATGGCAAGTTACCATGGATGAAGAGATGAATTCTCTTCAGAAAAACACTACTTGGGAGCTAGTTTCTCTTCCTCCGGGAAGGAAATTGGTTCAATGCAAGTGGGTGTTTCGGACAAAGGTTGCTGCTAATGGAAGCACCTATAAATATAAGGCAATCCTAGTAGCAAAAGGTTTCTCTCAGGTCCAAGGAGTGGACTACCATGAGACCTTTGTACCGGTTGCAAAAATGGACTCCATCCGCCTTGTTTTGGCTATTTCAGCATCCAAGAACTGGGAGGTATATCACATGGATTTTAAGTCAGCCTTTCTGCATGGAGATCTTCATGAGGAGATATACATGAAGTAGCCTGAGGGCTACATCACTGATCCATATTTGGTTTGCAAGCTAAAGAAGTCACTATATGGGTTAAAACAGGCCCCAAGAGAGTGGTATTCCGAGATGGATGCCTTCCTTCTCTCGCAAAACTTTCAGATATGTAGATCAAATACAAATGTGTATTTACAGTAGCATGATGGTCATATAATTAGCATTGTTTTATATGTTGATGAATTACTGATCACAGGTAGCATATTTGCCTCCATTTCAGCCATCAAAACTGCTCTCCACAATGCCTTTGAAATGAGTGATTTGGGGCTTCTAAAACAATTTTTGGGGCTCGAAATCGAACAAAATTATGATGGGATTATGGTCACTCAATCCAAATAAATTTCATACCTATTAGTCAAGTTTAACATGGCTGAATGTAGGCCTGCACCATTCCCTTTCCTTTCAAGGATCAGCCTTGAAGAAGGAAAACACACACCTTCCATGGATTGCACTATCTATTGACAGCTGATTGGTAGCTTGTTGTACTTGACACATTCTAGGCCTGATATTTGTTATGCCGTGAATGATGTAACAAGATACATGTAGAAGCCTCATGATATTCATTGGAAGGAAGTAAAGAGGATCCTCCAGTACATTCAGGGAACCAGGACCTACGGCATTCACTATGCTGCAGACTCTGAGCTAGAGCTGGTTGGATACACAAGTTCCAATTGGGAAGGTGATTCTATTGATTGAAAGTCAACTTTCGGATATGTATTCATGTTTGGTGGTGGCCCTATTTACTGGTCAAGCAAAAAGCAGGCTTCCATAGCATTATCTTCAGCAGAGGCCGAGTATCAAGGAGCGGTGAATGCTTGCATCCAAGCAGTTTGGTTGCAAGGCATTCTTTCAGAGTTTGATCTTGGTAGTACTTTGTCCACTATCCTCTTTTGTGACAACCAGAGTGCTATTAAGATATCCACGGATCCGGTTACCAAGCAGAGGACCAAGCATGTAGAGATCCACATGCACTACATCATGGAGCTAGTGCATGACAGGACCATCATTCTGCAATACTGCCCGACTGATGATCAGATTGCAGACATCTTCACCAAGAGCTTTTCAGAAAAGAAGTTCACTTACCTCCGTTCACTGTTGGGGGTGAGTTCATCAGGGTGATCCAGACTACTTTCAGTGTTCAGCTTGAGGGGGGGTTTTTCCCACTGGGTTTTCCTTCTTTTCCTCACTTAGTTTGTTTTGAGCATTGTTTCAGTTTCAGCATTGTACAGGGTGACCTATGGCCTTAGTTGTTGGGTCCCTAGCATTTTTATGCATCTATGTTTTCTAACTCTTCCTTAGTATAGCTTAAGGGGGGGTGTTGGAGACATTTACCATCATACACACTCTTTTTGGTCCAATTGGCCTAGTTAAAACACTATCCTAAGTATAATTGACATTAATTGACATCAGTGGAGCATTAATTGCCATCATCCAATCACACCCACACCTACCTATAGTCAAGGAGGCTAACTTAGCCTTCTCTTACAGTCAAGGAGGCTAACTGGAGCACTTCGGGGGTGATCTAAGTGATATTAATGCACCTAATGCTAACTGGTGGTTACCATCAGTTCAACTTGTCAGTTAAGGCACCTCCTCTCATTAAATATATTATTTAATAATTATTTAATGATCTGGAGTCAACAGGAGCGGCTCCACCAACTTCTGATGATCAGTTCAGCTTCAGTTAACCTCATTGGGGTTCATTGAAGTCATTGAAGCACTAGCACTTGATGGTTGGCTTGCTATGACATGTGTTTGATCTCTTTCAGTTGAGATTCAGTCATTTATTGCACTCCGACTTTAGTTAGGGTTGGTGAGTCAATTAGGGTTTTTCTCAAGTGGTTAACTGAGTGTGAACCAATGGCTTATAGTCAGTTAAGCTAGACTCACTCATTGAATTCAAATGACCTCCTTAGGTATTCGAATTCCTCATTGATTCAAGCTATTGCTGGACATTGTTATTGTAACTATTCATTGTTCATTGTTTATTCAATAAACAATGAATAGTTACAATAACAATGTCCAGCAATAGCTTGAATCAATGAGGAATTCGAATATTTCCTCTCTGTGTATTCAATAAACAATGAATAGTTACAATAACAATGTCAAGTAATAGCTTGAATCAATGAGGAATTCAAATACCTAAGGAGGTCATTCGAATTCAATGAGTGAGTCTAGATTAACTGACTGTAAGCCATTGGTTCACACTCAGTTAACCACTTGAGAAAAACCCTAATTGACTCACCAACCCTAACTAAAGTCGGAGTGCAATAAATGACTGAATCTCAACTGAAAGAGATCAAACACATGTCATAGAAAGCCAACCATCAAGTGCTAGTGCTTCAATGACTTCAATGAACCACGATGAGGTTAACTGAAGCTAAATTGATCATCAGAAGTTGGTGGAGGCACCCCTGTTGACTCCAGATCATTAAATAATCATTAAATAATATATTTAATGAGAGGAGGTGCCTTAACTAACCATTTGAATTGATGGTAACCACCAGTTAGCAATTAGATGCATTAATATCACTCAGATCACCCCTGGAGTGCTCCAGTTAGCCTCCTTGACTATAGGAGAAGGCTAAGTTAGCCTTATTGACTGTAGGTAGGTGTGGTTGTGATTGGATGATGGCAATTAATGCTCCATTGATGTCAATTATACTTAGGATAGTGGTTTAACTAGGTCGATTTGACCAAAAAGAGTGTGTATGATGGTAAATGTCTCCAACACCCCCCCTTAAGCTATACTCAGGAAGAGTTAGAAAAAATAGATGCATAAAAATGCTATGGCCCCAGTAACAAATTCCATAAGTCACCCTGTACAATAAAGTAACTGCTTAATATAACCAAGGAAATGGGGAAAACCTCATGGGAAAAATACCCCCCCTCAAACTAAGCAGTAAATCAATAATTGGTTCTTCTATGCAGCAGCATCCTAAGACTGTGCATGTGAACCTATGAATCCAAACTAAATGAATATGTGTGGAGGAATCTTCCACTTTGGAAGAAGAACAATGCACTCAACTAAATCAGAAATATAAACAGTCGCACGGTGAAAGCTGGACCCATGTAGAGTAACTGAAATCATCTGAAGAGAGAGAAAAGGTTCTTGAGGATTCGAACCATGTGTGGAACACTCAAGAAACTGATATGTTGCAGCATTGAATAGAAAAATATGAGTGGTAAAATCAGCCCTAATTTTTAGGAGCAAATGTCCAAGCGGATGCAGAATGTCTTCCTCTTTACTAGTTCTGTGAGGAGATGAGCATGTGACCAAAGATAGAGAAGCCCTAGGACTCTCGAGAGAAAATGCTTGAGCTCCATAATGTTATATAGTTTCAGAAATAGCTAATGATTCACAAAATAAAATATCAGCAACCTCATAAGAGGAAACTAACACCAAATCCCCATCAGCAAAATTGAAGAAGAACTGCGGTACTTGATTTTTCACACCGGAATTGGTGAGAGCAGCTACAAGCATGACTGAAAGCTCTTGGATTTTAAAATATGAACAAAATAATATCAGATCAAAACATAAATCAGATCTAAATAAGTTTACAACAGATCCAAAACTATGAAATGAAATCAAATCCCTAGCAACAGTTTTGTAGGAGACTTGCGGTACTTGTTTCTTCACACAGTTGATGAGAACAGCTACAAGCAGTACTGAAGGTTTATGAACCTGAAATTTTGAACCAAGAAATATCTGATTAGATCCAAATAAGATCATATCAGATCCAATAAGGTTCATATCAGATCCTAACCATCAATAGTATTAGTCTCACCCTCACCATTGCTCGCTGAACTTCACTACTTCTACTGATAAAGGTTAATTGGCGATATTATATAGAGAAAATTTGTTGGGTTTGTCTCATTAATAGGGATGGGTATAGGACGGTTGGGGTAGTTGAATCCAGGTGTGTTTGTTTAAGTTAGCATAGCTTCTAGCATGAGTTAATAATAAAAATCCTCGTAGAAAGAACACCTCAACACCACCACTAGTAGAGAATTATTGTCCAACCCAAAACTTACAAATGGGAAACAAAATAGATTAGAAAAAATACAGAAGTAAGAATGATGAATGATAACCAATAACAATATAGCAAGAAGCAGAGAAAACATTACCCAACTGGGAGAAATTTGTTGTGTATAGATGCAACTATCCAAAGACCCTAGAACGGCTAGAAACCCCTTCCTCGAACCAGCGACCATCTTGAAAGGAAAGATAACTAATATAGTTGGAGTAGGAACACAAACACAAGAAAATGATAATGCATCATCAAATAGAATAGAAGCATCATCAAGCATCATCAAATCATTTGGATCCCAAATAATAGAATAGAAGCATCATCAAATCAGGTGTGTCAGGGTGTAGCTCTGGATGTAGTTCTTATTCTCACACATAGACTTTGAATAGACCAAAACTCTACAAAATTCAAACCCCAACAAAGCACTACCGAGATTCAAAGAGAAGCTGTGGCAGTTGAGCATTGTATCAAGTGAAGACAATTTGCATGAGCATCGTGTCAACTGAAAGAGGTATGACAAGAGAAGACAATTTGCATAAGCATCGTTTCAATTGAAAGAGGTATGATAGGCCATGTGCATAAACACAAACCATTGAAGGACATGTGGGAGGAAAATTGGAGATATTTATTAACAGCGAGATGTACAAAACTTTGGCTCCACCTCTTGAGGTTGAAGGTACGATTCTTTTTGTATGACCCCAAAATAATGAAGACATGAATTTGCGTTATTTATTGTTGTGGTATGACCTCAATCTACAGAAAACCAATATTTATTTCAACAAGGAGAAACTTGCATATAATGTTAAATGGCTCATTCATTCATTCGTAGATATTTATCGATATTTGTTGTTTTGTTGTCATCTTTGAGTGGAGCTGTAGAGAGTTAGAGATCTTCGCATTTCAAAATTGTTTGCGAGTGTCAGTCAAAACTTAGGTGCCCAACTATTTCAAAGAATCTGAGAAAGTAATTTCACTTATCACCATCCTGACCATTGGATTAGGGCCCACTTCCCAATGAAGTATCATTTCAAATGTATTCGGATCAAAAGAGTAACATAGCGAAGTAAGCTAAGCTAATCTTCTTATAAATAGATTTTCTAAAATAAATTGACGGAAATGTATGCATGAATAGGTTTTACTATAGAAGAATTGTTCTTAATCCATAAAACTCTTTAACTTTCTATATCATCCAATTTCGATGAAAAAATTAATGCAAAATTAGTGAACTAAATATATAAAATATGTTTTGGAACATAACCTTGCAAACGATGGAAGGTTTTGCAGGTATCTACAATTCCATTAATTACGGTGGTGGTGTTGAATCAGAGGAGAAACAATCTGTCAACCCACGACTTTCGTCCGATTGAGACCAAATGCCCAATGAAACTCTCAGCGCAATTCAAATCAAGGTATATGGCAGATCAAGAATGGATTGAGAATTCCAATATTGTTCGTTGTACATGGTTGATCATAAATGGATGAATGTCTGTTCAAACAAATTATTATTAAAAATGAAAAGCCATACAACTCTACTTAAGGCACAAGCTCTATAGAATAGAAATGCAATAGACAAAATTTATTATTATTATTAGAAATGCAATAGAAATGCGCAAGCTCTATTATTATTGTTACTGTAATGTCGATTGCTATAGTTACGCTTAGACAACATATTTAAATGACAGACTTTCTCGTGGATATAGCTGAGTTAGCTGCACGTCCACTTAACATTTCTACATCTTCCAGCACCACGAGATCTTGTGGCTTGAAAATACCATGAAACCATTGAATTGCACTCTCTCTAACACCCAAATTTGTGGTAAAAATTTTAAAACATGAATTTTACCCTTCCAATTAAGAAGGGCATAATTTATATCAACATTTCAAAAGAAGGGAAACATTTGAAACTACCCATCCATATAAATTTCTCAAGATATTAAAATTTCTATGCTATAAAGTTCAACTCATCATTCAAAATATTGGAGATATGATAAATTGTAATCACTCACTCATCCCATGCACTCACTACTTAGTTGTGCAAGATGACCCGTAATCATTCATGACTACGAGACACTAGCCATCGAGATATGACTCTGACTCCGAGTCACTTGGGGCTGCAATCTAAAATGTGACAATGTGTCAACAACTACAACTATTAAAAAAAAGAACTACTAGTCTACTACTAAGCCTGAAATGAGCTCAAAACTTAGTTCCTACTACCTATGTGAACCTCGCTACCTATGTCCACTCTTTTTTTTCCAAAATGAAATGAAAAAGGTCGGTTTGGTGAGTTCTTCCATATAGGACGTCAGCTAGCTCATGAAAGAATTTGGTTAAAATATGAGACCTCGCTGCATAAAACACGTTGAAAGAGGGGAATACATAACTTTGGTCCAAGAAGATTGAGAGATGGCGTTGCTATTTTTGTTAAAATATATTACAACGGAAGTAAAAATGAAAAGCGGAACTCCCGATCTGCAATAGTTACTCTTACATACTTCATTTATCTAGTTATCGGTCATTGTCTCTCGAGTGATCTCTATACATATTCTTGAAATGAAACCACTTATCGTCAAATTAACTTCCTCCAAATTTGTCGCACTCTTCGTAGGCTAGACAATGCATTGCATTTCTAATCCATTTTCCCCTGGATTTCTGCATCTTTGGAGGACCTCCATTTGTGGCAGCGAATGATGACTGGGAAACATGGAAAGCTTGTGGTCCGTGGAATTAGCGAAATCGCAGGCGTGAGAGGTGAGCGTTGTATGGCTGGTGGCTTGGATCACATGGCAGGGAGAGCTGTGCAGGGAACTGATGCTGTTGCTGAGTACGAGGAAGAAGACGCGACATGACAATTCGCGGAGGTCGACCCTGATCTGGCTGAAACGCGGCTTCCGAGCTGTGCTTGCACTAAGAAAGAAGCTCTCCGTCTTTCTGGGCGATCAAGAAGCAGTGGCTCTGACTAAGCCATTTGGCACCAATAGGATGGCCAGAACGCATGGCCAGGATTGTGCCACGTGGAATCCATCGAGTGGCTAGATTGCATGGTTTTTATTGCGCCACTTGGCATCCATCAAATGGCCTTTACTACACCACTTGGCACCCATCTAACGACCAAATCAAAGGGTCCAGAAAACGCCACTTGGACCGCAACGAATGGCCAGATCCGAGGGCCCTTGTTACGCCACTTAGAAGCCATCCAACGGCTCGTCAAGGATTTCCGTACGCCCATATTCATCCGATCAGTCGTTTCCGTACACCACTTGGCAAATGTGCGTAGGCCACTTGGCCAAATCCTGGGCTCTCCGTACGCCACTTGGAAACAGAGCGGAGGCTGACTGTTTTCAACGGCTTAGATTTTAATTGAAGACTGACACACGGAGAAGTCGAACGTTGAAGACTGACTGTTTGCGTACCAGAAAAACTTCATATAAAAACAGGCAGCAATGTGCCCTGAACACTGAAGACTGAAGCGATCAGGCCATCATGGAGGATTTGAAAAGCTCCATGAGCCGAGCCGACGGGAGTCGCTCACATTATCCTGAAATGCCATCGACGATCATTTCTTGCAAGAGTTGCCTCGACTTCTGTCGACTCTGGACGACAACCCCTCCGTTAGAATCGTCATTCTCAAGGGCTCCGGCAACCATTTCTGATCAGGCATCGACCTCTCCTTCTTGAGTTCCTTCGTGGGCTCTCAACTAGGCTTGATCATGTCGACGATGAAAAGGCTAGAGAAAAGCTGAAGCGAACCATAAAGCACTTACAGGGGGCCGTGTCGGCCGTCGAAAAATGTCGGAAGCCGGTCATCGCCGCCATCCACGGGGCCTGCATAGGTCTTGCTGTCGACTTAATTACGGACATGCGACATTCGATAATGTAGCGAGGACGCCTTCTTTTCAGCGCTTGCCCAGATTGGTCGGTGAGGGCAACGCCAGGGACTCGGCTCTCACGGCCAGGAGGGTCGACGCCCTCCAAGCCAAGCAAATGGGGTTTGTCCAGAGAGTGTATCCGATAATGTCGGATATGAACGAAAATGTCGGCAAGATTGCGATGGATGTTGCTGGAAAACCTCCCTCCGCTTTCAGTAATCGGAACGAAAGACGTTATGTTGAATCCCAGGAATTTGTCGGTGGCCAACGGTTTGGATTACGTTGCTGGTTGGGTTGCTGCATTGCTCTTGTCGACTGATTTGAAGGAGGCCTTCACTGCGAAGATCGAAAAGCGACAACCCTTATTTTCCAAGCTTTGATGTTTATGTCTGATTAGATCGATTGATTTCTGTTAGTTTATCTGTAGGTGTTGGATCTTGGAGTTCTTATTGTGAGTAGCATCTAATTTTTTATCACAAGTTAAATAGTTGTGTTGGTGTTTGTTTAATTTAGAATTTGGACAGTTCTTATATATGGGCAGTTCGTACAACTACACTTACCTTTGGAGGATTACATGTAATATGTGGATACCACTTTTTATTAATAAAAATATTGTTTTTTAGTGTTGAAAAAAAAAGAAGGTTAAATGGCTATGTCAATTTCAATGTTATGTCTCTTAACTTTTAAAATATTCTCTTGGGTCTTTATTTTTAGTTGGTATGTTTTTTTTTAATTAGGTAATATTTATGTCTCTTTACTTTTAGGTAGCATGTATTTTGTATTTTCCTCATTAGTGTTTTGGGAAAGGAAGCATTTGATTCTTTTAGATTACATCTAGACAATCTAAATATGTTAGCCCGTTTATTACATTAGCCCGTTTATTACATGACATGACAAACCTGTATTCTTATACATAAGAGGACATATAGATTATCTCTAATAACTTTAATCATGGAATTATTTAAGATTTCTTGGTTAAACTTACTCAAGTATTTTAATCTTGATCATGACATAACCTCTTGTCAATATAATCCATGGCATAATAAGATATAGTTAAATTATATTTGTCATTTTGAATATTTAAGGGTATGGTTATTTCTTTACTATAATAGCTCTTTACAAAATATAAACAATTTATGTTTACTTTAATGCTTTATTATACTAATGTAGTATAAATCACTTCCCTAAAGGGGTCCATTTGTCCCACAAACAAGGGGGTCTCATACACCAAATTAGTGTCTCACTTGGGGGTGACCTTAAAAATAAATTGTTATTATTATTATTATTATTATTATTATTATTAAATATCTTGTGACTTTGTTTTCAACATACAATAATGAGCATTATGTAATATATGCTTCATAACACATATTTGAGACACCCACCATATTTGTGCCTTATCCAAGTTAATAACTTCATCAGTATCATATGAGAAGATAGACACAACTCTTACTAGTAGTACCATCTTTCTCACTATGATGACTATTTTCCTATGCTACAAAAGTTCAATAAGAAATGAAAGTTTCACTTCAAAAAGGAATCTAAATTACAGTAATAAGATCCATAACATTCATTTACAACATTTTACTAGAATGCATTAATCCCTTTAAGTTCATTCTCATTCATATGTGACCCATTAATCCTTAGGAAACATAAATTTTAACATTTCCATATTACTTGCATTCAAAATGCTACTATATCTTAAAATACTATTATAACCTAAAAGTTTAAGTTTATAATAGATATCTAAAACATAAAAGTTATCATTTTATTATTTCAAAAACACAACTTTATATAAAAACATTTATAAACTTAAAACACAACCTTATATAAAAATATTTATAAACTTATATTTAATCATTTGTTTACTTAAATATCAACACTAATATAAAAAGTAATTATTATGAATGTGGCCATATCTATGACCACATTTTTAGCTTTCCATAATCAAGTAGGATTACTTAGTCCAACCTTTTATCAATTAAACAACATATTCTAATGTATGAAATACATAAAGAGTTAATAGTTTTATGATAAATTTTAACTCATTTTTATTTTTAATTCACATATTTCATAAATAAGTATAAATATTAAATAAATGATTAAGGTTTACTTAAAGAGACAAGCATTTATCACCAAGAATCTCAGTCATTTATAACAATGGATTACTCAATATTTTTTGCATTTTTCTTTTTAATTCACATTTTTCATAAATAAGTATAAAGATTAAATACAGGATCAAGAGTCTATTAAAGAGACAAGCACTTGTCATCAAGAAACTCGTTCATTTATAACAATGGATTATTCAATATTTCTTACAGAAACTAACCACAACTGTCAATTTTCATATCTATACCATTATTTACTCATAACCATCAATACATAATAATAAAATTACTAGCATACCCCCAAAGCGCGGAAACAAAATGCCAAAAAAATTAGGTATGTCTAAAATGAGAGAAAGTTGTGTGTATGTAGATAACGTAAGTTTATTTGTTAAAAGCAAGTATATTGACAAAGACTGATTGCATGTGAAAGGGGAAATTTTTGCAACATATTGAGAGTTTCTTGAGCATGGATTTCTTAGTCAACATATGCTTTTGAATGCAAACGATGATGGGAATATGAGGCTAGGTCATTTGGACACGATTTAGCTGTGATTCTAATCAGCATATGATGGTAGGTCTATGATTTTTCCTCTACTTTTGAAGCATATTTGGCTGTATTTCAAGACAACATAACATAAGAGAATTGGTTGGAAATCCACATTTGCTTGCCATGTTTGAAGTATGCTCGGATTATGAATGTTTAGATGAGCATCATTGTATGTCGAGTGCTATGTTTTTTTAACCATTTTCATCAATGTAGAGTGATGCTTCATGTGGTACCTTCCAAAGGCATTTATATTTGCACTCAAGTGTATTCCCTTTTCTGTGTAGACATGGATTTTCATAGCACTTTGTATGTCTTTGGACTCTTTTTAAGACTTGCTCATAGTTCTGAAGTGGGTTGGATGAAAGTATATCATTTATATGTAGCAATCCAAATTCATCCTCATTGGATTGAATTATATGAATATGTGTGTCATGATTTTATTTTAGATTCAATGCTATAACATATGTATTGAAGAAACTCTTTGAAACATTGATTTGATCTAGGTCTTTCCAATTTAATGTTTTCATGTTAGGAGCTCCATCAAGTCATGAGAAACCATGTATATGTGGAGATCCATGAGTTGCCATTCATACCTACAAAAGAAATGTTAGAGTACTAGAACAAATACAAAATATGTAAATATTTTGTAGAGACACATGCAAGTAGTATATAGTGTGTACATGTACCGATAATTTGTTGTGTGCCTATTTTTTTTAACATCTCTTCATGCAAGAGTGAAAATATTTTATGCATATATGCAACTACAGTGTTGAGTATATCAATGATGTTACCATTACGCCAACTCCTCTCAAAGTTTTTACTCAAAATCATAATACAACATGTCCCCTTCTTTTATCTACCTAAATCTACATAAGTGACTCATCAATGAGGGGTATGCATGCCTAACCAGGTCTTACAATCATATGCCCATTTACATTGTGGTTAAACCCAACTCTCATACAATTTCCTAAATTACAATGTATGAATTACTTATTCTTCTTCGTCTACTTCCATGTGCTTGTTTTGCTTACCATGTGTCTTTCTCTTTATCCATTTCCTTCTTCTTTCTCTTTGCAAGCACGAACTTCATCTCTCTTCTCACAAAGTAACAAGTCATCTCCATTGTTTCCCATTAAATTATAAAATCATAATAAATTATGCATCACATATCTATGCTCCAAAATATATTCAATATTTTGAGTTTTAAACCATAGAAAATTAAACTGACATTAAAAAAATTAAAAAATTCAACATAGTTATAATCTTAGATATAGGCACGATCTAACTATTCAACAAGAGCCACGTGGTGGCAATGTCCCCAACATTGTCACCGGCTTTGTGGCTAGCTATGAAAATTATTTAACAAAAGTGATAAATGTGTGATAAACAAGGTAAGGTCCTTCAACAATTGTTTTTTACATTAAAAAAAAATTGTAATACCATTTTTATCTCCAAAGAACATAAAAATTAATTAATATAAAAATTTGCAAATATATATTATTAAAATTTGAAAATATAATTGTCCATTTGGTATAGTTTGAGTGGTTGGGAGGAATGATTAATATTTTCTCTGCCTAGTTTCAAATTGTAAGTGGCATACTACTCTTATGGATTATGTGATCTAAACATACCTTGATTTTATATAAATGTAAAGTGTTGACATATTTCCAAGTAAAAATATAAATATAAAGTATTATCATAACTTTGTTTCCATAAAATATATTTAAAAAAACTATTAGTGACCTCCTTATATATGTATTCACCATTGTTATAAATATTTTTAACATGAAAATATGATCTTAATATACAGAACTTGCTTTGATCTTTTTTTTGTGAACGCTTACAAGCCATTGACATTATTCAATGATAACACTTTATAAATTAAAAACAAAAGGTAAAAGCATCTGACCTTTCCATAAACATATAAATATTTATGTAATATATAAATGACGAAAAAATAGTGATTTCCCGTGCGCTTAGCTTTGTGCTAAGATCACTTTACCAACTTTTACATATAACAAAATCCCCGAGTCGAATTAAAACAAACAATTTTATTTCTGTGGAAGAGAAGGGTTTGAGTGGAAAGCCTTTCCGTGGCCATATATGAATCATGTTGTCTCTTTTGTATATACATGAGTTTCCTTTAACAACCTGAAAATCATCGTCGGCGGGCCTGTCAGCAATCCTGGAATTTATGAATGAATTTGTCAAAAGATTTTATGACATTTACTTACAAAGTGAAAACACTCTTATTCAACGTGGACACCGCCATGAAATTTTCTTCGTCAAGAAATTGCATGTCCACTTTGATTCTTTGCTTTATTTTGTCGTCGATCTCTTCAACGTCAATTGTAAGTGGATGATCCGATGCCTGCATGTTTTTCGTTATATAATTTTAAAGCTCTTAGTGACTGTGAAGTTTCAGTTAAAATAGGAAGAACAATTAGGATAAAGAAGATAACAGTACCATAACCCATCCCCACATGTCCGTGAAAGACAGAATGTGAGCATTGTAGGGCACCACATATGTTCAATCACACATTTCATTTGATTTGGTCAATTTCCATGAAGTATGGTTAATAAGCGAGAAAATTGGAAAAAAAAGCAAAGGAGGTGCAAGGTAGCTTACACTTGAAAACCTGTCTTAACGTGTTGTATATGGATGAGAATACCTCTATGTGTTTTAAGATGCCCACGGGTGCAGCCTATCATAGTCCATCTAGAAGGATATCAGTAGTTGAATTAAGAATTAGCTAATAAAAACAGTCATGGACAATACTGACAAATTAAGTAAAGCATAGAAAATAATTCTTGCCAAATTTGGATGGAATCTATTTAATGCAAACATTCTCCCTAAGAAGCTTCTAGATATTTAGATTGAATTTATTTTCCAAAAAGTTGAAGGCGATTCCACGGATTTGATTTTAAATTTAAAGGAAAAATTGTTGAAATCAAGAATCTTCTCAAGAATATCTATGTGGAATTCTAATAGCATTCACCTTCTATGACACTATTGGCTAGGGCGGGTTGATTTCAGAAACTTCAGTGAGTGAGGAGATCAATCACTCCTCTAACTTGATATTTTTAAGGACTTTAAACTAAATGAATAGAACTATCTATGAAACTCAAGCCTCGAACTGAAGTAGACTACAATTATCGGTGAGACTCCTACAACTACAGTACTGCTAGAATCATGCCTTATTATTATCAACTTATTTTTTATCTTGTTAATTGATGTATGATGTGACTCAACAAAAGAAGTCTGTCAAGTATAGTTTCTATAAGAACTTGAGCAATTTTATTGTAATGTTATACTTGAGTAAAACACTCCTCTGTGGCTCAGCTTTGGCTTTAGAACAAGCCTTATAGAAATATTTTGTGTACAATTTATAACAAGGACCTCCCTCCATAGGATATGTGAGGTGTCCTATTATGACGTCGAACCGTTCATCTCTGTTCTCGACCTCAGCCATGCATAAATTTTTTTCTATTAAAGCTATAAACTTTAGCAGGAACCTAAGAAGTATAAATAAATGAAGCATTAAAAATTCGTTACCTAGCATCATTTATAATGAGCTCAAGGCTTAAACTGCAAAATGCTTCTCGGTTCAGGACAAGGTATTTCAGGCAAAAATCAACAACATCCTGGAAGCAAGGTTTTATTTAAGTCTAAAAAAATTCAAAATAAAAGCAATAAAACCATAAATTAATGGAGATGTGTGGTTAGACCCTATCAATGTCACACATCACGGATTTCTTGATGTTATTGTGCCGTAATACCTCCTGAGCTATGGAGCCTTCACTGCCTCCCATGATGAAAATGATTTTGACTTTGAAATCACACATCATGACTACAAATTAGAATCATGAGAACTGAGTCTTTATCGACATTTAAAGGAATACAATTGAGGGATATATGTGGGATATTACCAAATTCAAATTACTTAATTACTTACTTTAGGTGGCAAATGAGTGTCAGATGCACAATGTCACGTCCCCGGCCCTCCGACCAGTGAAGAGGACGCTACCATGGCGTTAACCATCCGGGAAACCGCCCCATGAACATATATGTACATAAAATGCTGAAAAATGCTTTCAACTAGAACATGCATACATGATTATTTATCATACAGCGGAAGCAAACACGCGTTCATACAAGCATTCAACATGTTCATCATATTCATTAAACAATAAATATAAACACAGAGATGAAATGGTCAAGATTACTTATCTTATAAAGAACTCATCCCGCAACCAACTACGTTGCTACAACGTTCCACCCAACCATAGGCTAGCGTGCTCCTTAATCTCTCAGCAACGCTGCCACCCTCGAGCCGGGCATGATTCCCCAAGGAATAAGGAACAAGCAGGCTTACACATGGCCAAGGATACATAAAACACAGCCAAGCCAATGCAGTTGGGTTTATCAGGCCATCAACAAGATAGCCAAGCCAACATGGTCAGGTTTATCAGGTCATCAAGGAGCTAGGAAAGGCTAAATGATAAGTTGGTGAGCCCATTACAGAGCTAGGAACACCTACACCAAAACTATCCTGACTTCTAAGACACCCACACACACCCAACACAAGGAATTAGTCTCTTCTCTGCTACACAGTCCCTCAGGCCCTGACTTCCCTTCAAGTGCTATTCAGGGGTTGTGGAGAAGAAAGCCAGCCCTCTAGCTCTGTCTGTGTGGTTTCCAAACACACCAAGTTTATCAAGCAAACCAAGCCCCCATCGCTGCTCCCAACACAGTTTGAAGAACAACCACTGCATACACACAGTCAAACAAGCTTGGGCAAGGAAAACAATTCACAGCTTAGGAAAGGAAAACAACTCATGATTCATTATTTGCCCTATCGTGGCCAAAACGACTCCCAAACAACCCTATAGCAGGTCCAAAATGTAAGGAAGACCATAACAAACAAAATGAATCTTGAGAAGAACGGCGGCAACCACAAATCAAGGGAAGAACAATAGCCCCGATCTCAACATTGAAGTGACGGGAAAATTACACGGCCATACCATTCTGTAAGGAAAACATACACCCACACAATCCACAAAATTCGTATGGAAAACATGCACACACAGAACGTGAATGGCTTATTCATAAGGGAAAATCGTGGGTCAAAGAACACGGCTCCCAGCTCACTACCTAAGTAAAAAGCAGGAAGAATCCTGTGCGTGAGAATGAACAGAGCTATCGTCCCTGTGTGAGGATGAACCGACAATGGAGAGTAAGACGTAGTGGAGAGTGGTTTTCCTTTCCAATTTGAGGGTCAACCTGCTGGTGGAGTGTGCGTGTGGGTAAGGACTGACAGTCCTGCCACACTCCACTCCCCAGCCATAACTGCCCCAACTAATAGCAGAACTTTTAATGGTGGTAGTTGGATAAGACAAGGGAAAGTGGGCAAGTCAAAATGGTGTAACAGCTGACACATGGCTTTTCCCCATAGGTTCAAAGTTTAATAATCCCCCCTTTATCCTTAGGAAAATCATGTCCTTTTCAATATGGTTGTAGTGACATAGCTGGTTGGGGTTATTTAATTAAAAATACATATTTACATGACGCCAAAACTTAGTATATGCCGTGTACCATGATAGACCATCAACAATGATTCCAATCGCCGAAACATAACATAGACAAATCGATGGTGGGGCTTTTGCCTTTAGCTCCACACCATGATGAATTACAATATATACATCATGTACATTTAATGCAATAGGGTCAAAACTGGGGTGTTACACACAAGTAATTCATGATAGATAAACTCGTCCACTTCTGCACTTTGCAACTATTAGTCTATAACAAGCGCTTGTCCTAAAGAGCAATCAAGGATTAAATAACAAGTGCATGTTCGCAAGAGAAAGCAAGGATTATTTATGTTCATAGAAAAGGTAATTCACAATATTTATTTTATATATTTCTAGATAGTGTACTACATTTCTTTACCTTTTCGAATGGTTATATATTGAGCAGGGCTATATCCTGGTAACTGCTCACTCCAGTTTGAAGAATGTTGCGAAGACATTGATATTCATTATTTAGAGCACTTTTTTTTCTATATATATCCACATTTAAGCTTAGAAATATATATGGTGCGAAAATAAACGATAGGTTATTACAATTTAGTTCCGCACGATTAGAAAATTTACCTATTTAGCGCGAAACACCAGCAACGATTGTCTTCAATTTCTTCTTCATACCAAAAGTAGCGTCGTTCGTCTCTGAAAGTACGGTTTCAAATCCCTGGCACTCCATTGGAAACATTTATCGTGGTAATGTCGTTGTCATTCCCATTAACATGATGAATTGCATGCTCGTTAGCAGTTTCATTCTTGTCAACATAGGCATCACTATACAAATGTCTATTTCCATTGATGGGAAATCCATTTGTTGTTGTTTCCCCCATTTTATATGTTTTAAAGATGGGAGAAGTCAAAGGGAAGCAAGCGATTGCTAGAGATGTTGGAAGCACAGAGTAAGAGCGAAGGGTGAGTTTGAAGACGAGCAAGGAAGAGGGTGTTATAATGGTGGGGAGGGGCGCTCAACCTTATCATAGCATTATTGTTCTACTACGACGTGAGAATGCATCCACCATTACACAGATATTTTTCAAACAACTCCATTCTCTAGCATGCCATGCGAAGGGTAAAAGGTGAAGACATGCCAATGTTTAATGCATGTAGATTACGAGGGATACATCTTGACTCCATTCTCTGGAAACACGCCAGTTTTTAATGCTTGCAGACACCAGGTTGTGAACAACCTTTGGGAAATACACCCGCTTGTAATGCTTGTAGACACTAGGTTGTGAACAACCTTCAGGAATACGCCTTCTTGTAATGCTTGCAGACACCAGGTTGTGAACAACCTTTGGGAAATACACCCACTTTTAATGCTTGCAGACTACCTTGTTGATGGCGTGAACCAACAGGTTTAACATTTAAAAAGGATGACGTATTCCCATCGTCGCATGGTGGGAAACACATAACAAGGAAGACGTCATCGTAAAACAACCAATCAGACTCTAAAATTTTTTTACCAATAAATAAAATCATATTTCGTATGTTTAGATTTAGTTTTTTTTGAAAATTTGACAATCACCCTAAACTAATGTCCCCAACCGAAAACTATATGTCAGGGACATAATAATATAATAATAGATCCATGCATTTCTTTTCAAATCTTCTTTTATATATCATGTCCACTTAACTTATGATAAACATATTTCATAAGAAACTCTTCTTCATTTTTAAAAGACTTCCCTTTGAATTGACTTGGGGAATTAAATCATTCCCTTTTATCCCGCAATAGTGGCACAAGATTTGTTTAAACAAATATAATCCCACTCAACAGATAGCGAGAATAACAACATACAAATGAGGTAAAAAATTATGTATTCTTCCAAAAACTCATTCTTATATGTTACTCCTTTTTCTTGGTAAGACTCCTGAGACTCGATTTGTTATAACTTTAAGCGTCCATCCCAAGAACTTTGGATGATTCCTAGCGGGAAGACAATCTCATATTTGAGATGAATAAGACCCAAAATCAAATCTCAAGATGATCTCCACAACAAATAAGGTTGCGATTCATACATCATTGTTGTAGATCCTCTTAATACCAATTACACAAACATATACCTCTTCTTGAATCCTGAGTATGGAAGAAAAGGTAGTAAAACAACTAATTTGTAGTTTGAGAACTGAACTAGGTTCATGGATCACACAAACAAATTATTCGGCTAGCTAGGGTGGATTAATGCCCTCCAAGATTGGGGATTCTCACGCTTCGATCAATGAAATAGAAGATTTTGGATCTCTATCTTGTCCTCCCATCCATATGTTATAGTTCCACCCGCCCACAGAAAGTATGTGAATTATCTTTTCGTTGCATGCAGAAGGATAGAGAGCTCTGAATGGTTTAATTTATTGGTAAAACCTAAAGAGCTCCTTCATCCAACAAAATATTTAAAATTTTTGTGGTTGTAAAGTTTTTGGTTTCATGCTAATTAGATACATATTTAGTAAACTCTTTGAGAATATGTTGAAGGTTGAAAGAAAACATGCGAACCTAAAAAAAATGTAATTAGATACATATTTACATAGAAACAAAAGCTTAATTGAACCAAAATACTATTAGACATGTGATACATCTCACCTACATGTAGAGTAGAAAGTCGGATTAGAATAACTCCATTATCTCATCTACTTAGATGTAACCAACTTACTTGGTTTTCTGGAAGGATCTATCCAAACTCATACAAAAAACAATTGACAAAATAGACACACAATATGTTGTTGCGTAATTTTTGTAATTATATTAAAAAAATAATTTAACTTACGAAGACCACTTTTCATGTGTAACCCAATTATTATAGATATTGGTTGATGGACACATAAAATGGATTATTAAAAAATGGAAATAGAAATCAAAAGTGTTTTCTATGTCAATTATGAGTGGCACCAAATCTTATTTCGGCAAGCATACATTCAAACACATGGACATGATTGTATTCGAAATGATAATAAGTTACAGGCATAACTAACATACAAATGAATGAAACTCATAGTCTCTAAAATAGTATTCAATCCTAAATGAACATAAGAAAATTGCTATTGGTAAACAATTGAGTATGATAACAAAGAGGACAAATATAAATATGAATGTAAGTGTAAAGGAAAGGAGGAAAATTTTGAATATGAATGTAATTTTCCTTATCTTCATCATTCATTTTTAATCACTGGAATGTCTAATTGCAAGTGGAGACACCAAAATATTCAATAGGTCTAATTGTAAGGTATCCCCAACACCAGTAATAATAGGTTTAAAATTGATGATGGATCAACTATGGATCCTACAATGTTCTTTAGATCGGGTAATCGACACAATTGGTGGCATTGTCCTTAACATCATCTTCAATGTTTCCAACTGGGTCTTGTCTTATTGCAATTGCTTGGTGAGTTGATCAAGTTTCTCATCTTGAATGACACTACCCCAAAATTGTGTCATTGCCTCAGTGACCTTCTTTGCGTCTTTCTCCATGTCATCAAACTATGCCGCAATCTCCTCAATGGAACTCTTCCTCTATGCAACCTACTCTGGTGGTGTCTCTGGGTAAACTATAGCATTTAACATGATGTTATACAACTGGAGTTTGCACGATGACTTCTCCAAGTCTCTTGGCCTTGGCAACTGCGTCCAACTCTATTGTGCTTTCATGGATATACTGGAAGGAATTTGTAATAGCCTCTTCTACCTATATTTTTTTTGTTGTTAGCTGCTCCTTTACCTGTCGCAATTCTTCAAATTCCTTCTTCATCGCTTCTTCTTCAATCTGCGACCGTAAGTACTGGTCGGTGAGCTCATTTTGTCTATATTCCAACTCCTAGTTATAAACTTGCTACATGTGTACTAGTGCCTGGGTCGATAGTTTGTTAATGTCCAACGAATGCTCTGCAGTTGCTGCAGTGAGGAGTTGACATCCTCTTGTCCAGCGTTGACATTCTTTGGTAATCCTATGGATCCATCCAAGCCACCAAGCAAATTAATATCAATAGCCAACTATAAGTGAAGGGATGCTCCCTGTCCTGAACTACGACCGTGTCCTCAGTCAATTGGTTCAACAAAAAGAGGGACCAATTCATTTGGAATCACTCATTGTATTTCTGCACGCATGCAATCACCCCCGAAGTGCACTGAATAGGGTGATTCTTCTTGATAATCTTACTTTCCAGAATCCCTGCACCAATATGCACCCCTCTGTCGTTAATGCCGTCGATGTGATAGGATCTTCCATCGCGTTGCAAATCATACCTCTCTTTCAATCGTGCCTTTAGTTGCTTATCATTATCTCGGCCTTTGAAATATTGCAATGGGTCGGGCCCATCCTTCGGCAACCCCATAATCTCAAAAATAAAATCAACAGCGAGTGTGATTGGTGTGTCCAACCACAACGTTCCTCCATGGAAGCACGCCAATAGCTTCTTGACACATGCATTCACTTCATTCAACCACCCAAAATGTGGCATGTTAATGAGCCCCAACAACCCAGACTTATCTAGCACTTGCGCCCATGGTTGAGGAATACGCACTACTGGTCCTCCTGCGACCGATGGTAGTGACTCATACGGCTCATCTACTACATCCTTCCATAGAAATAAGTCATGATAATTGTACTTCATATTCATTAACGCAAGGACAATGCTGCTGGTGCCGACCATCTTTTTCGACAGGAGCGACATTTTCGGCTAGTACTTCTAATTTTTGGTCAAGCGTCGAGGCTTCGCACCAGGCCGGGTGGGATTAATGTACCCTGGAATATCCTTAACAGAAACCCCAGTGTGAACTGTTGATTCAACAACTTCGAAGCTAGAGGGCTCCATCTGAGCAGTTCCTTCCCCTTGATCTCCTGGTCACTTGCTAGGGTTCATTGTATCTAAGGAGGGTATAAGAGTCGATCCCTTAAAGGTTGAGGCAATACTTCAATTATCTCCCCCACGTAATATTAGACATCTTCAGTGTTTGCAAGGCATGGCAAATTTCTTGCGGAGATTCGTGGTTAATTTTGCCAATTTGACTAAAGGCTTTATGCATCTTTTAAAGGACACTGCTTTTTGCTGGGATGAGTGGCCCAGGAGTCCTTTGATGCTCTTAAGTGAGCCTTAGCATTGACCTTTGATGAAATTTTGTGAGCTTGTTATCGAGAGATGGAGGATTGAAGTGGTGGAGGACTCGGTTTCTCTGGTTCGTAGAGGTGCCGACAGAGGTTGTCATTCTTGTAATCTTTGATTCACATTAATAGAAATATCTTTTCATGTCCAATAATGTGTATTTAAATGAATATTGAATCCATGGATGCTTTTAAATGCTTATATGTTATTGATTATATATGCGAGAGTAGGCCTAACACAATTATATAGCATGCTTGTCTTGTTTGTTGATTGTTGAGAGAGCAAATTGCTAACACAAGTGATATTGGAAAAGCTCAAGGGGGATCTACATCAACCATCTGGAATAAGGTATGTTTCGAGATCCTTTAGTGTTAGATGTTTATTTATCTTGCATATTGGGAAGGGATTGATTTTTGTGGTTACTCTGTTTGTTGTGGTACCCCAAGCCATAGGAAGTTTTCTCTGTAATAGTAATAGAATTAACTAGATAGTGACCTAACCAGTGCATCTGTAACTTACCTAGATGCTTCAAGAACTTGCTGTCATAGAGCATCACTAAATCTCCTTACATCAATCCTTATTGATGTGCTGATGGAATCCTGCGATAAAATGGTCTTATTTAAGATGCACACTCTTCTAAGGCTGCGTCATCATCCATACCAGTTGGTGCTGCAATGCACAGGATGGGGATGATGTACTCCATAGGCATGACTGCCTCTTTCCCATATACTAATTCGAACAATGTTTTCCCCATCAATATCTCGCAATTGGTGTGATACACCCACAACACAGTTGGAATCTTCGAATCCCAATCATCTCAGTTAGCATTACATACCTTTGTAAGTGCATGCTCCAATATTTTGTTGAATGCTTCTACGGTCCCGTTTTCCTATGGATGATATGGTGTAATTTTCTTGTGCTGTATCCGCAGTTCCTCTGTCAGTGCTCTTACTGTGCAATTGATAAAATGGCTTCCCTGGTCACTCATAAATACTGTTGGACATCCAAACCACATCACAATGTTATCAAATTGAAATCTTGTTGGTGTCGCAGCAGTGCAGTCCACAACTGGGGCAGCCTCCTCCCATCTTGTCAAGTAGTCTGTTGCTGTGATTATGTACCGCGCACCAGTTATTTTTTTGGGTGGGTTGATTGGACCCACAAAATACACAACCCATTTATTGAAAGGTTGCAAAGTCACCTGCGGTACTAGCGGAATCTCATCTCGCTGCGATGGCTTCCTAGTGTGTTGAAATTTATCGCAGCTTCACGCATAATATGCCACATCATTATGGATGGTAGGCCACCAAAGACCTATGCGAAGAACCTTCATTGTTGTTGCACGACCCCTGTAGTGCTCCCTAGTGACTCCCCCCCAGAGGTAATAGAATTACCAAGATAGGGACCTAACCAGTGCATCTGTAACTTACCTGGATGCTTCAAAAACTTGCTGTTGTAGAGCAGCACTAAATATCCTTGCTGAAACTATTTGTTTTTTATATGGCGATCATGCCACGTATTTTGTTGATCCTTCTCAATGCGCTGATGGAATTCTGCAATAAAATGGTCTTCTTCAAGCTGCATCAACTGTGATGCACGCTCTTCTAAGACTGCGTCATCATCCATGTCGGTTGTTGTTGTAATGCACAGGATGGGGACAATTTACTCCATAGGTATGACTGCCTCTTTGCCATATACTAATTTGAATGGTGTTTTCCTCTTCAATCTCTTACAATTGGTGCGATACACCCATAACAAAGCTGGAATCTTCATATCCCAATCATCTCAGTTAGCATTACATACCTTAGTAAGCGTATGCTCCAAGATTTTGTTGAATGCTTCTATGGTCCCGTTTTCCTGTGGATTATATGGTGTAATTTTCTTATGTTATATTTGCAGTTCCTCCATCAATGCTCTTACTGTGTGATTGATGAAATTGTTGCCTTGGTCACTCATCAATACTCTTGGACATCCAAATCACGTCACAGTGTTATCAAATAGAAATATTGCTGATGTCGCAGCAGTGTAGTCCACAACTGGCAAAGCCTCCGCCCATCTTGTCAAGTAGTATGTTGCTATGATTATGTACCGCACACCAGTTATTTTTCCAGGTGGGTTGATTGGACCCACAAAATCCATAGGCCATTTATTGAAAGGTTGCAAAGTCACTTGAGGTACTAGCGTTATCTCATCTCGCTGCGATGGCTTCCTAGTGCATTGACATACATCGCAGCTTCGCACATAATATTCCACATCATTATGGATGGTAGGCCACCAAATACCTACGTGAAGCACCTTCCTTGATGTTTCATGACCCCCGTAGTGCCCCCTAACAACTCCAGCTTGTGCTTCTGCTAAGATATTCCCTTGTTCATGTGGTAGGACACATCGTCGCAAGATTTTATTTGGTCCCAACTTATACAGGTGTCTGGAAATCAACTGATAATATGAAGCTTTAACCACCAACTACTTATTTTGACTTGTAGAAATTTCTTTTGGTGCGATTCCTGTCGCCAAAAATTGGATTATTGAGGCATAATGGTCGTCTTCCATGTCATCTAGAAATAACTGTGCATCGAGCAGTCCATCTTCAATATTAATAGGATCTTTACCTGTTTCAATTATGGATAAATGCTCAGGGCCAGCATTCAAGCGACCCGGTTTTATAATTATTTCAAAATCAAACTCCTGAAAGAGAAGTAACCAACGACATATATTCCCCCCCAACACAGGCTTATA
>LPNX010278966.1:3766-16768 GCA_001517045.1 Pseudotsuga menziesii | reverse complement strand
TTCCTCCAAAATTAATCAATATTATTTTATTATTTTAACTATTATTTTATTATTTTCCTTAGGAGGCCCATTTTAGACCCCAAAATTCCTCTAATGTGACCAGGTACTGCAAATCATAGTGGTTAGTAAACATATTAAAGTGTCCACCTAAAAGGTAATGCCAAAATTTTTGCAGCGCATAGACCATCGCCAGACCTTCGCGCTCTGTGGTCATGTAATTCCTCTTAGCGAATGACAACGTCCGACTAGCGAAAGAAATTGGGTGATCCAGATCTCCTTCTCTCAGATGCGCAGGCACTACTCCTAGCGCAATAGAAGATGCATCAACATGCATGTGGAATTCTTTGTTCAAATCTGGGAATACAAGTATTGGTGCTGAAGGCATCTTGGACTTCAACGTGTCGAAGCTACTTTGGAATTTTGGACTCCATATAAAGACATCATCCTTCTTTAGTAGTTTCTCCATCGGGGCAGTGATTGCAGCATATCCTTTAATAAATTTGCAATAGTATCTAGTGTGCCCCAGTGTCGCCCTGAGCATCTTTACATTGGTCGATGGTGGCAAGCTCAAAATGAGTGCTATCTTTGGAAGATCAACTAGTAATCCTTTCTTGCACACAATGTGACCTAATAGTATCCCAAAATGGTGTGGAAAAAAAGAACTTCTTGGAGTTTAGCATGATTTGATGCTGTCGAAACCTCTCCAACATCAATCGAAGGTTTCCCAAATGATCCTTGATTAGGACATACACTGTCCAATCATTCATATACACCTATAGGAGCTTCTGAATGAAATATTTAAATGTTGCGATGACAACTAGGGAAAATATTGCGGGCGCATTCTTCAACCCAAAAGGCATCACCTTGTATTGGAAGCAGCCCCACTCAGTGACAAAGGTGGTTTTGTGTTGATCCTCCCTAGTGATTCATATCTGGTGATAACCAGAGAATCCATCTGTGAAAGAGTACATTTCTTGATCGCCTACTCCTTCAAGTACTTCATCAGTGAACGGAATCGAAAATGGGTCATGCATACAGGCATCATTCAATTTTCTTAAGTCGACACAGATCCAAACTTCACCTTTTTTCTTGTGTTGGACCACGATGGGACTGATCCATTTTGATTCTTCTACTGCCTCAATGATTCCACCATCCAACATCCGGTCAAGTTCATCCTTGACTCTTTATTTTTATCGTGGATTTAGGTGATATGGCCTTTGTCGTACTCATTCTAGCATCCAAAAACCTTCCGAATTTACCTCCCCCACAACTTCCTTTCCACAACAGCCTTTCCACAAGTGGATTGTAGGATGTGGGATGCGGGATGTCAACTTCCCAAAGTTTCTCCACGTAAATCTCCTTCCGCAAATTTTCTCCCACAGCTATTATGACCGTCATATCTTTGCGGCCTTCTCCACGATTGTCAATCTACTCTTTGGTGCGGATCTCATAGATATATGTGGATTCTTTATCGCCCTTACAACTTCCATTATGGATCTCTATTGGACCATCAAATCTTCTTCTGTGGACTCAATCTCCACCATTCATTCTTTGCAATAAACTGGTTAAGGAAGAAAATATGCGGGTTGCACCAATTGATTATAGAATCGATCAATCAATCCTGCAATCTCTAAGATTCATTATCCTAGCACTTCTATGCATGAATTTACAACCTATTTCAACTACTCAAGCAGCAAATTCATGCATGAATCAACAATTTCACAGAAATATACAGATGTTCAAGAAACCGTCGAAGTCATCTCTTCATGGATTCACAACTCAAAATAGTAAATGCATAGAGGCTAATAATACTGTAAATACACAGCTACTCTTCCTATTAAGAAACCACACAAACACACAGTTCAGATCTTTTCTTTAGTCTATTCAAAATATTTACAAGTGGAACTAGACGAAGGTCTATCTGTCTCTCTGCAAAATAAAAATTCTAATGCTGAAGAGAAGAACCCCCTCTAACTCTCTAATTTGCCTATTTAAGCTAAAAATTTACCTCCTACACTAAGTGGTCTTGTAACTGAAAACAAACAACTACAAAGCATGATGAAAACATCATTGTCTCAAAGAAACCAATTGCGGCTTGATCTCCATGCAAGGAGTCATGATATGCAATCACTCCTATCGGTACTAACAAACTATGACTCATCAAAACACAAAAATATGCCACATCATGGTACCAACTCATCACATTTCTAGCATGCCATGATGCTCCTACATCATAATGACATGGAATAATTGCATCCACATATTGCATGTCAAAGACTACACAGTGTGCATCATCGTGATGGTCACGATGCCATGCATGCCGTACTTGCCTACTTTATTTATTCTTAATGCCTTCATTAATGAGTTCCCAGGTAATAACTCCATATTTCTAGGTTGAAGGCAGTCGTAAGTAAAGTCAGATAACTAGGTGGATGGTCGTAAGTAAAGGGTCATCATAGCAAGCAAAGGTGGATACATGCGGTAATACGTACTTGAGTTGTAACTTACTATTTATAGGTAGATATAGACTTCCATTACTCTACTCTTCCTTCTCAGGTGGAATCATGTTGTATAGTGATAATATGGACCACACCCTTCCTTACTGCTATTTTTACACATACCTTTACTGCTACAGAGGTAAATTCTATCTATGAAGGATGATTTCATATACACTATAGATCTACGCTGCTTAACAAAACTGGCTTACACCCGATATTTAATTAGGAATTAGCATTTATTGGTTGCTTTAATTATATCAATAACTTTGATTAGAACTTAGCAGTTGATAGGGAAATACTCTAGAAACAACTCAGGAAAAAGAGTACAGGACTGGATGAAAACTGTATGGAATCTCTAAGGAAGAGAAGAAACAATGTACCAAATTTTCCTCCCTTCAAAAGACCTAGAAATTTTAAGTTAATCCTTCAAACTGATGCTTCAGATGTGATGGTCATGGTGGCAAGAGGTATGATATGACGTGCTTCGTTAGCAAAAGATTATTTCAAATTTCACTTCTTGTCATCATTTGTTTTGGATTTCTCTTCATAAAGATTCCTAAACCAAACTTTCCATGGTTGCAAGAATAGATTACTGACCAAATCCAATTTTTAACCCAAAATGGTACTGACGCAAATTGAATACTAGTTATATTTGATGAAATTCAAATAACTCCACATGGCGATTCTAGTGCAAGAAATCCATAAACCGACTACCACACTAAGCCAAAATATTAGTAGAAATACATAAACAAAGATATAGAAATAGGCATCTCCAGGGAATTCTATCAGGGGCATTTGTGGCCGTCTCGCATTATCTTCTAGTTATTGTACCAGGGACAGACCTGCTTGTTTCCATAATAACCACGAGAACACACATACATTTCTTGCAACACTTCTGGCAGTACAACATCCTTGGTTTCTGATACTATGTCTAAGAACATATCCTTGTACATGCATTTGGGAATTCTAGAAAAGTACGTTCAAATCCATTGAGCCAAGAAATTTAAACAAAAAACGACAATGCCATTAATTTACAGCAAGTACTCCACTAGGTCTATAAATAACGAGATGAGTGCAGGATGCCTTATCGATTCATAGACTAAAACAAAAAGAACAACAATGCAAAGACATAAGGGAAACAAATCATTGTATATATGGAAAAGGTAAAGCATTCAATATTGGTACCTTCTCAATTTGATACTCATGATGCAACACATATTCAGGTCCCGTGTCCATTAACTGAAGGAACAACATATTAGATATAAAATTTCCATGAATGTTGATATTCACTCATTTCAATCAGAAATTAAAGTGGGTTTCGATTCCTCAGGGATTTAATGCATCTTCACCTTACATGACAGATCAACGATTTAATTAGATGGTAGCTTAATGACACATTACTCACCTTTTCTTGCAAAGACTAGATTGCAAGAAACACCACCCTAACCATCAATAGTATTAGTCCCGCCATCGTCATTGCTCGATGAACTTCACTACTTCTACTGATAAAGGTTAATTGGAGATATTATATAGAGAAAATTTGTTGGGTTTGTTCATTAATAGGGATGGGTATAGGACGGTTGGGGCAGTTGAATCCAGGTGTGTTTGTTTAAGTTAGCATAGCTTCTAGCATGAGTTAATAATAAAACTCCTCGGAGAAAGAACATCTCGACACCACCACCGGTAGAGAATTATTGTCCAACCCAAAAATTACAAATGGAAAACAAAATAGATCAGAAAAAAGACAGAAGTAAGAATGATGAATGATAACTGATAACAATATAGCAAGAAGCAGAGAAAACATTACCCAACTGGGAGAAATTCGTTGTGTATAGATGCAACTATCCAAAGACCCCATAACGGCTGGAAACCCCTTCCTCGAACCAGCAACCATCTTGAAAGGAAACATAACTAATACAATTGGGTTAGGAACACAAGCACGAGAAAACGATAATGCTTTCAAACACTCCAAAGGAAGCCAAGTGTGGGAGCTAGAAAGCCCTTCGGATCCCAAATAGTAGAATGGAAGCATCATCGAATTAGGTGCGACAGGGTGTATCTCTGGATGTAGTTCTTATTCTCACATGTAGATTCTGAATAGACCAAAACTCTACAAAATCAAACCTCAACAAAGCACTGCCAAGATTCAAAGAGAAGTTGTGGCATTTGAGCATTGTGTCAATTGAAGACAATTTGCATGAGCATCGTGTCAATTGAAAGAGGTATGACAGGAGAAGACAATTTGCATAAGAATCATTTCAATTGAAATAGGTATGACAAGCCATGTGCATAAACACAAACCATTCAAGGACGTGGGAGGAAAATTGTAGATATTTATTAACAACGAGACGTACAAAACTTTGGCTCCACCTCTTGAGGTTGAAGGTATGATTATTTCTGTATGACCCGAAAATAAAGAAGACATGAATCTGCTCTATTTATTGTTGTGGTATGACCTCAATCTACAGAAAACCAATATTTATTTCAACAAGGAAAAACTTGCATATAATGTTAAATGGCTCATTCACTCATTCGTAGATATTTATCGATATTTGTCATTTTTTTGTCATCTTTGAGTGGAGTTGTAGAGAGTTAGAGATCTTCGCAATTCAAAATTTTTTGCGAGTGTCATTCAAAACCTAGGTGCCCAACTATTTCGAAGAATCTGAGAAAGTAATTTCACTTGTCACCGTCCAGACCATTGGATTAGGTCCCACTGGCTAATGAAATATCATTTCAAATGTATTGGGATCACAAGGGTAACATAGTGAAGTAAGCTAAGCTAATCTTCCTATAAATATATTTTCTAAAATAAATTGATGGAAATGTATGAATGAATAGGTTTTACTATAGAATAATTGTTCTTAATCCATAAAAATCTTTAACTTTCTATATCATCCAATTTCATTGAAAAAATTAATGCAAAGTTAGCTATATAAAAGATGTTTTGGAACATAACCTTGCAAATGATGGAAGGTTTTGAAGGTACCTACAATTCCATTAACTATGGTGGTGGTGTCGAATGAGAGGAGAAACAATATGTCAACCCACGACTTTCGTCCGATTGATACCAAGTTCCCAATGAAACTCTCAGCGCAATTCAAATCAAGGTATATGGCAGATCAAGAATGGATTGAGAATTCCAATAGTTGTTCGTTGTACATTGTTGATCATCAATGGATGAATGTCTGTTCAAACAAATTATTATTAAAAATGAAAAGTCATACAACTCTACTTAAGGCGCAAGCTCTATAGAATAGAAATGCAATAGATAAAAGTTATTATTATTATTAGAAATGCACAAGCTCTATTATTATTGTTACTATAATGTCGATTGCTACAGTTACGCTTAGACAACATATTTAAATGGCAGACTTTCTGGTGGATATAGCTGAGTTAGATGCACGTCCACTTAACATTTCTACATCTTCCAGCACCACGAGATCTTGTGGCTTGAAAATACCATGAAACCTTTGAATTGCACTCTCTCTAACACCCAAATCTATGGTAACTAAAATCTAATATTATAACTAGTTACTAAAATTTATATTACGAAATAAACCTAAATTAAATCTAATTTTATATTTTATATTTATAATTAAAGTATAAAACAAAATATATATTATAAATTTTAAAGATTTAAACTTTTAAAATCTAAAACTAATTATGACATGATTATGGACAAAATTAAAAATGAAATAAAAAAATTTAAATAGTTCTTAAAATATATCTGAAATTTGCTTTAATTTTTTTTTTGAATATCAAAGTTTCGAGCAACTTGTTGGGCTCATAATCAAGAGTTGAGTGTTGATCAAGTTCAAGAAACTTTTGTGAATTAATATAGGTTACCTCAATAGTTCTATTTTATAATATGTGCAAAAAAATGTAGGCAAATTTACAGTATTATGTCAAATATTCGGCGGTTTTCAAACTGCCTCCAATTTTCCGTATAGAAAAGTCAAATACGACCGAATTATGCTACTATGATCCAAATAGTATAATTTTAAGAGGCCAATTGAATTTCCAACAAAATAATTTAGTTTCCTTATTACTTGGAGGTTAATAAGATAAGCAATAAACAACCAGTAACAATGTATCTAGTATTGTTGTATAGATAATTAGATCAGATAAGTCCATATCTTAATAGCAATATTGCTTGCTAACATGTAACATGTAACCAGCGTTCAAAATTGAACCCTTCACAGCCGTTCTCGTAAGTGTAAAGTTAAAATTGCCCTTCAAAACAATTTTAAAACATGAATTTTACCCTTTGAATTAAGAAGGGCATAATTTATATCAACATTTCAAAAGAAGGGACACAGTTGAAGTTACCCGTCCATATAAATTTCTCAAGATATTAAAATTTCTATGCTATAAAGTTCAACTCATCATTCAAAATATTGGAAATATGATAAATTGTAATCACTCACTCACTCATCCCATGCACTCACTGTTTAGTTGTGCAAGATGACCAGTAATCATTGATGACTACGAGACACTAGCCATCGAGATGTGACTCTGACTCCCGAGTTACTTGGGGCTGCAATCTAAAGTGTGACAATGTGTCAACAACTACGACTATTAAAACAAAAAGAACTACTAGTTTACTACTAGGCCTGAAACGAGCTCAAAACTTAGTTCCTACTACCTATGTCCACTCTTTTTTTGCCAAAATGAAATGAAAAAGGTCGGTTTGGTGAGTCCTCCCCTATAAGACTTCATTTCTTGCATGAGTATCATGGACTCATGACAACTATAAACAACACTCGATGTCATGTAGCTAGAATCACAAACTATGCAGAGGTCAATTTATGCATTGTTAAAGAGAAGTGTCATTGGGCACACGGTATGGAAAAACAATGGTTATTAATAAAATTAAAAAAACAATTGGTCGCTCAAGAATAGTCTTCAATTTGATGGGTGGCATGATTGTGATGTAATCTCCCTCCGTCCTTCCAAATAGTGTGGTTTCTCACAACATTTGTCCTCAACGCCACCAAAATACATATAAAAATTACTTGTATTTACATCCTCTTCCCTCTAAATCCTCATCTAATAGTCATAACTAAGGATTATTATTCATGCATATCCTGACCTTATAATACGAATTGGGTCAAGGAATAGAGACAACCGTAAAATATTAAATGTGTCAAGATGCAAAGAGTAAGAGACAAGTATAAGTAAAGGTGCCCGCAAGAAGCTGCTACCCAATTATGATGAAACGGGAGAGTACAATAGGGGTATATCAACAACGTGCACGCATTGCATAGATGCACGCACTCGCTTCCGCTTCGGACTAACGAACCTCCACGCCGGATTGCTAGCATGGGAAATAAGAGCATGCATGTGCCTGTGGATGCGTATGCGCATTTGGACATGCGGGCGTGTTCGGCGCGATAGCAACGACCCCCAAGGAGACAAATTTGACCCCCAAGGAGCCCAACCAACTTGTACAAATCGCCTAAAATGACGCTGGAGTAAGGTAAATAGAGTAGGAATGCAATTTTTTTGTTTATTTCATTGTTTTTATTGTTTTTAAAATAAAATACAAAATTAAAAAGAAATTGAAAATCAATTGAAATGGGCAAAATTTGATACTGCAAGTACAAATTACCTAAACAAAATGACCAATACCAATGAACCATCTGAATAAATGAATGAAACAAACCAAACAGAGGACCCAAACCCTGAATTAAATGAAGAAAACCCTGAATTAAATGAAGAAAGCCCTGAATTAAACAAAGAAGAAAACCCCAAAGATGAATTACATGGGGATTTAAACCAATTAAGAATTTTGACTGATGAATTGAATAACACGAGGGAACCCTCTCGGGTTTCCCTCACTACATCAATACAAAACATTATAGAATCTATCAACATTGCCCATAGTGAGATAACCAGTTTGAGCGAATATAGGGCTCGACTGAGAGACATTATAGCACTGGTATATCCAAAGAGGGTATAAAAAACCTAAATATCATAAAAGCCCAACTGTGGAGCAAATTTACTGATCCTAGAATAGGACAACCTCCAGATATGAGGAAGAGGGGAGTTTGCATGGACTGGTGTAATTACCAACCATGGAGAGAAAACTGGAGGAAGAGATGGTTCATGGTATTCGACAAGCCTCCATGCAACAATGTCGATGTCCCACAGTATTTTCTTAGGAAACTGTGGGCTAAGTTTGTGTTAGGGTTCCATGTGAACTACTTCGACATCACTAAGTTCCAAGGCATCAGTTTTGGCTCAGCCCAAGATCGACCTCATGCCCACCGGAACCCACTCAAAGGACCTGTTACACCTAGGCGAGAGCCAGACCTGCCTCCTCAACTCCCTGGGTTAGGTCACATGCTAGATGAGATCCATGAGTCCATTAGACGTGCCATGCGACACCTTCTCAGGCATATCGCATTTGTGGCTATGTCCTCACAGAGTGAGCAGGACCCCCCCCCAAGAGACACACTTCTGCACGATCTACTGGTGGTGGGCGAGGGAGAGAAGATATAGGTGGTAGCTAGGTGGATCCATCTAGCTCGAAGAGACCATTTCCACATCATTGTTCTCGTTGTGGGAATCCATGCCAGGTTCCCTCGCAGGAGCATGGCACAGAGAGCTACCTACACCAGGATAGTCATTATTTTATTTAATGTCATAATTTATAATAAATTTAACTTAGAATCAGATGTTGATGACTTGATTTTTTTAATGTACAACTATTCAGTGTCGAGTCTCCAACACACGGGTGGGAGGACGTTGGTTCCTTCAACCTAGATGGAGCCATGGAAGCTGTAGAGGACATCGCAACACCATACACACAGGTAGTTTTATTTCAGTAATTAAATTTAATGTTAGTAGTAATTGGATGTTAATCGTTGCATATTTATTTAAATTGTCGGCCCATATTTATTTAATATTTACTAATTTAATCTAAATATTTTTGTGCAAATGAACAGGTGTCCGCAGGATTGAGTGAGCAACCATCCCCACCAGGGATTAGCAGATCCCCTCGTGAGAAGGTACCTTTTAATAAAGTATAAATTTAATTTCAGTCTTGATGGCTTATATTCATATAGTTATATTTTTTTATGTACTAATACACGATGCCATGAATATGTATGCAAGACCCACCACATAGGCAAGTCGGTGTCACTATCTCTCCATCGAATGCCTTTTTCCCACCATATATGCTAGGTGTAGCCCCTGGCATACATGTACCTTTCCCTGCATCCCTCCCCACCCCGTTCCATCCATCCCTTGTCTCCCACCCATCACCACACTTCCATCCATCTCCCCCTGCCCCACCCATCCACTTCCTCCGTTGTAGTTTCCCATGTTTCCACCCTCCCCCCTCCGACCACATTACACCATCCATCCACATTCACCCATCCATCCACCCCATACTAGACCTCATCCCCCTCCTCCATATTCCCCCACCACCGTCATTTCCTCTTCCATGGTGGCTCGTTCCATTCTATAGCCAGTGGGTGTTTATCACCATACATCACTACTTCGCCCACTCCAGTCCACACCCTTTCCCACTGTGCCCCCTAGTGTTGTAGCCAACATCGATGCGGCTGCATCCTCCACTATTCCATCCACCCTAGCATTAGAGCAGGTTGTACAACCCACTGCTCCACCTGCCACCCCTGAGGAGTAGTCGATTGCTCCACCTGCTGGCCCCCAGGACCAACCTGTTGTGTTCACAGTGATATTGATTAGTTTATGAAAATCTCATTCAATATTAACAAAAATTAAGATAGAAGTAAATTGTATGAGTTATCTTACTGTTTAAATGTTGCAGGGTGGCATTCCTGAGAGACTTGGATCACTGAGCAGGGTAGCTCGCTCACCACTTACGGTCTTGTCTTAGGTGAGATATTTAAAATTTGAAAACATAATTTTGATATTTAATTTGTGTTTTATACTTGTATAATTTCTTGTAGGAGTTGACATTTGATTGTTGTCATTTTAGAGCCCATGGGGAGATGATCGAAGTAGCTAGGAGAACCGATCTTCCTCTAGCTCGAAGAAGAGGAATATCGATTTTGGAGTTAGACCTGGGAGCTCCGAGGGCGGGCAGGAGGATTGAGAGAGCCTCCTATGTACACTGGCCATGATGTGGCATTTTTCCACGAGTTGCCATATTTTTTATACGGCACAAGTTGCCATATTTTGTATATGATTGGATATTTTTGTATATTAATATATCATTTTGTACTTCTTTACAGTAGTAGTTTACAATTGATGCACTTGCAATACTTATTGTTGACGAAGCAATAAAGTCCATAATTTCATAATAAAATGCATAAAAAATTTAACACTGTAGGTTAGTTAACAAAAAAATACACAAATGCATAAAAATACAGTCTTATTCATTGTCCAAATTGCAATAGAAAGAACTTGTCTGCCTTTGGTATTTACATAGTAATTCTAACCTTTGGCCTTCTACTCCATTTTTTATCCTTGACTAACCCTAGGACTATCTATCAAACTAGATTGTAATACTACCTATTAGGCAGCCATAAGACACACCTAAACCATTCTATTCTAGCCTAACCCTTGCTAAAACCCTTTCCCTAGACTCCTAGCTTTCCCTCTCTCTAAAGCAAGGCTTATTCCTTTCATTTCCACACTACTTAGACCCCCACGACTCTCCCTATATCTCTGACTGTAATATCCATTTTGGACAACCCTAGAACACCACTAACTCATCCTAAGATTCCCTAAGATATTCACTGTAATATCCTATTTAGGGCAGCCCTAATAGCCTTCTTACCCACCTATCATATCCTAAGGTCACTTCCTTGCCTTCCTATTTTACCCACTCACTAACGTCTCACCTCAAATTTGTCCATAACCCAATTTAAAGTGGCACAAAGACACCCTAAAGGGACTGTATATAAACAATCATTCTCAGCCATACTTAAACAAATTTGACAGTGGTATATAAAAATCCATAACTTGGCACAACACTAAAAAATTCCTTGAATTGCTTGCAAGTCATTGTGTCATCAAAAGCCAAGTGAATATACTTCTTATCATTCCTACTTGACTAGAAATTACAACTTGGAATTTCATTAGACATTTTACTTGAATGTAAAGAGTTCACGAAACCCTACCAACTAATATAGCATACCATAACATACTAACATCATACCATTCTAACATACCATGCCATATTAGCATACCATACCATACCCTACAATACTAACATCATAGTACATACCCTACAATACCCTATGATACTAACATAATACCATGTACTAACATACCATAGCATACCATACTAACATACACCATACCATACCATTTTAGTTCCATCACATAACTTGTAAAGAGGTCATAAAACCCTACTTCCATCTCATAACTTCTCAACCCTAGTTATAGCGTGCAATTGTAAATCATGAAACTATAGCATGCAATTGTAGTTCATGAAACCCTAGTATGAAATTCTCAATGAGATTGTAGTTCATTAAAACCTAGCATGCAATGGTAGTTCATGAAACCGTAGGTGTGTTTCTCTTTTCCATCTCATAACTTGTAAGGAGGTCATAAAACCCTACTTCCATCTCATAAATTCTCAACCCTAGTTATAGCGTGAAATTGTAGATCATGAAACTATAGCATGCAATTGTAGTTCATGAAACCCAAGTATGCAATTGTAGTTCATGAAGCCCTAGTATGAAAGTCTCAATGAGATTGTAGTTCATGAAACCTTGGCATGTAATTGTAGTTCATGAAACCGTAGGTGTGTTTCTCTTTTCCATCTCATAACTTGTAAAGAGGTCATAAAACCCTACTTCCATCTCATAACTTGTAAAGAGGTCATAAAACCCTACTTCCATCTCATAACTTTTCAACCCTAGTTATAGCATGCAATTTGTAGTTCGTGAAACTATAGCATGCAATTGTAGTTCATGAAACCCTAGTATGAAAGTCTCAACGAGATTGTAGTTCATGAAACCCTAGCATGCAATGGTAGTTCATGAAACCGTAGGTGTGTTTCTCTTTCCATCTCATAACTTGTAAAGAGCTCATAAAGCCATATTTCCATTTAATAACTTATCAAACCTAGTTAAAGCATGCAATTGTAGTTCATGAAACCCTAGTATGAAAGTCTCAACAATATTGTAGTTCATGAAACCCTAGCATGCAATGGTAGTTCATGAAACTGTATGTGTGTTTCTCTTTTCCATCTCATAACTTGTAAAGAGCTCATAAATCCATATTTCCATCTCATAACTTCTCAACTCTAGTTATAGCATGCAATTTGTAGTTCATGAAAGCCTAGTTGGTTTTGGATTTGTACATGTACATGTGTGTCTCTACTTCCATATCATAGCTTTTAAAGAGGTCACAAAACCCTAGTTCCATATCATAACTTCTCAACAATAGTTATAGCATGCAATTGTAATTCACAAAACCATTAGAGGAAATTTCACCTCAAAATGGGCCTCCTAAAAAAAATTAATAAAATAATAGTTAAAATAATAAGATAATATTT
>LPNX010278947.1:337652-360833 GCA_001517045.1 Pseudotsuga menziesii | reverse complement strand
TACAGTACAAGAAGAGTCTGTTTTTCTCCCGATCTGCTTTGACAGTGGCCTAGTTTTACTCAGATGGCCTAGTTTTACTCAGATGATTGAAATTTTATGCGTATCTGATAATGTCTATAAAATCTGCTGACCCCCCAGGCATAAGAGAATGCAAAGATGCACTACGCAAATGCCTAAAGTCAATGATGCTAATGATGTGTCTGGAGGTATTTTGGAGAAGTTCCCAAAGCGCCTGAATTTAGATATTTAAACCTTATTATAATATTTTCATAATAATGATTTCTAAAAATTAAAAATAAAATAATTAAAAAAATTTAAAACTTAAAACTGACTTAAAAACCTAGAACCTATTATGCTTCACACTAACTATAAATACTGACGGGATTCTTGGTCTTTTACCTCACGCTTCAGTTGTCTCCTAATGATGATCCCATAGTAGGGATCGAAACGTCGAGATTTGCGAAATCATCCAATGCATCTCCTTCTTATTTACAATTCTGCACTGTGTAAATGACTACTTTCATAAATACTAGTTACTCGTAAGTTGTAATAGTAATAATTATGTAGTTTGTAGATTAATATCTATCATAAATTTGTTTGAATATCATCATTGTCAAGCAATAAAAAATTCTTAAAGGGTGCTAGCTCAATGGTAGAGCGCCTGCCTAATTATAGGCACGAGGTTGGTGGTTCGATTCCTCCGTGCCCTATCATAAATTTGTGACTACAAAAATGACTAAATTCACATATATACGACTATTAGTAGCTAATTTCCCGTATCTTAGTCGTATTTAGCTTAGTCATTAATATGTTAACATTTAGTAGTTTATTTAGTCATATATTTGGTCATGAATGGTTGCAATCAATGACTAAATCAGCGACTAAATCAATGACTAACTCAGTGACTAAATCCATGACTAAATCTGTGACTAAATCAATGACTAAATCATTAACTATCAATGACTAAAACAATGACTAAATCATTGACTATCAATGACTAAAATATTGTCTATCAATGACTAAATCAATGACTACTAAGTCAAGTTATTAATGACTAGTGAAATACGACTAGCTATAAGATAGTGGTAATTTGCTACTATTAGTCACCAACTCAAAAATAGTCGTTTATAGCCTGATTTTAGTCATTTTTTTAGTCATTAATTTCTCATTTTCTACTAGTGGACTATTTCCCTGACTTACAATGACTCACCTAGGGTCAACTTCACTAGGATAGTCTAATAACCCAAGGGCCCACAACTATGGGGACTTTAACCCTTTACCAATAGGAGGGTTACCCATAATGACTTGACATGAATTTCTCATTATAGAAACTTCCCGATCGGAACATCGGGGCATGACATGACTCAAATACATCCCAGAATAAACATCGAGTTACAATAGATAAGAAATACAAGTGAATACATTCCGAAGTTACAATTACATAAACACTCCCTCTTAACTAGGAAGGTATTCTCTCAACACAATTTATTAGCACAAGTCTTCTTCTCTGTATCATCTCGGTCATCGTCAAGTCCTCGTCATCTTCAAGTCATCTTCATCTGGATATGAATCATCACTTGATTTCGATCATCGTCACTAGATCATACTTGATCTGGAACTTCGTCACTGGATCATATTCGATCTGAAACATCGTCACTATATCATACTTGATCTAGAACATCGTCACTGAATCTAGATCATCTCTCGATCTGGATCATCATGGAACATCATCACTGGAATGGATCTGGATCATCACTCGATCTAGATCAAGATCTGGATCATCTTGGAGTCATCATAACTGGATCTGGATCATAGCTCGATCTGGATCATCTCTGGTCATCATCATGTGTGTACTATCTCATCATAGGAAGTTCTACAGAGCCAACCCTTTTTCATGCTGGTTGTAGGCCTAGCCACCGGGTAGGTCTTCGCCAAACACTTACATCTGACCTGCTCATCAGAAAGGCATGCCCAACACTCACATATGATCGTGTATTAAACTACAATCACATCAGAAAGGCCTAGCACTCACATTCACCAGCATGGTAGGCACATCAAATACCATTTGTGAAATGGCTCTGCACTTACATCTGACCTACTCGTCAAAAGGGCATAGTACTCACATCCATCCAGGCTGGAACCACATCCGCCACAATGATGAAAGAACCTTGTTCTTTTCACCTAGGCTGGAACCACATCTGCCACAATGATGGAAGACTTTCAACCAGGCTGGAACCACATCCACCACAATTATGAAAGAAATCTGTTCTTTTCACCCAGGCTGGAACCACATCCACCACAATGATGAAATATTTTTGCACTCACATTTGACCTAGTAGGAACTGAATCCTACACCCTCGTCAGAATGGCCCCCAGTCCCTGACTGAGCTACCTGGTAACAGACCAAGTGCTTCCACTCTCCCGGAGAGTGGAAGTTTCCCTTACATCTGATCTACTCAATAGAATGGCCAACACTCACATCTGACATGGGAGGAACCTAATCCTTTAGCCATGACAGAATGGTTCAGCCCTTACATCTGACCTGCTATTCAGAATGGCTTTGGATCTCTAGCACTCATATCTGACATGGAAGGAACTGAATCCTCTCACCATGACAGAATGGCTCAGCCCTTACATCTGACCTGCTCGTCAGAAAGGCTTTGGGACTCATCACTTTATCTTGGAGGAAGCCTCAATCTGGAGAACACCAAGTCTCTCTTTGAAGTACTCGAACTTCAGCCTAGCTAATGGATTTGTCAATACATCAGCTATCTGTTCCTCCGTCACAACATACTAGAGCTTCATTGCTCCTCTCTGCACCATATCCCTGATATAGTGATACTTGATATCGATATGCTTCGACTTGTCATGGAACACTGGATTCTCTGACAACTTCACGCAACTCTGCTTGTCACAATGTATACAAGTAGCATCCAACTGGAGATCAAATATATCAGACAGTAGCTTCCACAGCCATACTGCCTCACAACTAGCTGAACAAGCTGCGACATACTCGGATTCAGCTGTACTCAGTGCCACATAGGACTACTTCCTGCGAAACCAAGAGATCACACCTAATCCCATACTGAAGCAACATCTTGAAGTACTCTTCCTGTCGATAGCACTTCCTGCCCAATCTGAATCAACATAACCCTCCAGGTTAATCTTTTGATTTGCATCGTACTTGAGTCCATAATCAACTATACCCCTGCATGCTTTGCAACCATCAGGTGAACATGTCTCAATGTGTTCACATCAAAGCAAATATCTGGTATTAGTTACATCAAGGACCCAATCATCTGATGATACATCATAGCATCAACCGTCTCTAATGAAGCATCACTTAATAGTTCGATGCCATAGGTGTGGCCATAGCCTTGCAGTCCATCATCCCAAACCTCTTCAGGATCTCTACTGCATACTTCCCTTGTCCAAGTAAGATTCCATCTGTACTCTGCCACACTTCCATTCCTATAAAGTAATGCATCAACAAATAACAAGAACATCACTCGTCTTCCGCCTTCAACCTTGAAGCAAAGTTTGGAATCCACTTTACTCTCAGTAAAGTCTAGAGTCATCAGTAATCTTCCCATCCTGTTGTACCATGTCGAACCTCAAGATATTCTGTAGTCACTCCCTCTGGAGCGAAGCATCATACTCCCTCTGTCTCCTATGCTTCATGCACTAAAAACATTATGTACCGGAGTGACAAGTAGCTTCCTTTGCTACTAATATTCTATGTGACCATCTAGTGTATAGACTTGCATCTTTAACCTTGTGGCAGAGGTTAAGATCTTCATCAATCTCATCATGTATGTGTTTCAATTATTACTGGCTACAAATGTCTCTTCGTAGTCTATGCCTTCTTTTCATGAGAAGCCTCGTGCTACGAATCTTGCTTTGTATCCCACGATGTTTCCATCTACTGCATGATGGAGCTACAAACTTCTCTTCATGTATTGATACTGCATCCTAGACATCATTCTTCTTGAACTGGTCTTCCCTTTCTTCTTGGTGGCTGGAAGGTTCTACATCAATGATGTCACTGCACTCGTCATATTATTTTTTTTCTTTGAACTATCATCACTTGTTCTTCCGAACAAGTCTTCATTCTTCTTTGCTTGTAGGCAATTATGTATGCGGTCTTTCCTACAAGTCAAATGCATTTGTATGGTTAGAAACATTTCATAAGGAATATTTATACTAGAAAGTTCTTATGCATAAATATATGATCATGCAACTACTTTAGGAAATACAACATTCATCCATATCTCACTGAAACTTTCTAGATGCCTTCCATCTTTCAGTTGATTTCTTCATATTCCTCATCGCTTGAGTAATCTTCTTTGGATGGTAAGAGCTTGATCTTCAGTTGCTCCCACCTTCTCTTCTCGAGCTTCTTCTTCTTGTGAGTTCTCTTCCTAGAGTCTACTGAAATTAATCACTTTCTTCTGGAACACATTCCTTGAATGAATGAATTCCATGATCCTAGGAGGCCATTCAAGGTGGCCATCACCACTTCTGCATTCTTCACTTTTTCTTTTACCGCTAAGTTGTTCTTGATTTGAGAGACTCTTATGACTGCATGGTCTCTGTATTCTGGATCTTCACATTCTTCAACTAGTTTCTTAAGGTCATATTCTGATTTATGTTCTTCCCTTCAAATAGCTTGGTCAAGGAATCAAAATATATTTGGTTTCTTTAGGGAAGACACTTGTAGTACAAGTTGATCCTTGACTTAATCAACCATGATATTCTTGGCCTTGACCAATTTCTTCTTGTGAAAGGCTTCTAGCCTCATCTCCCTCTGGAACTGGAACCTCTATACTCATGTAGGTGTCCAATCCATTTTCTTCAGAGATATCAAATACTTCTATGCTTGGAAGTTATGAACTTCACCAAGCTTATCATCAAGCTGATTACTTTGAAATGAGAACCTCAAATGAAAATAGGAATAGATTAGATCTTACCGATTTGAGGTGTTCGTCTTGGTTCCAGAGCTGGCTGATCTAGGGTTTGTCATAGAAAGCCTAATTTTCAAAACTTGGAATCTTTTAGATATGATTGGATAGATAGATATATCTCTTCAAATGGAGCTTTCCAATGTACTCCTTTTCTGAAAACAGTAGAGGGAATCTTTCGGAACAGGAAGCCCTAATTTTCCAATTTCTTCTGCAGAAATGCCTGTTACTATTTCTGTGATATCTATGAAATTTATGCTACTCTATGTCTGAATTTTTTTTACAGAGCTAACCTCGCATGTCACTGATTTAACACCGCAGGTTTCATCAAAATTGGTTCCACCATTTGGTATTTATGATCCTCTTCCCAAGGTTACCTGTTACAGTACTGTTCAGAACAACGAAGTTGTACGGAATTCCACGTGTCACTGGTTCATGTTATGAGTCTAATATTCAGAACACTAAAAGTACAGTCTGTGGAATTTTTGGAACATCTTTAGGAATTCCATTTGGACCTCTGTATCCCAATGTATTGCAATTCTCCTCAGGTTTCCTATTTAAGGATGAATTCTGGAAGAGGATGGAACCCTAACTTGGAGGGATCATATCGCCCAGAATATAGCGAATTGGAGGATGATTTTTGGACACAGTGTTATTCAGGATTTTATCGTCAACCCGTGCCATTTTCAACTTTTGAGACTTCCCCAACCTCAGAATATAGTGACTGTACCAAAACTTATCAGTTTTAGTATTTAGGGTTTTTCAAGCTCGGGGTCAAAATAGGGTTTGAATTTCGTGGAGTTTCACCGAACCAAATTTCTTGATATAGGTCTCTAAACTTTGGTTTTAATGAGGAGAACAATCCTATGCTGGTATCACTCAAAAATTCCTCTTCTGTAGAAATCCCTAATTTCCGCATCGAAAATTGAAAATGCTTGGAATTGAATTCCGCTTCGACAAAAAGATTCACCCTTCAATGGAGAGTCATCCTAGCATACTTTTTCTGATGGATTGTGCAGAGAGACCCAAAAAATAAGAAGCCCTAGCTTCTGCAACAGCACAATGTATTCTTCTCAGGTTAGCTCTGATACCATGTTAGTTTTTCATCATATAAGCTAGCATTATGATCTTAGGATCTTTTAACTAAGAGAATAACAAGCACACCAATAAAACATAAGCACATCATAAGAGACAAGAGACACAAAGAGTTTTCCTCGGGGAAACCATAAAGGAGAAAACCCCACAAATTCCTCGGAGATAGAATCAGCACAAAAGGTAAAACCAGAAAATAGTAAGATGCACTCCCGACAGCAGTAGTCTTCTTCTTGTCTAGTCCCAGTGTATTTCCTTCCTCACTAATGCACCACACTTGAGTGAGTGAGTGATGTTGCAAGTGATAAATAGAGAGTCTCTCACTCTCTATTTATATTCTTCCATTCACTTCAAGTGCACTCCAACATGTCGGCCTCACTTAACAATTACTTCCTAGAGCCGACATCTCTAGGAGTGTCTAATAACCCTAGTGCCCCACCACTTGTGGGGACTTTTCCTCCTCTGACCAATAGGAGGGTAACACAATGGTGGGGACTATTGCCCTAACTTACAATGACTCACCTAGGGTCGACTTCACTAGGATAGTCTAATAACCCAAGGGCCCCACAACTGTGGGGACTTTAACCCTTTACCAATAGGAGGGTTACCCACAATGACTTTACATGACTTTCTCATTATAGAAACTTCTCGATCGGAACATCGAGGCATGACATGACTCAAATACATCCCGAAATAAAAATCGGGTTACAATAGATAAGAAATACAAGTGAATACATTCTGAAGTTACAATTACATCAACAGTGCACCCTCTCCTGGCTGTTTCAAGACTATGCCGAGCGCGACAGATGACTCGTCAACATAAACATGGAATTATTTTTCCAGTTTGGGAATACCAGTATTGGGACAATGGCCATCTTGTTCTTTAATTTTTCCAATATTTCCTGGCAAGCTGGTGTCCACTGAAACTTTGTATCTTTCTTCATTAGTTTCTCTATAGGTGTAGTGATCTCTGCATACCCTATAATGAACTTTCTGTAGTAGCATGTATGTCCTGGTACTGATATGATTTGCGCGACTGATGTAGGTGGTGGTAATTCAAGAATAATCACAAATTTTGTTGGTTCGACCAAAATACCATCGTGACATACGATGCGACCCAATAGAACACCAAATGGTGTGCAAACATACATTTCTTGGAATTTAGCACGATCCGATACTGGCGACAGTGGTTTAACATCATGCACAGACTCTCAATATGGTCTCTTACTAAACCAAACACATTCCAATCATCAAAGTCTACCTCAAGAAACTTATGTATGAAATCTTTAAAAGAAGAAACTACTATTCTAGAAAAAATAGCAAGTGCATTCTTGAGTCCAAAGGGCATTACCGTATACGAGTAGCATCCCCATTCAGTGGCGAAGGTAATTTTGTGGTGATCCTCCTTCATGATTCTAAATTGACGATAGCCATATATTCATCCATCAGTGAATGAATACATCTCTTTCCATCTGATGCTTTCAAGTACTTCATCTATATATGCTATTGGGAATGGATCGTGCAAGCATGCATAGTTCAACTTTCTCAGGTCAACACAGATCCTAACCTCGCCTATTATTTTCTTATCCTAGATCATTATAGGGATGATCCACTCTGATTCCAAAATAGGTTCAATGATTCATGCATCAAGCATGTGATCCAATTGTGGTTTTACCTTCTCTTTATATCTTGGATTCTACCTATAGGGTCGCTGCTTACTGAGTTTAGCATCTGGTCATAGGGGTATTTTCATCTTCCCTAGATCTCCTACTATTCCATTCATTTCTAAGAAATTGGTAGGGAACAGGTCTGGATGCTCATGCATCAAGTCTGACATCTTCGTCACTGTCCCTTAATCCCAATAATCTCCTATATTGGCATACTTTGAGTTCTCTAGAAGCCTAATATCGACTTTCTTGATTTTCAGCGGCTTAAGGAATTGGTCACTTGAAATATCAATTCTTTCTACTACATGTGTGCCCTCTGAATCCGGCATGTTTATGTTAGTTGTATCATCATTTGGGTCTCTAGCTAGATTGTAGCAAGCCATCCATTATTGAATGGTCATGCTGCATTGGTGAGAATTGGCCTCTTCGACATGAATTTCAGCAAATATCTTCTCCTTTATCGTTTGAAGTGTAGCATCAACTGTAGGTTTCTCATCAACAATTTCAAATGTTTTCCTAAACTACTTTACAAGTCCTTCCCAATATTGGGTTCCTTTCCACAACTACATAGATAGACACCATGTTCTAGGTTTCATTTCCAATGTATGAATGAAATGATGGACCCATTCTTGTCACGGGTATTCTGCAAATACAGTGCGACATAGATTTATGTGTTGTACAGGGCTCGAAAATCCTGTATATTTGTGACTCAAGGTGGTGACTTCTTTGTCGAATATTACTTCCATCAATCTTCTGCATTGTGACCATTGTGTTATGAACTGCTTGTGTTTACTCCATCATCTAGTGGGTGTAGCCTTTAGTACATGATCTAACACAGACAAGTGCTATGAATCTGTTATAAGGATTTCAAACTTAGTTAGGAAGGTTGTAAGGTTAGGTAAACCCTCATAGGTAGGAAGATCTTGTAGCTCATTCTCCACCCACCACATAGATCTTGTAACTCTGGTGCAACTTCTCATAGAGACCTCATGAAGCCAGTTTTTCCAATTCTCCAAGGCCTCCCCTAAGTCGTATGTGTAGGAAATAGCACCCTTCCAACTCAGGTTTCCATCTGCTGTTGGATTGATTTATACTTCCTACATGGAAGTGAAACTGTAGATCTTGTCGAGATAGTCACCCTGTCCCTCATTGTAGACAAACTCGAAATATGTATTTCCTTCCAATGGATCAATTGGCGACAATACTCTCATCTCATTATCCTCAATTGAGAAGATCTTTTTCTTGAAATTGATAATGGTCTAATTTTCTATAGCCAAATATATCCCCAGCAGTGTGGGATATGGATTGGTGTCACAAACAATTTTAATGACTTCAAAGTCCGCAAATGTGTGAAACCCTTCAATGTTGACAATGACTTGACTCAATCTACCAATTCGAACCACCTTCACCTAATTTGGAAGTCGCAGTTGGACAAGAGATGAGTCCAGGCGTGAATTTTGGATACTTTTCCAAGTTTGTCATGTCAAAATATTTACATCAAAGCACGGGTCTAAAATGATATAATCCATGTCATAATCCCCTATCTATGCATTCATACTTAACTTGTGTCCAGTTTTGAATTTATTGATGACCTGGTTAACTTTATTTTCAGGCTGTGGCTCTACTAGTGTTTCTTATATTAGTTCTTGTAGTGTTGGAATAATCAGCCCATACTTACCTACATTAGACATTAATTTAATTATTTTTGTCTTATTTCCTATATTCCTAGATTCCATTCTATGTTAGTTGCCTTCTACATGTCCTAGAAGTCAACACTTGCTAAAAATAAGTCTTATAGTGCTTGGGAAACATCCTGGAAACCAATGTTAGCATTTCTTATTTATTCCATATTCTCTAAAGCACATATCTTCTTTTTCTGAAAAGATGCCTTGATTTATAGTTGATTTAAGGAAAAACAAAAATCTAGTCTAGGTGTGATTACCTTGTTTTTTCCCACATCATCCTCCCTCCTTTTCTCCAAATAAAAGCATGTATGAGTTGTATTTCCATCCCTCTTTAGCTTTCCCACTTGACTTATCAAATTCATGAGCATCTTCATAGATTTGGAAACTACTTTATGCACCTATGGGGGATTTGACTAGATTTGGTAAGCCTGCTTTTTGACTATTTCGAATGGCATACTTATGCATTAAAACCTCTCATGTAATTATATATTACAACATCCTATTACTTCATAAGGTTGGATACTGTACACTTACTCAATAAAGATTAGTGTTTTGCTCCAATTTCAATCTCCTTTGGTGTTAATTTTGGCATGTTTGTTTAGAAATTTTGTGAGTGTAATTGTGCTATCTCTTGGTTCAATTTCCACATGTTATCAGAGCCTTTGTAGTTTGATTTATCTACCTTCCAAATTTTTATTGCATGTTTGAGATCATTGAATAGGATCACATTCTGCTTAATGGAGGGCACAACTATTGACCTATGGACCAATCTCAGAAGACCATCTTCATTCCATTAAATTTATTTCAATGGAAAGATGAGATGGAGGTATTATTGAGAGAGAAAGGTCTCTACAGGGTGACTATGGAAACTGAGGTAGAGCTTAATGCAGCTGCAAAGAAAATTAAATGGCACAACAGGAGAGATGAGGCCTATGGTCTTTTGTGTCTGAGCATTTCAAGAGACCTCCTCTTCCATATTGATGGATTGACATCACCTAATGAAGTGTGGGAGAATATTGAAGATATTTTTGGAAATACATATGAGATGAGAGGACATCAAATCAATAATGAGTTGATCTCCTTGAGTCCCAGTAGCTTCAAATCGTTGCAAATCTACTTTTCCAAGTTTAAGGCCCTTGCTTTGTAGCTAAAACAGTGTGGGATTGAAAATAAGGAAGAGAAAATAGTATTAGCCATACTCTCTAAGCTTGGTCCTGACTATTCATTGTTTTTTTTTACCTTCCATGCCACGAAGTTGACAGCTCGAGCCTTGAAGATGCCTAAGCTTGTAGATTTCATGGAATCCCTCACACAGGAGAAAGATACGTTGGCGATGATGGGCACCATCAAAAATTCGAAAGACCAAGATTTGGTTGCTGGAGATTCAAGGGTGGATTCAAAAAGAAAGAAAAAGGCTAAAAGGCCACATGAGCAAAAGAGAGACAAGTCTAGGTCTCAAGAGGAGCCCCAAGGTTCCAAGAAGAACTCCTAGAGGACAAAGAATAAAGGAGAAATGAGCAAGTGTGCATACTGTAGTAAGGGCTATCATCCTGAGAGATATTGTATGAAGAATAAAATTGACATGTTGACACAAATCCTTGAGAATAATAACATCTCTCTTCCTGATTGCTCAAAGAGGAAGGAAGGAGGGTCAAATTCAAAATACAGAGAGAGAGTACATGCCTTGGTTGCTGGCACATCAAGCTCACCTAGCTTCATCATAGATTATGGATCTTCTAGACATATGGTTTCAACAAAAGAGACATTCTCCTTTCTTGACATGTAGAAAGGTACACCAATAGTTTGGGAGATGACTCTCTCACTGGCAGTTTGGGGAAGGGTAGGATTGATCTTGACCATGGTAGTTTCAATAATGTGTTGTATGTTCTAGCTCTTGCATCTTATCTCTTGTCAGTGTATCAGATGACTCATACTAGGTTTCCAAATAAGGTCATATTCTCCCCTAATGATGTTGAAATGATTGAGATTTTGAATGGTAAAGTCATAGAAAAATATGTTGTTGATCACACTTCGAAGGTATACAAATTTTCCCATTTTTTACCCTACTCAAACTGCTATGCTCTTATAATTCATGCTAATGAAGCAAGGAAGCTTTGGCATGAAATATTTGGCCATATTAAATAGAACTATCTTTCTTATTTGAGTAAAAAATATATCATCGTAGGGTTACCAAAGATCAAGTTTTCTAAGGGAGTTTGTCAAGGTTGTATCCTAGGAAAACACCAAGAGAACAAGTATGATAAAGCTAATCATGAGAGAACCTCTACATGTCTTGAGTTGATCCATAGTGAAATTGCTGGTCCATTCCCTCATATGTCCATGATTCAAGCCAAATATACATTGAACTTCATAGATGAATTTTATAGGTATTGTTGGGTTCACTTCCTAAAGCATAAGTCTAAAGTTTTTCACCTCTTCAATGTCTTTAGAGCCTTGGTTGAAAACCAGTCTAGGAGGAAACTCAAGATCCTCATATCTGACAATGGTGGTGAGTATGTCAATTTTGATTTCATTCAGTGTTGCAAAGATTCAGGTATTCAGATGAAGCATTAGATCCCTTACACACCACATCAAAAAGTTGTTGTTGAGAGAAAGAACATATCACTGAAGGAGATGGCAACCTGCATGATGGAGGCTAAGAATTTTCCTCCAAATTTTCTGGTCGAGGATTTAAACTGTGCCATCCTACATCTAGAATAGGGTGCCTCATAAGAAACTTGATGTTATGACTCCTTTCAAAGCTTGGATTGGACACAAGTGAGATGTGACCCATTTCAAGATTTTTGGCTCCAAGGCTTGGGCTAGAATTCCAACTGAAAAGAGGAAGGATTTGCAACCCCAAATCCAAGAGTGACTATTTTTTGGGTATTATTAAGATTCAAAAGGGTACAATATGATCAACTTGAGCACTAACAAAACTTTCATTTAAAGACAAGTTTAGTTTCAAGAAGAGCATTTAGCAGCAGTTGAAGTTGGAGAGTCCTCTTCACCACCAGAATCATTGATTGTAAGTGAAGAGACTAATTATTTTGCTGATTCTAATATGTCTACTAATGATTATTTGATTTTGCATCCTGACAGTCCTACAAGAGAAAAATGGGCAGAGAAGACCAGTCATGCAACTGGGGAACTAGTTGCAAATTCTAATGACACTAGGAGGACTAGATCTCAATTTGAGAGTGCCCTTTGTGTGAAAGATCCTCTATTTACTTAGAAGTTCTATATTATGGTTGAATTGGATCCATATATATATGAATATGCAGCACATGATCCAATATGGCAAACAGCGATGAAATAATAATTCAGCTTGCTTCATAAGAACAACACTTAGGAACTATTTGATCTTCCCCCAGGGAGGAAGCTAGTTCAATGTAAGTGGGTTTTCAAGACCAAGCTTGATGTTGATGGCTCACCTTTGAAATATAAGAAATATTGGTATCCAGTGGCTACTCACAAGTACATGGTATTGAATATAATGAAACCTTTGCACCAATGGCAAAGATGGACTCCATGAGGCTAGCTCTAGCCATTTCATCTTCGAAGTAGTGGGAAGTGCATCACATGGATGTGAAGTGTGATTTACTAAATGGAGATCTCAATGAGTATATTTACATGTATCAATATGAAGGGTTTGTTTCTAATCCATATTTAGTGTGTAGGTTAAAGAAATCATTGTATGGGCTCAAGCAAGCCCCCAAGGCTTGGTATGGCGAGATTGATGGTTGTTTGCTGTCACTGAGTTTTGTTTGATGCAAGTCTGATCCTATTGTTTATTTGAATCTGAATCCTAGTTCTTTGATGATTATTTTCTTGTATGTGGATGACCTACCGATTATAGGAAGTTGAAAGAAAGAGATTGCCTCCTTGAAGGATGCAATGAACCATGCATTTTCTATAACAGATTTTGGATTGTTGAGCCAATTCTTGGGTCTCAAAATTGATCAATCCCAACATGTAATCAAAGTACATCATTCCAGGTATGCTGCAGATTTGATCATCAAGTTTAACATGAAATATTGCAAACCAGGTAAGAATCCCTTCCTTTCAGGAGTGAAGCTTGAAGAAGCAGGTTCTTCTCTTATGGTAAATAATACACTGTATAGGCAGTTGATTGGGTGTTCGCTTGATCTTACACACGCTTGACTTAATTTATATTATGTAGTTAGTGTGGCTTCGAGATACATATATCAGCCTCACGAGATCCACTGGAGGGAAGCCAAAAGGATCCTAAACTTTTTTCAAGGAAAAAGAACTCATGGGATCTTCTACAAAGTGAAATCTAACCTTGATTTGATTGGGTTTACTGACAGTGATTGGGAAGGTGACAACACAGATCAAAATTCTACATCAGAATATGTGTTCATGTTTGTAGAAAGACCAATCAGCTGGTCAAGCAAGAATCAGAGTTCCATAGCTCTCTCATTTACAAAATCAATGTATAGAGGAGTTGTAAATGCAACAACTCAATGTTTCTGGTTGCAGGGGATACTTGGAGAATGTGGCTTTGAATCAGAGTTTTCAACTATTATCTACTCTAATAATCATATAAACATTCAAATCTGCAATGATCCAATTCAGAGAAAGTGAACCAAGCACATTGAGATCCATATGCACTACATCAGAGAACTTGTGCATGATGGTACCATTGCTCTACTCTTATATGCATCTTTAGAACAAGTAGCAGACATGTTCATCGAAGATTTTTGTGAGAAGACCTTCAGCAATCTCAAATCACCGCTGTGGATTTCTGATCATGATGTGAAGCATGATTGATGACAATATTTCCAAATTTCGTTTTTTTTACCATGTTTAAGGGAGGATTTACCCACTGGGTTTTTGCCTCTTTCCTTGGTTGTATGGACATGTAGTATGTAAAGGGTGGCTAAGCCTTGTTTCTAGGCCCTATATTTTTCTGATATTTAGTCATAAATTTAGGCTTAAGGGAGGGTTTTAGAATAATCAACCCATAGTTACCTACATTAGACATTAATTTAATTATTTTTGTCTTATTACCTAGATTCCTAGATTCCATTCTATTCTAGTTTCCTTCTACATGTCCTAGAAGTCAACACTTGATAAAATTGAGTCATGGAGCACTTGGGAAACATCCTAGAAACCAATTTTAGCATGTCTGCTTTATTCTAGATTCTATAAAGTGCATATCTTCTTTTTCTGAAAAGGGAAAAGGAAAAGCTAGTATAAGTGTAACTACATTGTTTTTTTCCACATCTTCCTCCCTCCTTTTATCCAAATAAAAGAATGTATGAGTTGTCTTTCCATCCCTCCTTAGCTTTCCCACTTGACTTAGAAAATTCGTGAGCATCTTCATAGATTTGGAAATTGCTTTATGCACCTATCAGGGATTTGACTAGATTTGGTAAGCCTTCTTTTTTACTATTTCGAATGGAATCCTTATGCATTAGAAAATATCATGTAATTATATATTACATCAGCCCATTACTTCATAAGGTTGTCTATTTTACACTTACTGAATAAAGATTAGTGTTTTGCTCCAATTTCAGTCTCCTTTGGTGTTAATTTTGCATGTTTGATTAGCAATTTTGTGAGTGTAATTGTTCTGTCTCTTGGGTTTAATTTCCACATGGTATCTAAGCCTTTGTAGATCAGTTTATTTCCTTCCAAATTGTTATTGCAGCTTCGGCATCATTGATTGGGAGCACATTCTGCTGACTGGAAGGCACAACTACTAAGCTATGGACCAATCTCAGAAGATCATCTTGACTCCATTCAATTTATTTGAGTGGAAAGCTCAGATGGAGATATTATTGAGAGAAAAAGGTCTCTATAGGGTGACTATGACAATTGAGCCAGATCCCAATGCAGTTGTAGAGAAAATTAAATGGAACAACAGGAGGGATGAGGCCTATGGTCTTTTGGGTCTGAGCCTTTCAAGAAACCTCCACTTTCATATTGATTGATTGACATCACCTAATGAAGTGTGGTAGAATATTGAAGAGATTTTTGGAAATATAGATGAGATGAGAGGACATCAAATAGAGAATTAGTTGATCTCCTTGAGTCCCTATAGCTTCAAATCATTGCAACTCTACTTTTCCAAGTTTAAGGCCCTTTTTTTGCAGCTAAAAGAGAGTGGGATCGAAAAGAAGGAAGAGAAACTAGTATTTACCATACTCTCTAAGCTTGGTCCTGAATATTAAGTGTTTGTTTCGACCTTCCATGCCACCAAGTTGACAACTCAAGCCTGGAAGATGCCTAAGCTTGCAGAGGTCATGGAATCCCTCACATAGGAGCAAGATAAGTTGGTGATGATGGGCACCATCAAACCTTCCAAATACTAAGATTTTGTTGCTGGATATTCAAGGGTGGATTAAAAAAGAAATAAAAATATAAAAATCCACCTAAGAAAAAGAGAGACAAGTCTAAGTCTAAAGAGGACCCCCAAGGTTCCAAGAAGAACTCCCAGAAGAAGAAGAATAAAGGGGAAATGAGCAAGTGCGCATACTATAGTAAGGGATATCATCCTGAGATCTCTTGTATGAAGAAGCAAATTGACATGCTGAACCAAATCCTAGAGAAGAATAACTTATCTCTTCCTGATTGCTCAAAGAAGAAGGAAGGAGGGTCAAATTCAGAAGACGAAGAGAGAGTACATGCCTTGGTTGCTAGCACATCAAGCTCACCTAGCTTAATCATATATTTTGGAGCTTCTAGACATATGGTTTCGACAAAAGATACGTTCTCCTCTCTTGACATGTCGAAAGGTCCACTAATAGTTTTGGGAGATGACTCTCACACTGAAAGTTTGGGTAAGGGTAGGATTGATCTTGACCATGGTAGTTTGAATAATGTGTTGTACGTTCTAGGTCTTTCCTCTTATATATTTTCAATGTACCAGATGAATCATACTGGGTCTCCAAAGAAAGTCATATTCTCCCATGATGATGTTGAAATAACTAATATTTTGAATGGTAAAGTGATAGCAAAAGGTGTTGTTGATCACACTTCGAAGGTATACAAGTTTTCCCATTTTCTACCCTACTCAAACCCCTCTGCTATTCTGATTCATGCTAATGAGGCAAGCAAGATTTGGCATGAAGGATTTATACATCTTAACTACAAGTATATTTCTGATTTGAGTGAAAAATATATGGTCATAGGGTTACCAAAGGCCAAGTTTTCTAAGGGTGTCTGTCAAGGTTGTATCCTAGGAAAACACTTAGAGCACAAGTATGAGAAAGCTAGTCATGAGAGAACCTATGCACCTCTTGAGTTGATCCACGGTGACATTGTTGGTACATTCCCTCATATTTCCATGATTAAATCCAAATATGCACTGGCCTTCATAGATGACTTTTCCAGGTAATGTTGGGTTCACTTCCTAAAGCATAAGTCTGAAGTTTTTTGCCTCTTCAAAGTCTTTAGATCCTTGGTTGAAAACCAGTCTAGGAGGAACTCAAGATCCTCAGATATGGCAATGGTGGTGAGTATGTCAAGTATGATTTCATTTAGTATTGCAAATATGCATGTATTTAGATGCAACATTCGATCCCTTACACACCACAACAAAATGGTGTTGCTGAGAGAAAGAACAAATCACTAAAGGAGATGGAAACCTATATGATGGAGGCTAAGACTTTGCCACCAAATTTTTGGGCTGAAACTCTTAAATGTGCATCCTACATATAGAACACGGTGCCTTGTAAACATGTTTATGGTATGACTCATTTTGAAGCTTGGAGTGGGCACAAGCCATATGTGACCCATTTCAGGATTTTTGTCTCAAAGGCTTGGGATAGAATTCCAACTTAAAAGAGGAAGGCTTTGAAACCCCAAAGCCAAGAGTGGCTATTTGTTGGATATTTTGAATATTAAAAATGGTACAAGCTGATCAACTTTATCTCTAACAAATATTTCATTGAAATAAGTGTTTAGTTCCACGAAGAGCCTTTAGCGGCATTTGAAGTTGGAGAGTCCTCTTCACCACCAGAACCATTGATTGTAAGCGAAGAGACTAATGAGTTTTCTGATTATGATATGTATGATAATGATGATTTTATTTCATATTATAAAATTCCTAAAAGACCAAAATGGGTATAAAACACCATTCATGTAGCTGGGGAACTAGCTGGAAATCCTAATGACACTAGGAAGACTAGATCTCAATTTGAGAGTGCCCTTTATGTGAAAGATCCTCTATTTTATGAGAATTTATATCTGATGGTTGAATCATATATATAGACATATGAATATGTAGCACATGATCCAATATGGAAAACATCCATGAAAGAAGAATTCATCTCACTCCAAAAAAACAACACTTGGGAACTGGTTGATCTTCCCCTGGGGAGGAAGCTAGTTCAATGTAAGTGGGTTTTCAATACCAAGTTTTCTATTTATGGTTCACCTTTGAAATATAAGAAAATATTGGTACCCAAGGGATATTCACAATTTCATGGTATTGAATACAATTAAACCTTTGCACTAGTGGAAAAGATGGACTCCATAAGGCTAACTCTAGCCATTGCAACTTCGAAGCAATGGGAAGCGCATCACATGGATGTAAAGTGTGCTTTCATAAATGGATATCTCACTGAGGATATTTACATGAATCAACCTGAAAGGTTTGTTTCTAATCCATATTTAGTGTGCAAGTTAAAGAAATCGTTGTATGGGCTCAAGCAAGCCCCTAGGGCTTGGTATGCCAATATTGATGGCTTTTTGCTGTCACTGAGTTTTGTTCGATGCAAGTCTGATCCTAATGTCTATTTGAAGATGATTCATGATTATTTGATGATTATTTTCTTGTATGTGGATGATCTACTGGTTATAGGAAGTTCAAAGAAAGAGATTGCCTCCTTGAAGGATGCAATGAACCATGCATTTTCTATGACAGATTTGGGATTTGTTGACCCAATTCTTGGGTCGTGAAATTGCTCAATCCCAAAATGGAATCAAAGTACATCACTCCAAGTATGATTAATATTTTTGGATCAAGTTCAACATGAAATATTACAAGCCAAGCAATAGTCCCTTCCTTTCAGGAGTTAAGATTGAAGAAGTAGGTTCTTCTCCTATGGTAAATAATGCACTATATAGGCAGTTGATTGGGTGTTTTCTTTATCTTACACACACTTGACCTGATTTATCTTATGAAGTTAGTGTGGCTTTGAGATACATGGTTCAGCCTCATGAGATCTACTGGAGGGAAGCCAAAAGGATCGTAAACTTTGTTCAAGTAACAATAACTCATGGTCTCTTCTACAAATATAAATCTGATCTTGATTTGATTGGGTTTACTGACAGTGATTGGGAAGGTGACAACATAGATTGAAAGTCTATAGAAAGATATGTGTTCATGCTTATAGAAGGACCAATCAGCTGGAAAAGCAAGAAGCATAGTTCCATAGCACTCTCATATGTAGAAGCAAAGTATAGAGGATTTGTAAATGCAACAACTCAATGTTTGTGGTTGTAGGGGATACTTGGAGAATGTGGCTTCGAATCAGAGTTTTCAACTATTATCTACTATGATAATAAGAGCACCATTTGAATCTGTAATGATCCAGTTTAGAGACAGTGAACCAAGCACATTGAGATCCATATGCACTACATTAGACAGCTTGTGCATGATGGTACCATTGCTCTACTCTTCTTTGCATCTTCAGAACAAGTAGCAGACATCTTCACCAAAGTTTTTTGTGAGAAGACATTCAGCAATCTCAAATCACTGTTAGGGATTGCTGATCATGCTGTGAGGCATGATTGATGACAATATTTCCAAATTTTGTTTTTCATGTCCATGTTTAAGAGAGGATTTTCCCACTGGGTTTTTGCCTCTTTCCTTGGTTTTATGGAAAAGAAGTATGTAAAGGGTGACTAATCCTTGTTGCAAGGCCCTATATTTTTCTGATATTTACTCATAAAGTCAGGCTTAAGGGGGGGGGTTGTTAGAATAATCCACCCATAGTTACCTACATTAGAAATTAATTTAATTATTTTGTCTTATTACCTATGTTCCTAGATTCCTAGATTCCATTCTATGATAGTTGCCTTCTACATGTCCTAGAAGTCAAAACTTGCTAAAATTGAGTCATGGAGTTCTTGGGAAAAATGCTGGAAACCAATTTTAGCATGTATTCTTTATTCAAAATTCTCTAAAGTGCATATCTGTTTTTTTCTGAAAAGATGCCTTGCTTTATAGCTGATTTAATGAAAAAGGAAAAGCTAGTCTAGGTGTAACTGCCTTGTTTTCCCCCACATCATCCTCCCTCCTTTTCTCCAAATAAAAGAATGTATGAGTTGTCTTTACATCCCTATTTATCTTCCCCACTTTAATTATAAAATTTGTGAGCATATTCATAGATTTGGAAACTTCTTTATGCCCCTATGGGGGATTTGACTAGATTTGGTAAGCTTGCTTTTTGACTATTTTGAATGGAATTCTTATGAATTCAAACCTATAATGTAATTATATATTATAGAATCCTTTTACTTCATAATTTTGGCTATTGTACACTTACTCAATACATATTAGTGTTTTGCTCCAATTTCAGTCTCCTTTGGTGTTAATTTTGCATGTTTGATTAACAATTTTTTGGGTGTAATTTTTCTATCTCTTGGGTTCAGTTTAAACATGTATTTGTGCGATAAAATATTTATATTGTATTAACACTAACAAACTTGATAAAAATGACTTGGTTTTACTAACCTTTTTCAGGATTTGTTTCTGGAATAGTTATTGGAATCATTCAGGCATCTTCCTTACTTCTTCTAATGTCGAGGGTTCTTATGGATCCAAAAAATCATGTCACACATCCATGAATACTTGATTATTTTTTGAACATCGAATGGCTCCTTAGTCTACATCACGGGTCGCACCTGTGGCTCCATTTGTTCTTTATGGGTTTCTTGATTAGGCCCAGTCACAACACCTCCTCCTGATACGATAGCAACGTTTGGATCTCTTGGTTCAGTATAAATCATATAGATTTTCAAGTTAGGATTGGATTTGGGTTTGGATTATGTATAGGGGTAGGACCTATGATGGTCCTTTCTTTCCATTTAACAATCAACTAAGGACGTTGCTCGACATTATGGCCATGTCCCTTACAGTATGAACATGTCTTTGTAGGTTCTAGGCAATCTATGGTGTAGTGACTTGGTTTTCCATAGTTATAGCATGTAACCTGACCTATTACTCTACCAAATCCTCCTCCTCCTTCGATTCCTATGAAGTTTCCTCCACCCCTTCCTTTAGGGTGTGGTTGCTGTTGGGGGTACAAATTCTGTTGATATTGTGGCTGATAATGATTCTACAATGCATATGGTTGTTGTGGTGCATATTGAGGCTGATACTAGTTTTGATACTGATTGGGAAGGAACTGTGTAGGATGATATGATTCTTGCATCACTTCAGCCTGAGTCTCTCCCTTAGTATTCATCAAGTATGTGTCGACCATCTTTACCTTCAAGAGTTGGTATGCTCTTCCATCCTTCTCTTCATGCCCTACTGACTTACAAAATTTATAGAATAGGTTTGTTGTATTGCTTACAATATTTTGCAAGTATAGTTAGTCTTCGTCGTGGTGTCCTCTAGTCTGGCATATGTGACACTAGGGTAGTCCATGGGAAATTAACAGGTTTGGCGCACTGGATGAGACATAATTCACAAAGTTCAGAAAATTATTCTTGGTGTGTCCATCTGTTCTACATTTTGTGCACCATAAATCTTCATGGGATTCCTTACTCTTTTTGATATCTTGAAGCTATATCGTTAGATTATCCAATTGCAAATCAAATATGGACGATCCCTGCGGCACCGTCACTAATTGGTGAGGCCTCTAGCTTCATTGCCAATTCAAGCACTTCCATCTGTGACTCAATCTTTTTTTGCATTAATGGGATCAGATGTGTGGTAATAGCATAGAAATAAACCATTATTTATGCTGAACATCTGACATTTGGAAGCTTACTTTGGCCATCAAAGTATTAAACCATTGGTCAAATTCCCATACTAAATCTGCAAATGCTTATTTGATTTCCTTGATCTTAGTGATACACTACGACTCATATTTATGATTTTTGAACTGAGAGATCATTGTGGTGTGTATTTATTTAATATTCCTATTTGGTGCTCTATGTGGTACTATGAAGAACTTCATAAACCATTCCAGTGCATGACCCCTTAGAGTCATGATCATCCAAACAGCTTCACAGCTTCACTAATTGAACCATCCAAACAGCTTCATAGATGAACCAATGTTGCTCTAGATCTTCTCCTCCATAGCCATTGTTAACACCCAAAAATGGTTAACTACCTCATCTACCCCATTACATGGCTCATTTGTGCACTTTCCTACCATATCTCCATCAAAAAACCCATAAAACCATCTAAAAGGTCACCGAAAAGCTTAAAATGCCTCCAAAAGGCTATAAAATCCTTTTTTCCTCCAAAAATATCCAAAAAGGAATAAAAAATATAAAATAATGAGGAAAAAAGAAGAAACCCTAAATAGCTGAAACCCTAAACAGCTAAAACCCTAAAAAGCTGACCTAAACCACATGGTTTTATAAATAAGTGATGGAGACCCATTATTCCATATCCATTATCATAAGCATCCTACCTCTGCCGAAGTCGTTCTGGAAACCCTAGCTTACCATTAAGCTATTTTCACCATTGAGAACTCTTTTTGGCCCATTTCCACCACCGGAGAAAGGGAAGAAGCAGCTTGGAGCTCGAAGCCACCGACATCGGACCAGCGCAACGGACTCCATCAACCTCCTCATTGGAGGTAACATCAATAAAGATCATTATTTATTTCTTTACCGTTTTTGCTTCATATTATTTACTTTTCACCGTATTGTTTCATGTTATTTGCTTTTCACTGTTTTAGCTTCAAGAACGTACTTAGATAAGTTTTTGTTTCAGTTTATCATTATTTAATTCATATATCATTGAACTGCTACTAAGGAATCCATATTCCTTAGTAGGTGCTCATTCGCACAAGCTAGGGTGAAAACCCTAGCAACAGTTTTGGCGACTCCGCTGTCTTTTTTAATTTAATTTTTCCGTATTGTACTTTCGGCTGTCGTTTTCGGCCGCCGGAAACAACACTTTTTTCTTCCGCAGTCGCGGCTCGACCGCGCATTTCAGGCCCTAACCTGCGACCATCCCGCCGCTATCAGCCATTCTCCTGCGTCTTGGACGCGTCTTTGAACTTTCCCAGTTGCGCCCCGACCGCGTTTTTTCAGCCCACAGTCGCGATCCGACCGCGCCTGTTCATTACACAGTCGCGATCCGACTGCCACTGTCAGCCAAAATCCCGCAACCTAGACCGCGCCTGTTTCCTTTAAACCCGTGATCTGCGCGCGACTGTTGCCTTCAAACCCGCGGTCCGACCGCGCGAGTCCGCCCCATACCCGCGGTCCGTGAACTGTTTTTTGCCCTTGTTTCCGCGCTGAAACCCAGCCACTTTGCCTCCATTCTTCCTGCAATTGCACAGCCACCTGTCCCACTTGCAGCCCTATAGCCATTTCTGTCCCTTGTTTACAAAATTGTTTAGAAAATTTTTAGCATTCTTTATTTCAGAAAAAATTCGCATGGTAAAATTTTTTAAAGTTTTTCATACATTATTATTGTTATTGAGTAACTCTTTTGAATTCATAACCTCACAAGCACGCAATCTATCCCCTAATTCAAGTGAGACCTAAAATCTACTTAACTCAACCAACACTATAACCTCATTTGAGGAACACAAATGAATCTTGTAGTTG
>LPNX010278947.1:275412-326103 GCA_001517045.1 Pseudotsuga menziesii | reverse complement strand
TTCCAGTGCATCAGTTGTTCAGCTCAGACATGGTCAGCCCAGCAGTATGTTCCAGATTTGTGTCCCCTCTGGACTCTCATGATATACACAGTTATTTTTATATATCTTGATACGAGCATGGGAATGCCTGCCTCATCCATATATTGAGATTTTTTCCCCATCCAATATTTGAGGACCATTTATATTGCTATGTTATATTCTGATACGAGCATGGGAATGCCCGCCTCATTCATATTATCAGATGATCCCTCATCCATTATTGAGGTCATGTACTTCTTAGTCCTTGCAGGTGGTTCGAGATCGGTGTCCCAGACTTCAGTTGCTTCTTTCTCTTCTCCACACCCCAAGAAAAAACCAAATATGACTCATGATGTCCATCGGCCATACGATGAGCTCCTGCCCTCACACATCAGGGGGAAATCTATTAACACCTAAAAATGGTTAACTACCTCATCTACCCCATTACATGGCTCATTTGTCCACTTTCCTACCATATCTCCATCAAAAAACCCATAAAACCATCTAAAAGGTCACCGAAAAGCTTAAAACGCCTCCAAAAGGCTATAAAATCCTTTTTTCCTCCAAAAATATCCAAAAAGGAATAAAAAATATAAAATAATGAGGAAAAAAGAAGAAACCCTAAATAGCTGAAACCCTAAACAGCTAAAACCCTAAAAGTTGACCTAAACCACATGGTTTTATAAATAAGTGATGGAGACCCATTATTCCATATCCATTATCATAAGCATCCTGCCTCTGCCGAAATTATTCTCGAAACCCTAGCTTACCATCAAGCTACTTTCACCATTGAGAACCCTTTTTGGCCCTTTTCCACCACCGGAGAAAGAGAAGAAGCAGCTTGGAGCTCGAAGCCACCGACATCGGACCAGCGCAACGGAATCCATCAACCTCCTCATTGGAGGTAACATCAATAAAGATCATTATTTATTTCTTTACCGTTTCTGCTTCATATTATTTACTTTTCACCGTATTGTTTCATGTTATTTGATTTTCACTGTTTTAGCTTCAAGAATGTACTTAGATTAGTTTTTGTTTCAGTTTATCATTATTTAATTCATATATCAGTGAACTGCTACTAAGGAATCCATATTCCTTAGTAGGTGCTCATTCGCACAAGCTAGGGTGAAAACCCTAGCAACAGCCATTGAATATGGGTAACATAATATCACGCCCTTCCATTGCATTGGCATCAGGGTTATATGATGACTAATTTAATGGAGGTGCATTGTCCTATGCGCTAGTCATAGTACTAACACTATCAATGTTAACAACTCTTTAAGGAGATGAGGCTCTAGACCTTACCTCTAGCAATACTCCTGGTATGATGTGGTTGCGTCCTGACCTTGGTGTCTCGACAGATGCTTCAGAGTCTTCTGCACCTTCCAAAATCAAGCTATATTCCTCGTCTTCGTCGCAAGACCCTTCTTCTACCTATGACTGAATTTCATGCTCACTTTATTTGAACAAACTAGGTTATCTGCTGCTCACATTAGAGGACACTTGGGGTCTATAATGGGCCTTATAAGAAAAAGATCCAACAATAAATATTGTGAGTTGGAATTCAAGAACCAATAGAATTTCAGTAAAATCAGTCAACCATAATGGTTGAATTGACATATTTGTCATAAAAGGAAACTACTTTTTTTGTTCGTATTTTCGACATATCTTCTTGTGTTTTTACTCAAATTTCAAGCGGGAGAGCTTGTTGAATGTGGAATTAAATTATGCATCCAACAAGTACCCACACTGCATACGTTTGATGGATCCTGCTACCCAAAGACAAGAAATACCAAAAAATGTGATGATGATGCCATCATCACATTTTTCAGGTATTTCTTGTTTTTGAGGTAGCAGGGTCTATCAAAAGCATGCAGTGTGGGTACCCGTTGGATGTGGAATTAAATTCTGCATCGAATGAGCTCTCCTGCTCAGAATTTGTGTAAAAACACAGGGAGTTATGTAAAAAATACGAACACAAAAAATATTTTTTTTCATTCTTCCTTCAAAATTAATAACTATTATTTTATTATTTTAACTATTATTTTCCTTAGGAGGCCCATTTTAGACCTCAAATTTCCTCTAATGGCTTCTAGGTCTTTGACTCTTTTTGATAATTCATTATTTTGTTGAGTTATTTCTTGGACAGTTTGCTTCAGCTTTGTACATAAACTTTGTGTTTGCCTTTTCCTCTTCAATGCTTCCTTGAAGACTACACTTAAATCTTGGTAATGGCTATTAATCTCTTCTTTATCCTTTGTTAATATTTTTTTGGACACTACTAATCCTTAATTTGTTTCATGCAGGAATTCTATCTGATACTTGTACTTCTTGATACTTCTTCGAAGGTTTTCATTCTCATAATTAATACATTTTTCTTTTGAAGCTAAAGACAGTCCTTCTAGCATCCAAGGAATTTTCAATTTCTTAAAAATCTCTTTATCATCCTCTTGTTGTTGCTGTGTCATGATTACTGGAACCCCTGGAGATTCATTAACTTCAAAATTGCACTAAGTTGATGGCTCTGCAATCATTTCTTCATCTGCATATAACGCTATCATCATTGACTATTGCTTCATCAAATCATCCCGCTGGTAACTAAGATTTGCTTTCCTTTTAACATCTTCTAAATGCTCTGAGATTTTAATCTTTCTTACCTTTGATATTTCTATCATTTAGGTTTTCATCCTCTTCTAATTCTTCTCGGGAAGAAGAGTCCTCTACTATTGTGATTTTCTCCTGAGCTAGCTTAGGATTTAAGACCTTTTTCATGTTCAACCTCAATTTGTTCTTAGGTATGGTTTTAGTTCTGCAGCCTAGTCATATTTCTCCCAACATGCTCAAGGCTTTACCTTGATGCTTTATAGGTTCCAGCTGAACCACCTTTCTTTTTATTCCTTGTTAAACCAACTTCTCTTCAAATTCTTCTTGTGAACTCTATGCATTGTAAACCATTGCTTTATCAATTAGTGGGATTTCCTTTCTTTCTGAATGTACTTTTGTATGGATCTATTCTTGTTCTACCAGGCCTTCATCTACTCCCTGGTTTGCATCTTTATTCAGCATATTTTCTGCATGATCTAAATCCTACGTTTGAACTGTCAACAACTCATCTTCATTAGCTTTCTTTTCATATTCATCAGTTTTCTTTTACTGTTCGCTTTCAGGATTTTCATCCCTTTGTGTCATAGACCTTTCTTGTACAATCTCTTCTTCTACTTCGACTATGACTTCTTTCTTCAAAATTTTTACTAGGTTCTGGGATTTGTTCACCTATCTTCTCTTTGATTGGTCCTCCTCACTTTGAAACCTAGAACAAAATAGAAAATAATCCCAAGTCCCTAATCCTCTCATTTGAAGCTCAGTACCGATGATTAATTTTATTAAATCATGATAAAATATGGACTGCTTACTATGATCCTGATGCTCCTTTACTCTACTAGACATCTTCCATAAAATTTTAAGGAAAAACAAAGGTATATTCATCTTTGATTCATGACTTAAACGTTGGAGAAACCTGAAATGATGTTTAAACACAGAGGCATATCTTCCTTCACAGGTTACATAAATATGGAGGATCTTGATTGGCTCTCTCCATTCTGGTTTAAATTTCTGTATATGTAGTCCTTTATCCCAATCTGTAACAACATTTGGCAGCAGATAATTCTCTGAGTTAAAATAAAAAGGAACCTTCTTGAACCAATACTCAACTTCATCAATAATGCCTGTAGCCTCTGCTATTAATTCTCTAGTCAGCTCAATTTTTAGGGTATTAAATGTAACTGTGTCTTTCTCTAATCCATAAGCAAATTTATATGAAACCTCTATACAATGACCATTAATTTTCTCAAAATAATTCAACCATCCTGCTTCTGAAAACAACCTTGCACAGTTAGGGAAAATTTTAGCCCAAGACATGTCTCAAGGCTTAGCTCTATTCGTTTTCCCACTTTTCTTCTTTCTAAACAATAAACCTTAATTGTTTTTCCTTTAGAAAATGGTTCAAGCTACTTTCAAAGTATGAAGCCTTGATAGTAGTTCAGAAATTGAGCAGATTGAAAACCCTGGATATCAACTTTTCCTCAAGGCTGATAAAAATTTCAGGACAGTTTTTACTTACAATCAAAGATTAAAAACTAAGTAAGAAATCAGGCTACTGAACCTGATGTAGTTCTTAATTAACATCCATCACTACTCTCCTGTCACTACAAACCCAAATTCAAGGATGATGTTAGCAATCGGTTGCATACATGTCGTAATAATATTTTTGATTGCTAAAAATGTGGTATCTTGTCTTCCCAGGTGTCCCATGACCTTTGTTTCTCTATCTTGAGCTGCCACGGTTGCGCCAGTTGATTACCCTGCAAACCCTAAGTTTCTAACCATCTTCATCTTCCAACCATGAATTGCGAGGTTTCAATACGGTTTCTATGATCTTTCATATGTTTAGTAAATTCGTAATTAACAATGAATTACCCTCATCGTGCACGATCATTTTTGTTTAAAGGATCTGTATTTTCCACCTTCTAGACAGCTGTGACTCACCCGAATGATTCCTGTCTTAACTCAAAACACTTGTCAAAATGATTAATATGGCCTAAACATGTATGAATATCCTTGACAGGTGCAAAAAACTCCTCTCATGTGCTAATTTTGGAACTCACGAGCAAAATTATGACTTTTTCAAAGGGCACAATTTTCTTGTAGCGCCCTCGTTCATATTTTCTATCTTTGTGCTACAAGAATATCTGTTTGATTATTTTTTAACCAAAACTGAAAACAAAGTGTTAAATTTTGATAATTAACCTTTGATAGGACCTCATTATATTTCTTTAGAACCTTTAAGAAATACATACATCCTATAAGCCCATAAAACCTATGAATCTACAAAATTAAAAAGAAAACTTATAAAATCAATCATAAACATAAATCTACTAGCAAAATACTTAAAAAAAACCAAGCTAAAATATGTTAAATCATTAAGAAAATTCATGTTTTATGATAAGTATATGATTCAAACTAGAAAAAAAAAAAGTTATAACACACTGCGCGCATGTTTTATCTTTCTTGTGCCGGTTCATTTGTTTCCTTCTTGACATACTTTTCCCCTGTCGTGTGCGCACTTTTCCTCCTTTTCTTTTGCATTAGATTCTTCCTTGTTCTCTTTGCTTGGCCCAACACAATTCAATATAAGGAAACACACTGGATAAAACTCTAAATAATTAGAGATAAAAGTCCCAATTGAGAATTATAGTTAAACTCTAAGAAAAATACGAGTCAGATCTCAAGTTAAAAGTTATATTAATAATTGAACAAATAAAGAATAAACAATGCAGCAAAGGAGGATAACATATTAACAAATAAATAAGTGGAACAAAAAAACCTTAAATAAATATAGTCCACATTTCAATTAGAAGTACAATTAAATCATACTCATCTATACACTAGAGGGTTAAGTCAATCCTTATGACTTTAGTATAAATAGGTAAAAAGTTATAAATAGTAGGACCTTAAATCCTATCGACACATTATTAAAATATTCATATCCAAACATAGTTTTCAAACAATATCCTCTTTTAGATTAAGGGACCCAATGTCTTTATAATATCATCTACAAGTGATGAGTATAGACCTCCTACCAGGCCAAAAAATGACAAAGATCCATGCGACAAAGTTCCAACGTGAGTCCTTCAGAGAGGAATCTCTCCACTTATTCTTCCTCTCCACATTAAGTAGATATGTCAGGTAACAACCACTACTCTCCCATGAATACAAATCATTACTTATAAAGGGAAGAAAATACTAGGATGGAGTATTTCTTACTAGAATTATTGAGCATACATAATCCCTTACCAGGATGGATTATTGCTTAAATGAAAAGGAATTGGTTACATAGTGATGCTTACCAGGGCCAAGGAGGTGGAAGGAAAACTCCTTGAAATACTCTGCAATCCCTTTCACGGTGTCACATTTATAGACAAACCAGATGGGATTTCAAATTCCATACCAACAAATATCTTGAGTTACTATGTGACCTATGGTAATAAACTTGTTATCTCTTATAGATGGTGGTCATTTCAAGTGGAACTCCGAACCCTTACCAAATAGAGACTGTGAGCACTGTCTAGCTTAATGGTGCTACCACAAGCTGATATTTTCTAGCTCAACGAGTGACCACAACAATGGATTCATCCACCTGATAGAGCTCAACAATCCAAGAATTGAATTGAGAAATATGAAGGAAACTCTAACGAGCCATGTTAGATTTTTTGTCCTTAGGTTCATTCAAAGCGACTGACAAATGGGATATGTGTTTACCATGTTATTAATTACCATCGCACCACCAACTCACCTTGTTGGGTCCCAACATAAATCACTTACCATATGCACACTTAAAATTGTAAGAAGGTATAGTTGGTGATAAGACAATCTTGTAAGAATCATTAAATTTGTTCACCTTGGGAAACCTCTCAAACCATAGAAAGACTGTTTGTGAATATTGTTTAGGATAAGCTCCCGAAACTTAGTATATGATCTTGTAGGTAGAGGTTAAAACAATATTATTAAACCCTTTGACTGGTCTTGTGGAAATGGCTTAAATGACTGCATGGTAACTTTGAGTTAGTAAAGTTTTGTTCTATGGAAATTGAAATAAACTTGTTAAAAAATTAAATGTTACCTACTAAGGTTAGTTTTATGGTAGTATACAATGAAAATATTTGAAACATAGTAATGAAAAATATATTACCTTAAAACCAAAGGTGAAGGATGAGAAGTAGGCACCATGCAATTGGAGTTATCACCCATTGAGAGAATAAATAATTGCATTAGCTATGCTAAGTAAGCAAAATCTCATCCATATTAAATTTTTGCCTTGATACAATTGACAATTCATCGAAGAGCTAGTTACTTTTTTTTAAATCTTTAGGATAAATGAATAATTATAGGATGAAATGATATCTGATAGTGAAAAAAACAATTTTTTGTAGGGTGTTCATATGATTAGGTTATATAAATTGGTTACGTCTTATATGGTATCAGAGCACTAGGTTTCAACATTGTTTGCTTATGGGAAAACCCTATTTTAGCTTGTTACACTCTGTCTTTTATTCTAACCAATAAAAATTATGTCTTGTTCTATATGTATCTACAAAATTATTCAGGACTGCACTATGAATTCATGCAATGAAAATGATAACATTATGGAAGGAAATAACCACACATATGATACAACACAACCAAAATAATTTCATTTCGAATCCATTCAAGCGTTAGACAATGTTGGACGATCCTAAGTCGGCCAGCTAACTCGGTTCTCCAGCTGACTAATTGTAAGGTATAACAATAGATCATGTCAACCTCAGAAGTTGTTTCGATTAGTTGAATCGAAAGGTACTTATGAAACCTCTTGTAAATAATATAACGAGGTTGGAGAGCCATATAAAGAATTGGTTTGATTTTTGAGAGAGAAAGGTATCTACAAGGTTACCATGGAAACTAAGAAATATCCCAATGCAGCTACAGAGAAAATTAAATGGCACAACAGGAGTAATGAGGCCTATGGTTTTTTGTGCTTGAGCATTTCAAGAGACCTCCTATTCCATATTGATGCATTGACATCACCTAATGAGGTTTGGGAGAAGCTTGAATATAGTTTTGGAAATAAAAATGAGATGGGAGGACATCAAATCGAGAATGAATTGATCTCCTTGAGTACCAGTAGATTCGAATCATTGAAACTCTATTTTTCCAAGTATAAGGCCCTAGTTCTGCAATTAAAACAATGTGGATCAAAAAGAAGGATGAGAAAATATTCTTGACCATACTTTCAAAGCTTTGACCTGAGTACTCAGTGTTTGTGTCAACCTTCCATGCCACCATATTGACAGCTCAAACCTGGAAGATGCCTAAGCTTGTTGATTTCATGGAATCCCTCACTCAAGAGTAAGATAAATTGGTAATGATGGGCACCATGAAACCTTCCAAATACCAAGATTTGGTTGCTATAGATTCGAAGGTGGATTCAACGGGAAAGAAAAAATAAAAAAATCCACCTGAGTAAAAGAGAGATAAGAAAGTGTCAAGAGGAGCCCTCAGGTTCCAAGAAGAACTTCCAGAAGAAGAAGAACAAAGGAGAAATGAGCAAGTGCACATACTGCAGTAAGGGCTATCACGCCAAGATATCTTGTATGAAAAATAAAATTGACATGTTGAACAAACCCCTGGAGAAGAACAACATATCCCTTCCTGATTATGTAAGAAAGAGGGAAGGAGGATCAAATTCATAAGATAAGGAGAGAGTGCATGCCTTAGTTTCTAGCAACTCAAGCTCACCTAGCTTCATCATTGATTCTGGAGTTTCTAGACATATGGTTTGGACAAGCGAGATTTTCTCCTCTCTTGAAAATTCAAAAGGTAAAAAAATTGTCTTGGGAGATGACTCTGTTACTGATACTTTGGGGAAGGGTATGAATGATCTTGACCATGGTTCTTTCAATGATGTGTTTTATGTTACAGGTCTTGTTGCTAACCTCTTGTTAGTGTATTAGATGAAGCACACTAGGTCTCCAAAGAAAGTCATATTATTCTTCAATGAAGTTGAAATCACACATATTTTGATTGGCAAATTCATATCAAAAGGTGTTGTGGATCACAATTCGAACGTATAGAATTTTCCCATTTCCTACCCTTCTCAAACCCCTTTTCTCTTCTCACTCATGATAATTAATCAAGAAAGCTTTGGCATGAGAAATTTGGCCATATTGACTACAAGTATCTTTCATATTTGAGTGACAAAGATGTGGCCATAGGGTTTTTTAACACAAAAAGTCCTTCACTCAGCTCTACATGGCCTACACCACCCAAGTACACCCATGCACGACCTTCGTATCACCCCATTAGATCCCCACCCCCTCAAAAAGCCTTAAAAATGAGCAAAAGGGCTTAAAAACCCCAAAAAGGAGCCTAAATAAAACTCCTAGGGGCTAAAGCCTCCAAAAAGGGGATTAAACCCCTCAAAGGAGCCTAAAACCCTAATAGGAGACAAATTTAGGGCGAAAGGGGCTAAAATGCCCAAAAAAGGGGCTAAGGCCCTGACCAAGGGCTTAAACCCCTAAAAATCCCTAAAACAGTTATAAAAGGAGGGGTGGGGGTCACGCTCAAACAACTCTTCCCTTGCATAGTGTTATGCTGCCCATGGATTCCTTGATGCCCTTTGTCTCTGAAGCCACCCACATCCCTGCTCTCATCCATTCATCACTTCATTGAGCCATAGATCCTCCATAGCCAAGAGAGAGAGAGAGAGGTGCTTCTTCTAGCCAGGGCACGGTGACCCATTGCACCAAAGAGAAGGTATACCATTCTTTGCTTATGTATTTGGTTTAGTAGTTTAGTTTTTTTTTACCCATATTTTCTTACAAGTTTGTTTCTTAATTTGTTTTGCAAGTTTTTTTTATTTCTAATAGTTGTTTGCAGGTCGCTGGAGTCAATCCCTAACCTTGTTTGCAGAGGGTCTTTCGGTCATTTATTTTCTTGTCTATCATTTCTTCCTTTTTGTTCTGTTTACTTTTCCTACATATTACCACATAGGATCCTATCCTTCCATCCTATATATGGAAGGTACCCATTCCTACCCTATAGCAAGGGAGAAATCCCTGCTATAGAACTGGTTACCATACTAGGACAATCCCACAGGATCCCTCGTTCATTTTTTTTTATTTCAAGTTTTATTTCAGTTTATGCCCTAGGTTTAAACTTTCTTGTCAGATCTAGTTTAAATCTTGTTTATTTATAGTTTATTGTTTCTATCGAGCATCCACAAGGAAAATCCAAGTCCATTTGGCCACAGTACAGGTTATTATTGGCTGAATTTGACTCAAGGTAAAAAAAACCCCAATTTAGAGTAGGTAGCACTTATTGGGCCTAAACAGGGGACCAGGTCACTCATTCAGGCCTTACAGGTGAAACAAGGTCACCCTTTTTCCCATGAAAGGTGCAACTTCCTTCAGAAAGGTAGACTGCTTCTGTCTGTGAAATCTGTGCAACCCCCTCGCCTGTTTCTGGAAAAATTTGGCGACCCCCTTGCCAAATTTGACCCAGGAAACATGCGGTCTGTCACTCAGAATTTAGTTTTCAATTTACTAAGGACTGTCAGTGTGGCTCAGCTACCTCTATCCAGTACAATAGTCCCATTTTTGTTTCTGTTTCAGTTTACTACAATTTCACGTACAAACAAAGTTTAAATTCAAAAAAATTTAATTGGTTAATCAGCATAGCCTAACTAAAAATGACATAAAATTAACAGTCTTGCTTACCCTTCCTCCTCTACCTAGTCATCATCATTCGGGGTATTTTGGGATAAGACGAAGGGCACAACTTGTATAGTAATAGGCCCTTAACCCAATATTGTTCGAAACCATTAAAAATGGATGACATGGAAGGTAGAGCGGGTAGAGAAGGAGGGCTTCTCATGGCACTAAGCGTCCTCCTTGTTGACCAACATTGTATCCAGGAGGTGACCCGTGGATCTACGGATGGGCTTAGTCCCGTTGTGTTGAGATCCTAACACCTTCTCTTGGTTGAAAAAGAATATAGGTGTAAGGTAGTCACCTAGTTAGGCTATCACAATTCAGGGTAAAAAATGGTATCTATCTACAAAATTTCTGTTGATTTACTACTTTCAACCACAATATGATGAATTCATAAACCATTTGTAGCCACCAAATAACAGAAACACAAAAATACATACACACCATACCACATAAATCAACCCCACTCAGTTCATGACGCTGAGAGAGCCACTAAAATTGATTAATTTACACTAAGTTCAAAAATATGTAGTATTTGAGGACATAAGTCCCTAACCACCTTAACTGTGGGAGGTACTTGGGCTCTGCCTAAAAAACTCATTTTGAGGAGTACCACAGGAACCCCAAAGTAGTTGGCCACTGAGAGGAATTTCCAAGCAAAATGGGCACCGACCCCCACCGATTGAGTAGAACGCCTATGAGGAAAAATACAAGCATTGTCTTCTGGCAGTCCTGGTGGCCAAGTGACCACCTATAGCCAATAAGAAGCCATTGAAATCGGGGTCCAAAAAATCATTCCCACCAGTTTGATACACAAATCTAACAAAATTTATCCCTCATGCTCTTCCTCACTCCTAAGAGGAAAACCACCACAATTTGGGTGATTGAACCAACACCGTCGAGACCACTCTTGATGAACTCTCACACCATCAGAAGGCCACATAGCCTCTGATTCAGATTCAGACTCATATCAGTCTAAACTAGACCTACACATAGCACCATCAAGCCCCATGGCTGGTGCAAACCCGGATCCATTTTTTGGCATAGCAATCGCTAGTGGACCCATGTCCACACCACAAATTATCACCAATAACCCTGCAGGTGGCCCCATCATGCTCATGCAAACTGTCATCAGCTAGCTGCCACTACCCATAGTAACCACTCAAGCTGTCCCACTTGCAACATTTGTGCGCAGTGGACCTTCCACATACACTACCCCTTCCACCTACACTGCCCCCCCTGTCACACATGGGGGTAGTGGCCCTTCCATCCACATTGTCCCTCACACCACACTTGGGGGAATTGGCCCATCTACAATGGCACCACAAGCACCCCCAGCTATGCAGGTACATTATGCACCTGCAAACCCCACCATTATACCTTCCCCATATCACATCAACCTGGGGTCAAATCTGTCTCTCATGGCTCATCTTAACTTTCCTGATTTGGCTTGATTGACAAACGAACCCATCCGCCATCAACCCTTTTGGTCCCCCATGCCAACCAAAATCCCCTCAGACATCCCCAAGTTTGAAGGGAAGGCAGGGGAGTGTCCCCAAAATCACATCATGACATTTCATCTTGGTGCTTCTCAAATAGCATCGTAGATGACTCGATCAGGCTAAGACTGTTCCAATGCACCCTCACAAGTGTACCATCCAAATGGTACATTGAGCTACCGCAAGCCAAGTACCCAGATTTCAACTCCTTAGCTTTCATGTTCCTACAGTATTTCCAACTCCCCGTTAGATATGATGAAGGGGTGGAGATATTGTTATCCTGCCACCAGAGCACCATGACCCATATAACTGACCACATCCATGAGTGGTGGAGACATCGTAGTTTGTGCAATATCCAACTTGACGACAAGATATTCTTGGATTGGATTCTCAAAATATTGCTCCCACCCATAACAAAGGATGCCACATTCAAACGTCCCCAATCCAAAGAAGAGGTCATACTGAAGGCCCAACAGTTTGACCTGATCTATGCACAGTCTGGATACCTTTACACCGTCATTCCAGATGCTCCTCATCCAGGTACCTCCTGCTCGGATGCACCTAGGGCATCCCATGCTGTAGATGGTATCATAGTATCGGTCTCCCAATAGCCACAACACCTTCCGACACCACCTGCAGTTCCACCACAACCAAGCAATACTGCTAGTGTTGCCTACCAAAACCAAACTTTGAACTATGTCAGAATGATGTCCCAGTCTAGAGCAACAACTTCCTATGCACAACCTGCACCACCGCAGTAGGCTCAAGCCTTGGCATGGTAGACACAACAATACGCGGGGAAAATGGCCATATTTGTGGCACCGCCACCCACCCAAATTTATTATGCACCACCAATGAAAGTGGTTCAAGCCCCCACCCCCACTCTACCTACTCCGTTGGGACAAGTATTTGCACAACAAAATCGTCCCAACCAGCCAGCCCCCAATAATCAACAAGGGAAAGCTAGAAATAATCGACCCCTAAACCAAGCCAATAAGCAACCACAGGGAGGTGGTCAACAACCAAACCCTCCCAACAATGCCACAGCAAACTAACCCACCCAAATCCCCCATGACCAAATGCACCAAGACATAACAACCCATTGCACACAAACCAACCGTGCACATTCTGTGAGTGTCCCCTCATGGGTTGCACTAAGCAGGCCATTTGAAACGAGGTTCAATAATCCACCAACGCTATGGACCAATCTCAACCTAACCCAGCACCACAAGGATCTCCTCCCATGGTGCTTCAGAACGCATTACCAGTCCAAATATTGGTGGAAACTGCACCCCCTCCCCAATCAAATCCCAATGCTCCGGGGGCACCTCCCATGGACGAAACAGGTGTCCACCACTTGCTATCCATGACGACTAAAGAGGTCAACCTACAAACTAGATGGAATCAATACGAAACCACCACCAAACCCACTGACACATCAGTGGCATCTACGTCCAAATTAATCAATGAACCTCTTCAGTTTCCCCCTTTCCCTAGCCCCCCCATACACTGGGCCACCAATAACGCGACGGCTAGAGCTGCTGTCAGCTATAGCATTATGGATGATTTGTCCCAAACACCAATGACCATGTTTGTTCTTGAGGTACTCAAATTGTGCCCAACACAGTCGAAAGCCTTACTAGCCTCCCTTGGGGATGTAGACCCCTCCGACTCCAAGTTGATCACATTCAACACAGAGAATGAAGAACCACACAAGCAATCCACCATCGCCTTCCAAATCCTAGTGTCTATCTAGAATTTGGTTGTGCACCGGTGCATAGTAGATGAGGGGGCATCTATGTGCATTATCTCTACCCTAGTCTAGAAGAAACTTGGATCTCCAATTCTACAACCATCCTCCACAACTCTGCGGGCTTATGATGGCCATCCCACTAAATCCCAAGGAATCCTCCCCCATGTCCCCATCACATTATCCTAGAAGATAGTTCTGATAATTGACATAGAGGTTGTCAATGCTCAACTAGACTATAACCTTCTCCTCAAAAGAAGTTATATGTATTCCATGAGAGTTGTCGCATCAACTGTCTTTCATCTCATGATGTTCCCCCATGAAGGGAAGATTGTGATGGTTGATCAACTCACTTATCATGATCCGCAAGGGCTAATGACACCCGCCAATGTTATCCCTATGATCAACACCATTGATCCCCAAGGGATGACCACACACACCAATGTTGTCTCTGCATTCAACACTATGGTTGACAACATACCATCCTCCCCATTGTTGAATGTGGGCCCTGGCTTGTTTGTCGATACCAGCATGATGGCTCCTTTCCCCTTAGTGTCACCACAACTGACACCAAATGAGACTGCAGACATGTGCATGCTCTCATCCAGCACCGTTCCACCCAAACAACAACCGCAGTCACAGCCCCAACTACAACCACAACACCTTCCACAGCCACAACATCAATAGTAGCTGCAACATCATCCGTAGCTGTAGCATTATGCATAGCCGCAACCACAACCTCATCCACACATACAACCATCAGAGAGTTATCTAGGCTCCTCTCTAGTCCATACAATTCCCTTCCTCTTTCCCCCGCCTGGTGTCATGAGCAAGCTAGTAATGGCCACCTTAAACTTATCCAACCTTACATTGGGAATTTCGATGTGGTATCTTGATCCACCAGCTCAACCACTAATGTCCTAGGTAGTATTAACCCCCGTGCAATGCATTGCAGTTGATTCTCACCTCCACCTAGACTGCAAAAACCAACCACATCAAGATACCCACACCTGCACCACCCCACCCAAAAAGGGCTAGGGTCAAGAATGCAAAAGGTACCGCTGAACCTCAACAAATCCTGCCTTGCACCATCTACGAAGAATAGGGCCATCCAACTCAGAAACTCCCTAAGATTCCCATAATCCATGCACATTTGGATGCCATGGATACAACCGAAAATATCCCTATGGTTGAACTTCCAATCACACCAACAGTAAGAAACAAGTCACTGAGAACAAACCATGCTTGCTCCCTTTGTGGTTTGTATGGACACTATTCTCACCACTGTCAAGACTTGTTTGAGTTCTGAATGGATTTAGCTGACCTTCATCAACATTTCCTTGAATCTGAGATCACTCTGATCGAAGAAGTTCACCCCCCACCTCCTTCTTTAGACACCATGTCCATTTACATAATTTTTAGTTCTATAGACCCTCTTGTCTCCACCATCACTGATGGTCCATCAAACCTGTCTCTTCTATTTTTTCCCCAGCCATAGCCGCAACCTCAGTTAAAACCTCAACCTCAGTTACCAGGGAAACAGTGGGGTTCATTCCCACTCAACACGATCCTTTTCCTTTTCCTTTTCCTTTTCCTTTTCCTACCATCTCGGATCATGACTAAGTCTGGCTTAGCAGCTTGCAATCTACATGATTTCACACTAGGAGATCCTGTGTGGTGCCTTGAACCACCTACCCGACCTCTAAGGCCTCAGTATATGTTGACTCATGTCCATCCAATTGAGATGATGTTGCACCTACCTCTGGGTCAATTAAAGACTCTTCCCATCTCTAGGCCTGCCCCTCTTCCTCCAATAGAGACTGGGGGCAAGGCCATCAAAGCCACAACCAATACCATTTACATGATCTCTAGAACCAGTTTCCCTTCTGTCTCATTGGTTGTGGAAGATCCACCTGATCTATCCCGCCACCACTTACGCGATGACGGAGATATATGTAAGACCACTTTCAGTTTCACCCCATTCCCTTTAAGCCATAGTGTGGAATTGGTTCCTCCCATAAAAGACTAGATTCCATCATCTCGCCTTGCCAATGACATTTTTCTTGGCAAGGGGGCATACCTCTTCATTGACTCAGATGGTCGATTCGTGAAGAACCCATGCAACGGGATCTACCTCAAGAGATTTTATGCTTATCATCACCAATGAGTCGCTTCATTTTCTTTTCTTGCTTTTTAACATTTTTTTTATCACAAGTCAAGGGTAGCACCATTAGCTGCTAATCCAAAGTCACCTGGAATCAGTTCGAGACACCCCTCACACCTCTGGGCTGAAACTTATATCTTCTTATGAGACCATCGTCTCATGTTTAACAAACAAATTTCAGGACCGTTTCCTAGAAGCTACCTTGATTTACGAGCCATAGCATGGTGATGCAAGTGTCTATGGACCTGTACTTGTATCACTCTTCCCTACTACTACTCATGCGGGCTTTTGGGCCACCGCCCATTAAGGGACACCAATTTTAGTTTTGTTTTGTATTTTAACACATAGTTGTCTTCTCCATCCACCCCACCTTATGCAGACCTCTAGACCATTGTCCACAAAATGATTTATTTTTCTTGCATGTATTTGGGATATAAGTGCCCCCGGACTTGCACTCACATCACATGTAGTCAAGTCCGTCCACCCCAACTCACACACAACTCTACTGACCTCTGTCTAAGAGCCACCTCAGTTTGCATGTCTCTACTGCACCGACTCGTGAGCCTCTGCCATGATCTATCCCGCACATGTATTGGTATGTTTGAGATCCTTCTGCTCTATTCATACTGTACGGATTAACTTTGGACCACTATCCACCATCCCGACATGGGGCACCGCTTGTGCCACTGCAATTGGTTAACCATACTGAAGTTTCATTTAAGCTCTTTTTTGACTCCTAAAAACAATGAAAAGATAGCCGACTGCAGCTGCTTCCTTTCCCGTTCGCTAAAGTATAGGAAAGGGCATCTACATCGTCTCATTTACCTCCTTTTGCGGACTATGTAGACCATCAAATCAAAAGGACCATCTTGGCGTATTCAAGCCAAGACCATTCCCCTCTGCATACTTTTATGCTTTCTCGGGTAGAGGGGCCAAACTTTATGAAAAAACTCACCATGGGTTGTCGTTAAGCTCTTTTCCAGCCTTCTGATCAAGAAAATATTGCCGAGCAAACTTGGTTTCATTCATGCCTGTAAAAGTATCTAAATGACCGTCTAGTCAGTATAGGTTTAACCTTTTCTGGCCTGATTGGAATACCAACGGTAAAGAAGTCTCTCATCCCCAAAAGGATGGTCGAGCTGTCCTATGTAAACTTTTACCCTTTTTTGGGAACATGAGACTACCAACACAAAATATCCCCCACTAGAGTCTTCTTCATGCTTTCAGACTCTCTAAAATTGAAAGCACCATTGAGCATTTACCTTCTTGCGCTTGCCAAAAATCCATGAGATCGTACAATAATGGTGTCTCTAGACACCACCCCACAAAAAATAGTTTGGTAGCATTCCCACTTTCAGTCTCCTTTGTTTAGAGTACTCTGCAATGTGTCTTCCTTGGATCCCATCAATATCAAAAATATCCACCTCCCCAAAGTATTTCACATCTGTAGTGACATTCCCAGTATTACAGCTATGATCCCATTCCCATGATTCAGTTTCATTTGTTGCCTATTCCACCCTGCCATCATACTCTGAACAAAGGAATTTTTATTCTACCACACTCCCCCTACCCCTATTCAATTCTTTCCCTCCCCCTCCCCCCCCATTCAGTGGGTCAGTCCACAGATTTTCTCACACCTTTTGGTTATCTCCCTCATGCTTCTGGTCAAGGAAAATTCATTGCCTTGACTAGGGCTAGGTCTCCCTCTGTCGATGACAACACACATATTCCAGAGGATAGACCCAGAGGTCCCTGTACCTTGGTTTCATTAACATCATTGATGATTTCCTTGGACCACTTGAGAGGAGTCCTTAGTTCCTCTTAGGATTGTTTTTTCTCACGTGCTCGACTTCAACTACATCATCACACAATTGAAATTTGTATAGGTTTTGGTTTGTGCAGTATTTGGTCGGAGACCCCAGATGTCACCTGACTCTAGCACATTGATGAGTCTATTCGAGGGACCTAAATAGGTTGTCCCTTGTGATTTCTGGGTTGCATTGGAGACAGTGTTCAAAATCCCCACGAGTGCTTCTATATAGATTTATGATTGATGTAGCATACTTGTACCACAGAGACTCTGACTCTCAATCAGCGAGTCCATACAGCTATGTACCATCCCAGATCTAGCAGGACGTTAGTCATGAAGATATAGCATTCGATGAGAATGCCATGGGTCCAATGTAGCAGTTCTTCAGATCAGTATTGTATTCAACCTCACATTGAGGCAACCACTATGTATTATTAGTTATATATGATCGGCTCTTGTATTTTAGAGCATACATCAAATTATTCTTTTGACATTGTCATGAGAATGGGTATTCCTACCTCATCCATATACATGTCACACGTTATTTGTATCTCACCCATTTATGGGAACCATATTAATACAAAAACCAAAATCCACCATGCCTTAGCCTCGGAAGCACCACCTCTCCGCAGCAAATCCTATGATGTACATCAGCCATATTATGAGATCTGGCCCTCACACATTAGGGGGGAATTTTTTAACCTAAAAAATCCATCACTCATCTCTACATGGCCTACACCACCCAAAGACACCCATGCACGACCTTCATATCACCCCATTAGACCCCCACACCCTCAAAAGGGCTTAAAAATGAGTAAAAGGGATTAAAAAACCCCAAAAATGAGCCTAAATAACTCTCCTAGGGGCTAAAGCCTCCAAAAAGGGGCTAATCCCTAACCAAGGGCTTAAAACCCTAAAAATCCCCAAAAACGCTATAAAATGAGGGGTGGGGGTCACTCTCAAATAAATATTCCCTTGCATACTGTTATGCTTCCTCTGGATGTCTTGAGACTCTTTGTCTCTCAAGCCACCCAAATCCCTCCTCTCATCCATTCATTCTGTCATTGAGCCATAGCTCCTCCATACCCAAGAGAGAGAGAGAGGTGCTTCTTCCAGCCAGGGCATGGTGGCCTATTGCACCAAAGAGAAGGTATACCATTGTCTGCTTATGTATTTGTTTTAGTAGTTTAGTTTTTTTCTGACCCATATTTGCTTGTAGGTTTGTTTCTTAACTTGTTTTGCAGGTTTTATATTTCTAATAGTTGTTTGTAGGTAGCTGGAGTCAAGCCCTAACCTTGTTTCCAGAGGGGCTTCCAGTTGTTTCTTTTCTTGTCTATATTTTATTGCTTTCTATTCTATTTACTTTTCCTACATTTTACCACACAGGAACCTATCCTTCTGTCCTATAGATGGAAGGTATCCTTTCCTGCCCTGTAGCAAGGGAGAAATCCCTGCTATAAGGTTATGAAAGGTCAAGTTTTCTAAGGGAGTCTACCAAGGTTACATCCTACGAAAACACCCAGAGCACAAGTATGAGAGAGCTAGTCATGAGAGAAGCTATACACCCCTTTAGTTAATCCACAGTGAAATTTATGGTCCATTCCCTCATATGTCCATCATTAAAGACAAATATTCACTTACCTTCATAGATTAATTTTCCAGGTATTGTTGGGTCTACTTCCTTAAGCACAAGTCTGAAGTTTTTGGCGTCTTCAAGGTCTTTCGAGCCTTGGTTGAGAACCAGTTTGGGAGGAAACTCAAGATCATCAGATCTAATAATGGTGGATAGTATGTAGATTTTGATATCATCCATTATTATGAATATGCATTTGTCCATATGCAACATTCTATTCCTTCCACACAACACCAAAATGGTGTTGTTGAGAGAAAGAACAGATCACTCAAGGAGATGGCAACTTGCATGATGGAGGATAAAACTTTTCCAGCAAAGTTTTGGGCCTAGGCTATAAAATGTGAATCCTATATCCACAACAAGGTGAAACATAAGAAACTTTATGGAATCACTCCTTTTGAAGCCAGATGTGACCCATTTCAGGATTTTTTGCTCAAAGGCTTGGGCTAGAATTCCAAGTGAAAAGAGGAAGGATTTGCAACTGCAAAGACAAGAGTGCCTATTTGTTGGGTATTCTAAATATTAAAAAGGTTACAATATGATATTCTTTAGAACTAACAAATATTTCCTTGAAAGAAGTGTTCAATTTGAGGAAGAGCCTTTAGCAATAATTGAAGTTGGAGAGTTCTCTTCACCACCACAACCACTAATTGTAAGTGAAGGAACTAATGATTTTGGTGATTCTGATATGTCCAAAAATGATGATTTAATTGCATATCCTAATATATATACAAGACAAAAACTAGCAGAAACTACCATTCATGCAGCTGGGGAACTAGCTGGGAATCCTAGTGACACTAGGAGGACTAGATCTCAATTTGAGAGTGCCCTTTGTGTGAAACATCCACGCTTTGCTGAGAAGTGTTATTTGATGGTTTAATATTATCTTCAAACATATTAAGATGCATCATATGATCCAATATTGAAAACATCCATGAAGGAAGAATATAGCTCGCTCCAGGAGAACAACACATGGGAACTAGTTGATCTCCCCCCCAAGGAGAAAGCTAGTAAAGAGTAACTGGGTTTATAAAAATAAATTTTATGTTGATGGTTCACCTTTGAAATAAAAGGAAATATTGGTATCCAAGGGATACTCACAAGTTTAAGGTATTTATTACAATGATACGTTTTCACCAGTGGCAAAGATGGACTCCATAAAGCTAACTTTAGCCATTGCAACTTCAAGGCAATGGGAGGTACATCACATGGATGTGAAGTGTTCCTTTCTAAATGTAGATTGTAATGAAGAGATTTATATGCAGAAACCTAAAAGTGTTTTTTCTAATCCATATTTATTGTTTAGGTTAAAGAAATCATTGTATGGGATAAAGCAAGCCCCCAGGGCTTGGTATGCCAAGATTGATGGCGTTCTGCTGTCACAAAATTTTGTTCGATACAAGTCCAATATGAATTTATAGTTGAAGCTGATATTACAGGAAGTTCAAAAAAAGATATTTCCTCCTTGAAGGATTCAATGAACCATTCCTTTTCCATGACAGATTTGGGATTGTTGATCCAATTCTTGGGTCTTGAAATTTCTCAATCCCAACATGGAATAAAATTTAATTAGTAAAATTATGGTTTATATCTAATCAACAAGCTCAACATGAAATATTGCAAGCCAATCAAGACTCCATTCCTTTCTGGTGTTAAACATGAGCAAGCATGTTCTTCTCCTCTGGTAAATAATACACTGTATAGGCATTTGATTGGGTGTTTGCTTTATCTTCCACATACTTGACCTGAATTATATTATGTAGTTAGTGTGGCTTGAAGATACATGTATCAACCTAATTAGATCCACTGGATAGAAGCCAAGAGGATTCTAAACTTTGTTCAAGGAAAAAGAATTCATGGGATTTTCTATAAAGCAAAATCTGACTTAGAGATAGTTGGATTTAATGACAGCGATTGGGCATGTGAAAAAACATATCAAAAGTATACTTCAAGATATGTGTCCATGCTTGTGGTTGGACCAATTAGCTTGTCAATTAATAATTGTAGTTCCTTAGCACTCTTATCTACAGAGGCATAGTATAGAGAAGTTGTGAACGCAGTTACTCAATGTTTATGGTTGCAAGGGATAATTGGAGAATGTGGGATTGAATCAGAGATTTCCACTATCATCTATTATGAAAATCAAATATGCATTAAAATATCCACTAGTATAGTTCAAATAAAACAAACCAAGCACATTGAGATCTATATGCACTATATCAGGGAGCTTGTGCATGATGGTACCATTGCTCTACTCTATTATGCATCTTCAAAGCAAGTGGTAGACATATTCACCAAGGTGTTTTGTGAGAACACCTCCAGTAATATAAAATTAGTGCTAGGGATTTCTGATCATGTGGTGAAGTATGATTGGTAAAAATATTTCCAAAATTTTGCTCATGTCCATGTTTAAGGGACGATTTTCCCCTTGTTGTTTTGCCTCTTTCCTTGGTTGTATGGAGAAGCAGTACGGAAAGGGTGACTAAGCCTTGTTTATAGGCCCTATATTTTTATGATATTTACTGATAAAATTAGGATTAACGAGGGGTGTTAGAATAATAAAATTCCTAGTTACCCATATTTGACATTAATTAATCATTTTTGTCTTATTCCTAAATTCCTAGATTCTTTATTATGCTAGTTGGAATCCACTTGCACCTAGAAGTCAACAAATGAGAAATATGGATGAAGGAGCACTTTGAAAAAATCCTAGAATCATTTTTGGAAAATATGCTATAATTCCAGAATAGTAAACACACAGTTCTGTTTTTTTTTAAAGCTTCCTTGGTTTACAACAGTTTTAAGGCAAAAGGAAAAAGCTAGTCTAGGAGTAACTACCTAGTTGTTTGACTTCACGATCCTCCTTATTTTTCTCCATCCAAAAGCATGGATCTGATATATTTTGTTAAATTATCATCCGACATATATTATTCATCCAATTCGTCAAAATCTTGATAGATTAGGAAAGTGTTTTATGCGGCTATGGGGGTTTTGACTAGTTTTAGTAAGCCTTGGATTTTACCAATTTGAATAGAATCCTTATGCTTTTGAATATATATGATGTAATTATATATTTGGACAATCTATTACTTGATGAGGTTGGATCATGTACACTTATTCAATACAGGATTGTGTTATGATCCTATTCTAGTCTCCTTTTTCTAGAATTTTTAATGTTTGATTAGCAATTTTGTGAGTGTAATTGTTCTATTGCTTGGTTTCGATTTACACAATGAGAGTGACATATTTGTTAGCACTATTTTGGGATAAATGGTTGGAAGGGGGTTAGGCTAGTGAAAGGAAGATTAAGGTCTGGAAATTTTTCATATCATATCACCTTGAAGAGTGTTAATAAGGTTCTTGAGATGTTTTGAAGAATTATTCTTAAGTATAGAATGTAAAGTAATTTAAAAACCCTGAGTTTAACCTTGAAAATGTACATGAATGAGAAAATCCACTCAAGTTTATATGATGATAGGAATGGAGGGCCTGGATGTAAAGCAGAGAAGATCAAAGGGTTACAGATGATTTCGCTAAAGAAAGATGCTTGGTATAAAAGAATTTTGATATTGGCAGAGGGATGTTAAATTGCAGGCAGGATCAGGCATTGTATGGATAGATGGGGACATATCAATAGAGGACAGATATTTCACTAAGAAAACATGCAAGAAGAAAGTAATTTTCAGGATGCATGAAATCCTGTAGGCGCTCCATATTTCAATGGCTAAGATCATATGATGTTGAATATCTATGGCTAAGATCATATGATGTTGAATATAATCTTCAAATATACATTAGGATCAGACTTACATCGAACAAAACTCAGTGATAGAAAAAATCCATCAATCTTGGCATACCAAGCCCCGGGGGCTTGCTTGAGCCCATACAAAGATTTCTTTGACCTGCACATCAAAGATGGATTAGAAACAAACCCTTCATATTTCTGAATGTAATATCCTTAGTGAGATCTCCATTTAGGAAAGCACACTTCACATCCATGTGATGTAGCACCCATTGCTTCGAAGCTGCAATGGCTAGAGCTAGCCTTATCGAGTCCATCTTTTCCACTGGTGAAAAGGTTTCATTGTATTCAATACGATGTACTTGTGAGTATCCCTTGGCTACCAATATTTCCTTATATTTCAAAGATGAACCATCAGCAATAAACTTAGTCTTAAAAACCCTCTTACATTGAACTAGCTTCCTCCCTAGGGGAAGATCAACTAGTTCCCATGTATTGTTCTTCTGGAGCGAGTTGAATTCTTTATTGATGGATGTTTTCCATATTGGATCATGTGATGCATCTTCATATGTCTATGGATTTGATTCAACCATCAGATAGCACTTCTCAGAAAATAGAGGATCTTTCACACAAAGGGCACTCTCAAATTGAGATCAAGTCCTCCTAGTGTCATTGGGATTTCCAGCTAGTTACCCAGCTGTATGAATGGTATTTGCTTCCCATTTTGGTCTTGTAGGACTTATAGGATCTATAATAAAATATTCATTATCAGACATATCAGAATCAGAAAACTCAATAGTCTTTCCACTTACCATCAATGGATCTGGTGGTGAAGAAGACTCTCTAACTTCAACTGCTACTAAAGGCTCTTCTTGGAGTTGAACACTTATTTCAATGAAATATTTATTAGTGCTCAATTTGATCAGATTGTACCCTTTTGAATCTTCAGAATACCTAACAAATAGGCACTCTTGGCTTTCGGGTTGCAAAGCCTTCCTGTTTTCAGTTGGAATTCTAGCCCAAGCCTTTGAACCAAAAATCCTGAAATGGGTCACATATGGCTTGTGCCCACTCCAAGATTTGAAAGGATTCATACCATAAATATGCTTATGAGTAACCCTATTCTGGATGTAGGACACCTATTTTATAGCCTTGTCCCAAAACTTTGGTGGCAAAGTCTTAGCCTCCATCATGCAGGTTTTTGTATCCTTTAGTGAATTGTTCTTTCTCTCAGTAACACCATTTTGGTGTGGTGTGTGTTATCCAAATTTTTTTACCATAGTTGGGTTACCTGAGGAGCCAAAGGTTGACAGACTTGTTCAAATCCTGATTCCAGTGTATCAGTTGATCCGTCTGCTTGTCTAGCCAATATTGGCTAGTCACTTTTTTATTTGAATAATTTTGACCATGGCCCCGCGGGGTTTGTAATAAAATGTGCTAGTAGGATATTTTTGAGTGGTTCAGTATCCTGAGAAGTAGAATCTCAAATAGGGTATTCTAGGGAGCTTTTTTCCCCTGACAATTATGCTTTTCCTTCAGCCGAATATAATTGACGAGGTTTTCTCCCGCTCCTCCAAAATTGCAATGCTCGATGTTGAATTCTGGGCCTTGGGGGGTTATTAGAGATCAATTGAGTGTTATAAGCCTACTAGACATTATTTATATAGATCATGGTCATGTTCTAAGTCATCTGGACACATAAAAAAATTTCGAAAAAAACTTTTTTCAAACAGTAAAAAACTATTATTTAATTTTTTAATTTTAATTAATTTTCCTAGGTTTTTGGGTTATTTTTTCCATTAATTAAATGTAAAAAATCCATTCATGATATGGACTCCAAATTCAGTGATTGAAGGCTCTAAACTTAAGCCAAAAATCATTCTTGATCAGCCAGCCATTCAAAACCAACTTTCAGATCAGCAATCAGACACATAATGCCTTTTTACTCAAAAGAGTCAGTTCTGAGTAAAAAAGTGATTTTTAGTAAAAAAAATGATTTTTATTAAAAAATGATTATTTTGGAGAAAACTAAAACTCTCCAAATTAATCCAAATTTAGTAAAATAAAAGGATAAATGCCATCTCATGGAACACTTATGATGATTGGAGTTATCATAACTCAGCTTCAGTCATCATTAAGAGAGCAATTAAATTATTATCAGTTATCAAACATGTCATCTCTAGCTAAAGATGAGATGGAGAGCTCTCATTGGTCTGATGATTTGATCGAGGTGAAGACTGAAGCTTACACCATTAGTAGGCTTCCTAGACCTAACAAAGTAGGTTTCCATACCTAGCAGGCAGCTTTCCCATGCAGCAGGGTTGGTTTTTTGGTTTTAGGGTTTTAGCACTCTCTCATTTGTTAAATAGAGGCTCTTTCAGCTCTATTGAGGATGGATTTTTGTGTAGAGAAACTCTGGTGAAACTTTTGTAATTGCTTGTTGCTTCTATGCAACCATTGGAATAAAATTAAGGATTTGGAGGCTCATGTGGTGTGATTATTTGGATGATTCCACTTGATCGAGGAGGTGATGTTGTTTTAATGCTTTTCATTCTTGTTTATTTGAGATTATGAATGTTATGATTTAGAAGGATTTTGTAAGAACATAAGAACAGGTATTTGCAGTTTTCCAGTTAATTTTTTATTGATTTACTTCTGGAATTTAAAAAAAAAAGCATTGTTTTATTCAGTTGTAGTTCATTCTCTTCTTTATTTAAATTTGTGAACAATACATGATCTAATCTTTGTACGACAAGTCTATGAGTGTTATTTTGCAGATCCTTTCATCCAGCCAAGTAGAAGTTCGAGCTCAACTACATCTTCTTCTCTTGGAGTCAAGTAATTTTTTTTCAGTAATTGCATGCTTCATGAGATCCAAGTGCTTTAAAAAGATGCACAGGTTTAACCATTCTCTCCTTTCTTTTATTCATCATTCAAATTAAAAGATCTTTATTTTCTTGGGATTAGGGCACGTTTGGGCTAAAGTGAACATTCATTCATTTAGCCTTTTCCCTGGTTGGGTGCCCTGTGCTTTATTTTCAGCCTTTTAGGCCTTTTATTTGCAGCCTTTCCTTCCTTTAGTTTGCTGTCCACTTTTCCCCACTTTTTGCCATTTTGGACAGCCCTCTTTGGCCTCCTTTTTCCACTTTTTGCAGCCCCTTTCCATCCTCTTTTTCGGCCATATTTTGGGATGTATTTTCATCCTTTTATGCCTTTTATTTGCATCCTTTCCTTCCTTTTGTTCGTTTTCCACTTTTCCCCATTTTTACCCTTTTCGACAGCCCTCTTTTGTGTCTTCGTTTCCACTTTTTGCATCCTTTTTCCATCCTTCTCTTCAAGCATATTTTGGGATATACTTTAAGCCTTTTTCACCCTCATTTTGCAGCCCTCTTTCTTTTATTTGCAACCCTCTTTCTCACTTAGTTTCTAGCCTTCTTTTGACTTTCCTTTTGCTCTCTTTCCACCCCTCTTTCACCCCTCTTGCCTTTCCTTTTTCTTGCCTCTTTTCTTCCTTCCTCTTGGTGAGTTTGGGTAAATGTTTTTAGCTAGTTTATAGATTAAATTTCAAGTTATTTTTTATCAACTAATATCATAACAAGTGTGTGTCTAGAGCTGTTAGATTGCAGATAGGTGAAGGAGAGCCCAAAGGCCACAAACAAACAAGGAGTGCAAAAAGAGCAAAAAGACTGCTATCCCTCTTCTTCCATCCCCTTCTTTCCCTGTTCTTCCAAGAAGCAAAGAACGCATCATCATTGTAACATATTAATAAAAAAGGGCTGAGTGGGAGCAAGTCTCCTTTCTTTTCTACTTCTCCTATTTCGGGAAGTGTGTCTTGTGTTCATTTTCATGATTTACTTAGTTCAGTTTTCCTTAAGCAATTAGTTTAGCTCTCTGATTAAACTTAGTTTCATTTTTACTAATTGATAGTTGTTCCTTAGATTCATTTCCACTAATTGCTAGATTCATTAGTGCTTGTTGGTGTGTTGTTATAAATTGTTAAATCATAAAAGGAACCAAAATCTCTTGAATCTCACCATAAGGTGGATCAAGAGTGCTCTCTATCGGAGAGTTTTAATCAACCACCTTTTATATTAATTGTTGTGTTTGTTTAATCAAATCATCCATAAGTAAGACTCTTGAACTTGTAGAAGCACAAGTCAAGAGCACTCTCTATCGGAGAGCATCGTAGGTTTGCACAACCCTTGCATTAGTTTCATCTATATTAGCTAAGTCTTTTGAACCACTGTCATAAGACGAGGTCAAGAGTGCTCTCTATTGCAGGGTTTTAATTAATTAACTTAAGAAAATTTTCAACTCATGTCCCTTTGATTAATTAACCCCCCTCCCTCCTTGCCGGAGTATGCTCTGACCGATCCTAGATCGGAGTACCCAGAAATGACACTAGATCTTTAAACCCCACAAGAGTAACCTAATAACACTTAAACACTCCGTAACCAATGCACCATCATTTTAAGGATTCTTCCAAAGTACTTCCTAGTAGAGGCACCAGAACCTCCCGTTGTTATAGATTCTCAGCTAGCTGGTCACTTGACAATATCAGCCTGGGATACTGGGCGTACCCGACATGTCTTCAATGGAGACAACTTAGAAGAGTCTCCCGGCTTTGATAAACCTTTTTGTGGACACCCTAAATCAAGACCACTGTTAAAAACTCTTAAAAATTACCAAGAGCCATCAGAGGAATTTTGGGGTCTAAAATGGGCCTCCTAAGGAAAATAAAAAAATAATAGTTAAAATAATAAAATAATAGTTAAAATCATAAAATAATATTGATTAATTTTGGAGGAAGAAAGAAAAAAACTACTTTTTGTGTTTGTATTTTTGACATATCTCCCTGTGTTTTTACTCAAATTTCGATCGGGAGAGCTCGTTGGATGCGGAATTTGATTCCGCATCCAACGAGTACCCACAATGTATACTTTTGACGGACCCTGCTACCCCAAAAACAAGAAATACCTGAAAAAATGTGATGATGATGTCATCATCATGTTTTTTCAGGTATTTCTTGTTTTTGGGGTAGCGCGGTCCGTCAAAAGTATGCAGTGTGGGTACTCGTTGGATGCTGAATCAAATTCCGCATCCAACGAGCTCTCCTGATCAAAATTTAAGTAAAAACACAATGAGATATGTCGAAAAAAGGAACAAAAAAGGTAGTTTTTTTTAATGATAAATATGTCAATTCAACCATTATGGTTGACTTATTTTATTGGAATTCTATTGGTTCTTGAATTCCAACTCACAAAAACTTATTTTGGCACGTTTTCTTATAAGGCCCATTTTAGACCCCAAATTTCCTCTAATGACTTGCAAAACCTAACATCCACTGGCATCTTTTGGGATTCACATCTTTCTAAACATGAAGCATCTCCGATAATTTTACTTCGTAGGCACTGGTTCCATATTTTAACATTGTTGATAATTTGGGCCATTTTTCCATTGAATGTTTGATTATAAGTCATATATGTGAATGCTTTATTTATTTTCGTGAATTGCTCAAATATGTGTCTATATTTTAATTCCAGTGATTGCAACGTGGATTGCTTTTTCTTATGCTCAATTCATCATATTAATAATCTAAAATCACAGAAACTCCTAAAAAAAACCCATCCGCATTTGAAAACATTGAAAATTTAACTTAAACATTGAGCCATATAAAACTCTTTGTTAGGGAATACCCCACTTGGATTCATTAGGAGTTAGCCTAAACGAAGGAGCTAGGAGTAGGTGACAGTACCTAGCTCTGTGCTTGCCCCCAAGGTCACACCTCTCCCACTTTCTCAAGTGAGGAGACAACATTTGGAAGATTTCTATTGCTGGTGTGCAATCGGTGGACAACATCTTTTGGCGTCATTACCGGGGTCAAATATTTTTGTTCCTGGATGACCTTTGTTTCTTTTAGTTTTTTACCTTTTATCCTTTTTGGTATATTTTTAGTCCAATCACTCTCTGAAATTAGACTTAAGTCCACCTGGTGACTCCACTGTCAGTTAACACCTCAAGGTATTCTACTAGAAGAAACTCTGTAGTTTTGGTTGATTTCATCCCTGACCCTAAAAAGGTCTTAAGGAGGAGATTAAACAAACTATATTCTCGTAGGATTCTTGCAGAACTTGGATCTGAGTCTGTTTCAGGCATCCACATTTTATTTCCTGAAAACACTAATACCACTATTTCTAACATAATGGGTGAGTATTTTACTCAGCTTGAATTTTCTTAGATAGCAGGTCAACCCCACCGTCTTCTAGACAAAGCTATTGAGAAGCTCTCGATGTATACAAGCACTGATGCCATTACCTCCACCATGCACCTCAGGAACTTTTCTAGGTGTATCAACACTTATATAAATTATCCGCTCAACCAACATGATGATTTGTATATGAAGTTATTTGCTCTATCTTTGGATGGAAAGGCAAGTGACTGGTATAGCAACTTACTAGACAATTCCTTTAATAGTTTAGCAGCTTTCAAAACTTCTTTCACCAACAAGTTCGGTGAAAAGAAAGAACCTTGGCATCAACTTGCGTCCTTAACCAACATAAAGAAGAAAGACACAGAAACAATGGATGAGTTCAATACTAGGTTCACAGAATTGTCAAATGCCATCCCTACTGAATATGCCCCAACTAAACCAACCATCTTGGTCTATTACATTGAGGCACTTAGTGGCAAAATGCAGTACCAGATTAGAGACAAGGAGCCTGCTAACTTGCTCCAGGCTCAGGAGATTGCAATCAAGATTGATCTGAACATGCAGTCATTTGGTGAATCTAACCTGCATGGTTATTCAAGGTCTTCAACTCCATTGAAAATCGGTGAACCAAAAGACAAGGATCCTTTATCAGCTATGAAGGATTCCTATGAAAAGCAAATGATGGAGATGAAGAAAAATATGGAGGAGGCAGAGCAAAAACACTTAGCATAGTTAAAAGAAATTCAAAATAGGGTGATCACAATGGAAATAACTCAAACTCACTCCATTCCTAGAACCTTTCCTACCAAGCCAACTTGGCAAAGAAATCCTCCCAACCATGAGCAGAGGCCTCCTCATCAGCTAGAGGTCACTAACATGGTTGAGCAGTATAAGCCATTTTGCAGGGCATGTGAAGACCTTCAAGAAGAATCTTCTTGTTATTATGCATGCTATGTTCAGGAGCATGGTTTTCCAGAGGGTTGTGCTCCTAAAGCATCATCAAGCGAGCCTGAGCACATAAACTGTGTAGATGACATGCATGATATTTCCGGGGAAATATGGAGAGAGACAAAACAATATTCAAGAGATCCTGAATACATTAACACAGTTGGACAGCTCCATTCTTTCACCATAGAAACCCGGGGTCAAGTTGAATATTATAGCTAGCAATTGGATGATCTCACTAAAAACTTTAGCACTAATCCTACTAATGAGCATAATGATGATAGTTTGGAAGGTTTACTACGCTGTCACCTTTTTTTGTGAAGAAGATGACTATGATCATGAGGAGGGATATAGAATCAGATGTGATACAAGTGAGGAAGTGATACAAGTGAGGAAGAATCCCTTACATCTGATATGGATGGTAACTTTGAGACTTCAATTAAAAATCCAATCTTAGATGTTTCATGTAATGAGATTCCTCCATGCACTCTACTGGATGAAAAATATTTGGAAAGTTGGGTCCCCTGTGGTATCTTTGAAATGTAGCTTTTTGAAGAAGATGGTTTTGAGCAAAATGAGAAGTACAGACATGGAATTGATACCAGTGATGAGGCATCTCTCATATCTAACATAGATAGTGATGATGACTATTGGACTTTTACTGAAAATCCAACCTATGATACCTTTGAGAATATTTTTGAGAATCTCATCCATGATATGTCCAGCAAGGGGAGTTGTTCTTCTGAGACTTATGAAAGTTATAAGGAAGAGAAGTTAGAGTTTTTATATGATTAGTCAGAATTGTATCTAAGGATCGGTAATAAGGATTTTAAAAAGTAGTGCGGTGAAGAATTAGATGGGATACAACTAGTTGAAGTTTTTTCTCATCCATCATCTTCGCATATAGACGTTCCTTATGTTTTGGAGCACCCTGGGGCTTATACAACGAGTTATTATTTGATAAGCCTTGATGATCAACATGATGGAGTAGTCGACCTGCCGCATTATACTGATTTGTATATCACCACTATCCAGTCATGGATAGAAGCAACCTGCGTGAGCATCTAACAGTGTGGGAAGATGTTTGATGAAATTATTCATGCCTATTATTCCCCATCCATGCCGCCCATTCTGGATCATCCCTCAGGTTTGCATTTTCTAGAAATCGTGTCCTTACTTTGGCTGGTAACCGAAGATGAGGTGAAACCTTTTTATATTAATAAAATGCTTAGATGGCTGCACTGGATATATGATTACACATAACCATTTTTATTTCCATGCCTAGAGTAGGAAAATAGGCTCCTTAAAGTGAGCATTTACTATATCATTTTCTTTCTGTACTTAGGAATACATAAATTTTTCAGTTAAGTTTTATCATTCTTTTGAATAAAGAAACTTTTGGATCATTGGCTCTTTTTCATAAAACTTGTGCTACTGAGGTTTTTCTTTGTCAAGTTGAAATGTTTTTATAGGATGCGGAAACCAGATATTCTGGGGTTATCATATGCTCTCCTTGCATAAGAGATTAGATCGAGCACACATCCCACAGTTGGAGCCAGATGTTATCCAACTTTTTGTACCATATTTGGGTTACCTGAGGAGCCTTTAGTTGACAGACATGTTCAAATCCTGATTCCAGTATATCAGTTATCCATCTGCTTTTCTAGCCAATATTGGCTAGTCACTTTTTTATTTGAATAATTTTGACCATGGCCCCATGGGGTTTGTAATAAAATGTGCTAATAGGATATTTTTGAGTGGTTCGGTCTCCTGAGACATAGAATCTCAAATAGGGTATTCCATGGAGTTTTTCTCCCCTAGCAATTATCCTTTTCCTTTAGCCGAGTATAATTGACGATATTTTCTCCCGCTTCCTCCAAAGCTGGAATGCCTGATGTTGAATTCTGGGCCTTTGGGGGTTATTAGAGCCCAACTGAGTGTTATAATCCTACTAGAAATTATTTAGATAAAGGATGGTCATTTCCTAAGTCATCTGGACACATAAAAAAAAATTGAAAAAATCTTTTTCGAACAGTGAAAAATTATTTTTTAATTTTTTAATTTTAGTTACTTTTCCTAGGTTTTTTGGGTTATTTTTTCAATTAATTAAATGGAAAAAATCCATTCATGATCTGGACTCCAAATTCAGTGATTGAAGGATCTAACCTTAATCCAAAAATGATTCTTGATCAGCCAGCCAGTCAAAACCAACTTTCAGATCAGCAATTAGACACATAATGCCTTTTTACTCAAAAGAGTCAGTTCTGAGTAAAAAAAGTGATTTTTAGTAAAAAAAATGATTTTTATTAAAAAATGATTTTTATTAAAAAAAATGATTATTTTGGAGAAAACTAACACTCTCCAAATTAATCCAAATTTAGTAAAATAAAAGGCTAAATGACATCTCATGGAACACTTATGATGATTGGAGTTATCATAACTCAGCTTCAGTCATCATTAAGAGAGAAATTAAATTATTATCAGTTATCAAACATGTCATCTCTAGCTAAAGATGAGATGGAGAGCTCTCATTGGTCCGATGATTTGATCAAGGTGAAGACTGAAGCTTACACCATCAGTAGGCTTCCCAGACCTAACAAAGTAGGTTTCCAGACCTAGCAGGCAGCTTTCCCATGCAGCAGGGTTGGTTTTTTGTTTTAGGGTTTTAACACTCTCTCATTTGTTAAATAGAGGCTCTTTCAGTTCTATTGAGGATGGATTTTTGTGTAGAGAAAATCTGGTGAAACTTTTGTAATTGCTTTTTGCTTCTATGCAACCATTGGAATAGAATTAAGGCTTTGGAGGCTCATGTGGTGTGATTCTTTGGATGATTGCACTTGATGGATGAGGTGATGTTGTTTTAATGCTTTTCTTTCTTGTTTATTTGAGATTATGATGTTATGATTTAGAAGGATTCTGTAAGCACATAAGAACAGGTATTTGCAGTTTGCAAGTTAGTTGTTTATTGATTTACTTCTAGAATTTAAGAAAGAGCATTGTTTTATTCAGTTGTAGTTCATGCTCTTCTTTATTTCAATTTGTGAACAATACATGATCTCATCTTTGCATAGCAAGTCTAAGAGTGTTATTTTGCAGATCCTTCCATCCAGCTGAGCAGAAGTTCGAGCTCCGCTGCATCTTATTCTCTTGGAGTCAAGTATGTTTTTTCTGGTAATTGCATGCTTCACGAGATCCAAGTGCTTTAAAAAGATCCACAAGTTTGACCATTCTCTCCTTGCTTTTATTCATCATTTAAATTAAAAGATATTTATTTTCTTGGGATTAGGGCACGTTTGGGCTAAAGTGAACATTCATTCACTTAGCCTTTGCCCTAGTTGGCTGCCTTGTGCTTTATTTTTGGCCTTTTAGGCCTTTTATTTGCATCCTTTCCTTCCCTTAGTTCGCTGTCCACTTTTCTCCACTTTTTGCCCTTTTGGACAGCCCTCTTTTGCCTCCTTTTTCAACATTTTGCAGCCCCTTTCCATCCTCTTTTTGGGCCATCTTTTGGGATGTATTTTAATCCTTTTATGCCTTTTATTTGGATCATTTCCTTCCTTTTTTTCGCTGTCCACTTTTCCCCATTTTTACCCTTTTGGACAGCCCTCTTTTGCCTCTTTGTTTCCACTTTTTGCAGCCCTTTTCTAACTTTTTCTTCAACCATCTTTTGGGCTATATTTTCAACCTTTTTCACCCTCATTTTGCAGCCCTCTTTCACCGATTTTCAGCCATTTTTCTCACTTAGTTTCCATCCTTCTTTAGACTTTCTTTTTGCTCTCTTTCCACCCCTCTTACACCCCTCTTGCCTTGCCTTTTTCTTGCCTCTTTTCTTCCTTCTTCTTGGTGAGTTTGGGTAAATGTTTTTAGCTAGTTTATAGATTAAATTTCAAGTTATATTTGATCAACTAATATCATAACAAGTGTGTGTCTAGAGCTCTTAGATTGCACATAGGTGAAGGAGATCCCAAAGGCCACAAACAAACAAGAAAGTGCAGAAAGAACAAAAAAATTGCTATCCCTCTTCTTGCATCCCCTTCTTTCCCCATTCTTCCAAGAAGCAAAGAACACATCATCATTGTAAAAGATTAATAAAAAAGAGCTGAGTTAGAGCAAGTCTCCTTCTTTTCTACTTCCCCTATTTTGGGGAAGTGTGTCTTGTGTTCATTTTCATGATTTACTTAGTTCAGTTTTCCTTACACAATTAGTTTAGCTCTCTGATTAAACTTAGTTTGATTCTTACTAATTGCTAGTTGTTACTTAGCTTCATTTCTACTAATTGCTAGATTCATCAGTGCTTGTTGGTGTCTTGTTATAAATTGTTAAATCATAAAAAGAACCAAAATCTCTTGAATCTCACCATAAGGTGGATCAAGAGTGCTCTTTGTCGGAGAGTTTTAATCAACCACCTTTAATATTAATTGTTGTGTTTGTTTAATCAAATCATCCATAAGTAAGATTCTTGAACTTGTAGAAACACAAGTCAAGAGCACTCTCTATCGGAGAGCGCCTTAGGTTTGCACAACCCTTGCATTAGTTTCATCTAGATTAGCTAAGTTTTTTGAAGCACTGTCATAAGACGAGGTCAAGAGTGCTCTCTGTCGGAGGGTTTTAATTAATTAACTTAATAAAATTTGCAACTCACGCCCCTTTAATTAATTAACCCCCCTCCCTCTTTGCCGGAGTATGCTCTGACCGATCCTAGATCGGAGTACCCAAAAACGACACTAGATCTTTATACCCCGCAAGAGTAACCTAATAACACTTAAACAAATCGTAACCAATGCACCGGCATTGTAGGGATTATTCCAAAGTACTTCCTAGTAGAGGCGCCGGAACCTCTCGCTGTCATAGATTCTCGGCTAGCTGGTCACTTGACAATATCAGCCTAGGATACTGGGCGGGCCCAACATGTCTTCAATGGAGGAAACTTAGAAGACTCTCTCAGCTTTGATAAACCTTTTTGTTGACACCCTAAAGCAAGACCACTATTAAAAACTCTTAAAAATTACCAAGAGCACTTGCAAAACCTAACATTTACTGGCATCTTTTGGGATTCACATCTTTCTGAACACGAAGCATCTCCGATAATTTTACTCCATAGGCACTGGTTCCATATTTTAACATTGTTGATAATCTAGGCTATTTGTCCATTGAATGTTTGATTATAAGTAATATCTGTGAATGCTTTATTTATTTTCATGAATTGCTCAAATATGTGTCTATCTTTTAATTCCAGTGATAGCAATGTGGATTTCTTTGTCGTGTGGTCAATTCATCATATTAATCATCTAAAATCACAGAAACTCCTAAACAACACCCATCCGCATCTGAAAACATTTAAATTTAACTTAAACATTGAGCCATAGAAAACTCTTTGTTAGGGACTACCTTCCTTGGATTCGTTAAGAGTTAGCCTAAATGGAGGAGCTAGGATTATGTGACAGTACCTAGCTCTATGCTTGGCCCCAAGGTCACACCTCTCCCACTTTCTCAAGTGAGGAGATAGGTTTCATAATATTTCTGCTACTGGTGTGCAATCGGTGGACAATAGTGTGTAAGGGATTGAATGTTGCATTTGAATACCTACATCTTTACAATACTGAATGAACTCGGACTTGACATACTCACCACCATTTTTAGATCTGAGGACCTTGAGTTTCCTCCCAGACTAGTTTTCAACTAAAGCTCTAAATACTTTGAAGAGGCCAAAAACTTCAGAATTATTCTTTAGGAAGTGAACCCAACAATACCAGGAAAAGTCATCTATGAAAGTCAGTGCATATTTGTCTTGAATCATGGACGTATGAGGGAATGGACCAGCAATGTCACTTTGGATCATCTCAAGAGGTGCAGATGTTCTCTCATGATTAGCTTTCTCATACTTGTGCTCTGGTTGTTTTCGTAGGATACAACCTTGACAGACTCCCTTAGAAAACTTGATCTTTGGTAACCTTATAACCTTATATTTTTCACTCAAATTAGAAAGATAATTATAGTAAACATGGACAAATATTTCATGCCAAAGCTTGCTTTTATTAAGATGAATCATAAGAGAAGAGGGGTTTGAGTAGAGTAGAAAATGGGAAAACTTGTATACCTTGGAAGTGTGATCAACAACACCTTTTTCTATAACTTTACCATTCGAAATCTCAATGATTTCAAGATCATCAAGGGATAATATGACCTTCTTTGGAGACCCAGAATGATTCATATGATACACTGACAAGAGATTGGAAGCAAGACATGGAACATACAACACATTATGGAAACTAACATGGTCAATATCAATCTTACTCTTCCCCAAACTGTCAATGAGAGAGTCATCTCCCAAAACTATTGGTGGCCCTTTCGACATGTCAGTAGAGGAGAATGTCTCTTTTGTTGAAACCATGTGTCTAGAAGCTCTAGAATCTATGATGAAGCTAGGTGAGCTTGATGTGCCAACAACCAAGGCATATACTGTAGTATGCACACTTGCTAATTTCTCCTTTGTTCTTCTTCTTCTGGGAGTTCTTCTTCAAACCTTAGGGCTCCTCTTGAGACTTAGACTTGCCTCTCATTTTATTAGGTGGACTTTTAGATTTTTTCTTTCTTTTTGAATGCACCCTTGAATCTCCAGCAACCAAATCTTGTTCTTTGGAAGGTTTGATGGTTCCCATCATCACCAACTTATCTTGCTCCTGTGTGAAAGATTCCATGAACTCTGCAAGCTTAGGCACCTTCCAGGCTTGATTTGTCAACTTGGTGGCATGTAAGGTCGAAACAAACACTGAATAGTTAGGACCAAGTGTAGAGTGTATGGCCAAGACTAGTTGCTCTTCCTTCTTTTCTATCCTACACTATTTCAACTGCAAAACAAGGGCCTTAAACTTGGAAAAGTAGAGTTGCAATGATTCGAAGCTACTGGGACTCAAGGAGATCATCTTATTCTTGATTTGATGTCCTCTCATCTCATTAGTATTTCCAAAAATATATTCTATCTTCTCCCACACTTCATTAGGTGATTCCAATCCATCAATATGTAAGAGGAGGTCTCTTGAAATGCTCAGACACAAAAGACCATAGGCCTCATCCCTCCTGTTGTGCCATTTAATCTTCTCTGCAGCTACATTGGTATTTTCCTCACTTGCCATAGTCACCCTATAGAGACCTTTCACTCTCAACAATATCTCCATCTCAGGTTTCTACTCAAAGAAATTGAATGGAGTCAAGATGATCTTCTAAGATTGGTCCATAGCTCAGAAACTGTGCCCTCCAGTCAGCAGAATGCACTCCCAATCTATGATTTTGAACCTGCAATAACAATTTGGAAGGAGAGAAATTGATCTAAAAAGGATTTGATACCATGTGGAAATTAAACCCAAGAGATATAACAATTACACTCACAAAATTGCTAATCAAACATGCAAAATTAACACCAAAGGAGACTAAAATTGGAGCATAACACTAATCTGTATTGAATAAGTGTACAATATCCAAACTTGTGAAGTAATAGGCTACTGTAATATATCATTACATGAGAGAATTGAATTCATCAATATGCCATTTGAAATAGTAAAAAAGAAGGCTTACCAAATCTAGTCAAATCCCCCATAGGTGGATAAAGAAGTTTCAAAATCTGTGAAGATGCTCACGAATTTGGTAAGTCAAGTGGGAAATCTAAAGAGGGATGGAAAGAAAACTCATACATGGTTTGATTTGGAGAAAAGGAGGGAGGATGATGTGGGATAAAAACAAGTCAACTACACCTAGTCTATCTTTTCCTTTTGCCTTAAATCAGAATAAAGCACGTAACTTTTTAGAAAAAGTAGACATGTGCTTTGGAGGATTTGGAATAAATCAGACATGCTAAATTGGGTTTCCAATATGTTTCCAAAGCACTCCAAGATTCATTTTTAGCATGTGTTGACTTCTAGGACATGTAGAAGGAAACTATCATAGAATGGAACCTAGGAAACTAGGTAATAAGACAAAAATAATTAAATTAATGTCTAATGTACGTAACTGTGGTTTGATTATTATAACACTATTTCCATTATTTCACTATCGACCAAACCCTAAATTTCCCTGAATTCATTGATTAGTGTGCCAATAATTATTCCCCTTTTGAAAGAGTAATAATGGATGTTACTAGCTCAAAAATCCTTTTTCCAGTCATCCCTTTGGTTCTTAGAAACACCCTCTCAATCCCTGATGATTTCATGTTGAAGTCTAAAGAGTTCAATAGTCCAGTATTTTAGGGAGTTTGGAATAGAAAAGAAACACGAATTCTTCAAGAGTTTTTTCAAACCAGATGTACAACTACAAGAACAACCTTTCCCTCTAGATGAAAACAATTTTAACAAATAAACGTAGTGTGTTGTAACCTTGATAAGTCAGTGCCTAGGGTTAGATATAGACAAGTATATCAATGAACTCCATATGATTTTATTATTTGTGTTGAGTACTTTTCTAGTTGATTCTACAACGTCCAGCTAGTTGATACAAAATTCATGCCTTAAATTTGATGAATTATTGGTTGAGAACATTCATTCTCAGTTAATGGATTTCCACAAGACGAAGACTTTCAGATTTCAATCCTATCTACTAAAAATATTTTTATCTTTCAATGAGGAGAATTTAAAACTGCTAGATATGGTGCTTACTAAGGAAATGAGTAGGGATTACACTAGGTTTATGAATTTCGTCATGTTTGAAGTGTATAATGGTATTTTTCGAAAAATGTTTCCTAGAGTACTACCAGAAATGAAAAATATATTGCAGTTGTTTCTAGATAAAAGGATTGGTGATTGGTTTCTGTTTGATCAAGGGAGAGTTATTAGGTTGTATGGATTTTTTCATCAACCTTATTTATTGATTTCATTCTTGACTCCTAGAGTGTTTTCAATGGAATTGATAAGACAAAAATTGGTAGTGGAGATTGAGCACTTTCTAAATTTCAAGAATTCTATTGAGATGAGATATCCATGGGTTGTAAGCCCTTTTATTATAAAAAATAAATTTTCTCTTTCAATGATCAAGAGTTTGTTGAAATAGATGGTTTTTTAGACAGAATTTGCTATCAATTATGACCCTCGTCATGTTATTTCAAATAGAATAGAGGCTCTGAAAAGAAATCCTTTTAAGCATGTTGAGGTTGTTGGATTAGCAGATGCTGTAAATTGGTCTAATTATCCTCATGAAAGTCAAAAGGATATTGATATGTATGAATAATCAACTTCTTCTATGAAGTAAATTAATACACCACATGATGAAACCTCCAGCTTGGTCCCATTAGATGAAAAAATTGCACCCTTAGTCAGTTGCTTAGAAAAGACTAACAAGAGAGAATTTTCAGATTCCATGGATACAAAAGAGGAGGATACTTCCATGACTCCAAAAAAGTAAAAAATTGAAGTAGAAGGAAAACTTTTCCAAGTTATAGATGAAGACAGAGGTAAGAAAAAGATGAAAGTGACAGGGATTTCCTTAGAGGTGAAGGAATATGCATTTGTTGATACATTAGATGAGTCCACATATCGGTTTAAAAATAAGGAAGAATGATTGGAGAAGTATAAGGAAACTAAGTACATAACTTCAGAAGAATCTTTAAGGTTGTATTCAGAGAAAAATATCTAGTCAAGATCTATCTCTTATTTCTGTTATAGATTATTTCCAAAACACTTTGAACTTGACCTTAGCAACCAAGAACAAGGTTGCTGAAATGGAAATGGATTTGGAAAACATCTGTATCCCTGACATGATACATTTGCACAAGCAAATGGGGGATATTATTTTTAATGATCAATTGAAATATACCTTGAAATTGTCAAAATTGTAGACCAGTAAAAGTAGAATTGAAAATCATATGAGGAAGGAAAAGGGAGGAATAAATCCCACCAAGCACAAATAAATAAATTGAAAACAGATTTGTTGGATTCTAAGAGACAAGATGATAGAGGAGAAGGGATATATAAATTGCTAAATGAAAAGAAAAAATCCATCCAACTGTTGAAAAACAAATTTAAGATACCTTCTACACAGCTAATACAAGCATCTAATTTAGCTAAACTTGAGAAGGAAAAATAGAGCCTAAGTGGTGAGTTGATAGATTGCAAGGAAACATTATTAAAATTTGCAAAAAAGGAGAAACAATGACAACAAGACATGGATCTTGTGGTAGAAAGTGAAAATACTTGCAAATTAAAATTTAAGGAGTTGGAAAAGAAACTATAGGAGAAAGAGATTCGAAGTAGAATCAATCCCTCTTCTACTGAATGTGGTGATTTCTCTAGTTTTCAATCCATGGAACATGTGAGTCTAAGAGACCTAGAATTGACAAGATTGGAGAATCAAATTAAAAACTTGGAGATCTTGGCCATAAAAAGAGAACAAGAGAGGAAATCCTTGGAAGATAAATGCGAAGCTTGGGAGGCCAAATGACATGAATTACAAGCTAAAAATGATAAATTAATGAAGCAGGTCATAGGCCAATCACCAGTGAAGGGGGAAAATCATATCATTTGGGATTCCATCATAGAGGAAGAACGAAAAATAAGACCTTATCTATATTATGTGTTGGATAAAGAAGTTGTGATTCAACCATCCAAGAAAATTATGACAGCAGCCAGGGAAAAATTAAATAAAAAGCCAATTGATTATGCCCATAATACCATCAATGTTTTTAATGGATTAACAGAGTATGATTTGTAAAATGAAAATATCAAGGAAAAAATATCAATTGTAACCTAGTTCAGGAAGGTAGTGAACAAGTATCATCATTTAGACACTGTCTAGGCCAAAATTGACATCATGGCACATCAACTAAAGCTCTTTAGTGTTATGTTTGATCTCTTATGTATGAAGGGAATCCCATTATTTTGCGAAGAAAAAGGCACAATGTTGACCTAGAAGGAATATCGGGATAATTTTATTTAGTGTATATTGGATCACACCAATTTCACTTATATGTGTTAGGTTTTTATCATTCAAGCAATATGATCTTAGGATCTTATCTGAGAGAATAAAATGAATAGCAATAAACAAAAGTGACAAGAGACACAAAGAATTTTCCTCAGGGAAACCATAAAGGAGAAAACCCTGTTATAATAATCAACCCATAGTTTACCCATTTAGACATTAATTTAATTATTTCTGTCTTATTAGCCTAGTTCATGTGTCCCACCTTGTGCAAGTTGTCTTTTACCTATCCATAGTGGTCAAACTTGCCTCATTTGCCTCATGTAGCGCATGGGAAAACCAAAGGAATCAAATATACTTTATTCCTGGCCTCCTAGGCACCCTGCTGCTTTTTCTGCTTTATTCCCTGCTTTTTCAGTGTTTTAAGGCAAATAGAAAAGCTAGACTAGGTGAGGTGAACTAGTTTTTTGTCCTCTTCATACTCCACTATTTTCTCCATGCAAAAGCATGTATGAGATTCCATTCCACCACTCTTTAGCTTACCTAAGCCATTTTTCTAATTCGTGAGCTCCATGACAGGTTTGGTATTAGCTTTTTACACCTATGGGCGATTTGCTTATTTTTAGTAAGCCTGTTTTATGCTAGATACGAATTGCTCCTCATGCATTTGAATCCCCGATGTATGTTATTTATTCAGAAACCTATTATGATACAGGGTTGGCTATTGTACACTGATTTAATACAGTTTAGTGTTCAGCTCCAATTTCAGTCTCTTTTGTGAGTGATTTTGCATGATCTATTGTTAATTGTTGTGAGTAAAATTAATCTATCACTGGGTTCAATTTACACATGGTATCAAATACATTGTATATTGTTATCTATCCTTCAAAATTGTTTTGCAGTTTCGACATCAGTGACTGGGAGGCTTCTACTGACAGCCGGGACAGATTTTCTAAGCTATGGATCAATCACAGAAAACTATCTTGACTCCCTTCAATTTCTTTGAATGGAAAGAAGATATGGAGATACTGTTGAGAGTGAAAGGCCTCTACAGGGTGACTATGGCAACAGAAGCAGAGCCCAATGCAGCTACAGAGAAGATAAAATGGCACAATAGGAGGGATGAGGCTTATGGCTTCCTATGTCTGAGTATTTCGAGAGACCTCATTTTCCATATTGATGGATTGAAATCACCGAATGAAGTATGGGAGAAGCTTGCTGATATTTTTGGAAATACAGATGAGATGAGGGGACATCAAATCGAAAATGATCTGATTTCTCTGAGTCCAACAAGCTTTGAATCTCTGCAGCTATATTTCTCCAAGTTCAAAGCACTAGTTTTGTAGCTGAAACAGTGTGGGATCGAAAAGAAAGACTATCAGCTCGTACTGGCCATCCTCTCAAAGCTAGGCCCTGACTATTCAGTGTTTGTTTCAACCTTCTATGCCAAAAAACTGACAGCTCTAACCTGGAAGGTGCCTAGCCTTGTAGATTTCATGGAATCTCTCACACAAGAACAAGACAAGCTGGTGATGATGGGCACCATCAAACCATCCAAAGATCAAGCTTTGATTGATGGAGATTTGAAGGTGGATTCGAAAAGCAAAAAGAAAGCTAAAAATCCACCTGAGCAAACGAGAGACAAGAAACAGTCTCCGGAGGATCCACAAGGTCCCAAGAAGAACTACCAGAAGAAGAAGAAACAAGGTGAAATGAACAAGTGCGCATACTGCAATAAGGGAAATCACTCTGAAAGCTCTTGTATGAAAAAGTAGATAGACATGCTGAACCAACTCCTGGAGAAGAATGGTATCTCCCTTCCAGAAAGCTCAAAGAAGAGAGAAGGAGGATCAAGTTCAGATGACAAAGAGAGAGTTCATGCTCTAGTTGCTGGCACATCAAGCTCACCCAGTTTTATCATTGATTCTGGAGCTTCAAGACACATGGTTTTGACTAAGGAGGCCTTCTCCTCACTGGACAAGTCGAAAGCACCATCTATAGTACTAGGAGATGACTCTCTCACTGAAATTTTAGGCAAAGAAAGGATAGATCTTGATCATGGTCAGTTCAGCAATGTGCTGTATGTGCCTGGTCTTGCCTCCAACCTCCTATCAGTGTACTAGATGACCCACACTGGGTCTCCTAAGAAGGTCATATTCTCCCCCGATGAAGTTGAGATCACAGAAATCTCAACTAGTAGAGTCATTGAAAAAGGAGTTGCGAATCATGCTCAAAAGGTATACATGTTCTCACACTTCCTACCTTACTGAAACCCCTCTGCTCTTCTGATTCATGCTAATGAAGCAAGAAAGATTTGGCATGAAATATTTGGCCACCTAAAATACAAATATATTTCTGATCTTAGTGAAAAAGAGATGGTCATAGGGTTTCCCAAGATAAAATTTTCCAAAGGAGTCTGCCAAGATTGTATCCTAGGAAAACACCCAGAGCACAAATTTGAGAGAGCTAGTCATGAGAGAACCTCTGCACCCCTTGAGCTGATCCACAGTGATGTTTCTGTCCCATTCCCTCATATGTCCATGATTCAAGACAAATATGCATTGACTTTAATTGATGGCTTTTCCAGGAATTACTGGGTTCACTTCCTGAAACACAAGTCTGAAGTTTTTGGCCTATTCAAAGTCTTTAAGGATTTGGTTGAAAACCAGTCTGGAAGGAAACTCAAGGCCCTCATATCTGAAAATGGTGGTGAGTATGTCAAGTCTAAGTTTATTAATTATTGTGCAGATGCAGGTATTCAGATGCAACATTCTATCCCTTACACACCACAGAAAAATGGTGTTGCTGAGAGGAAGAACAGATCACTGAAGGAGATGGCAACATGGATGATGGAGGCCAAAACTTTTCCACCAAAGTAATGGGCTGAAGCTATCAATTGTGCAGCCTATATTCAAAATAGGGTGCCTCATAAACAGCTTGATGGCATGACTCCCTTCGAAGCATGGAGTGGGCACAAGCCAGATGTGACCCATTTCAGGATTTTTAGCTCAAAGGCTTGGGATAGAATTCCAACAGAGAAGAGGAAGGCTTTGCAGCCCCAAAGACAAGAGTGTATTTTTGTTGGATACTCTGAAGATTCAAAAGGGTATAATTAGATAAATTTGAGCACAAACAAATCCTTCATTGAAAGGTGTGTTCAGTTTGAAGAATAACCCCTTGCAGCAGTGGAAGTTGGTGAAGCCTCTTCACCACCTGAACCTCAAGAAGTAAGTAAAGAGTTTGTTGAACATGTTGATTCTGATTTTTCTGATGGAGATGATTTTATTGCAGACCCTAACATCCCTACAAGGCAAAAATGGGCAGCCAAGACACTACATGCAGCATGAGAGCTAGCTGGGGATCCCAATGACCCAAGGAGGACTAGATCTCAATTTGAGAGTGGTCTGTGCATGAAGGATCCTATGTTTGCTGAAAAATTATATTTGATGGTCGAGTCTGATCCTCGAACATATGAAGAAGCAGCAGGAGATCCAATATGGCAAACAACCATGAAGGAGGAGTTTAGCTCACTCCAGAAGAGCAACACATGGGAGCTAGTGGATCTTTCCCTAGGGAGAAAAATAACACCGTGTAAGTGGGTCTATAAGACCAAATTTGCTGCTAATGGTTCACCACTGAAGTAAAAGGCCAAATTGGTAACCAAGGGCTACTCATAGGTTCATGGCATAGATTACAATGAGACTTTTTCCCCAGTGGTAAAGATGGATTCCATCAAGCTAGCCTTAGCCATTGCAGCCTCAAGGCAATGGGAGGTACATCACATGGATGTAAAATGTGCCTTCCTGAATGGAGATCTCACTGAGGAGATATATATGCAGCAGCCTCAAATTTTTTCTACTAACCCTTCTCTTGTGTTCAGGTTGAGAAAGTCATTGTATGGGCTAAAGTAAGCCCCCAGGGCTTGGTATGCCAAGATCAATAACTTCTTGCTATCACTGAATTTTGTTTGGTGCAAATCAGATCCAAATGTCTATTTGAAGTTAGTTAATGGTTCATTAATGATCATTGTGTTATATGTTGATGACCTCCTCATTACAGGAAGCTCAAAGGCTGAGATTGCTTCCTTAAAAGGAGCTATGAACCAAGCCTTCTCCATGACAGATTTGGGGCTCTTAAGTCAATTTTTGGGGCTTGAGATTGCTCAAACCAAAGCTGGAATCAAGGTGCAACAGTCCAAATATGCCTTGGACTTTCTGAACAAGTTCAGAATGAAGGATTGCAAAGCAAGCAAAACTCCTTTCTTTTCAGGAGTGAAGCTGGAAGAAGTTGATTCTTCACCTATGGTAAACAATACACTGTATAGGAAATTGATTGGATGTTTGTTGTATCTGACACATACTAGACATGATATTTGTTATGCAGTAAGTGTGGCTTCTAGATTCATGGATCAGCCTCAAGAGATCCATTGGAAAGAAGCCAAAAGGATCCTTAACTTTGTTCAGGGAACAAGGACACATGGGATCTTCTATAAAGCAAAATCTGATCTTGATTTGATTGGATTTAATGACAGTGATTGGGAAGGTGATAGCACAGATAGAAATTCCACATCAGGATATGTGTTCATGCTTGCAGAAGGGCCAATCAGCTAGTCAAGAAAGAAACAGAGTGCCATTGCACTCTCATCTACAGAAGCAGAGTACAGAGGAGTTGTTAATGCAGCAACTCAATGTTTATGGTTGCAGGGTTTACTTGGAGAGTGTGGCTTCGAACCAAAGTACTAAACTACCATCTACTGTGATAACCAGAGCACCATTCGAATCTGCAAAGATCCAGTTTAGAAGCAGAGAACCAGGCACATTGAGATCCATATGCACTACATCAGAGAGCTTGTGCATGATGGCACCATTCACCTACTCTTCTGTTCATCTTCAGAATAAGTAGCTGATATCTTCACCAAATCATTTTGTGAGAAGACCTTCAACAATCTCAAATCACTGTTGGGGATTTCTGATCATGCTGTGAATGCATGAGTGAAGACAAGATTCTACAATTTTGTTTTACAGTCCATGTTTAAGGGAGGATTTTCCCAAGTTGGTTTTGCCTCTTTCCTTGTTTAAATGGACATGCAGTATGTAAAGGGTGACTAAACCTTGTTGCTAGGCCCTATAATTTTATGATATATTACTCATAAGTCAGTCTTAAGGGGGTTGTTAGAATAATCAACCCATAGTTTACCCATTTAGACATTAATTTAATTATTTCTGTCTTATTAGCCTAGTTCATGTGTCCCACCTTGTGCAAGTTGTCTTTTACCTATCCATAGTGGTCAAACTTGCCTCATTTGACTCATGTAGCACATGGGAAATCCCAAGGAATAAAATCTACTTTATTCCTGGCCTCCTAGGTGCCCTTCTGCTTTTTCTGCTCTATTCCCTGCTTTTTCAGTGTTTTAAGGAAAATAGAAAAGCTAGACTAGGTGAGGTGAACTAGTTTTTTTTCCTCTTCATCCTCCACTCTTTTCTCCATGAAAAAGTATGTATGAGCTTCCATTCCACCACTCTTTATCTTTCCTAATCCATTTTTCTAATTCGTGAGCTCCATGACAGATTTGGGATCAACTTTTTACACCTATGGGGGATTTGCTTATTTTTAGTAACCCTGCTTTATGCTAGATTCAAATTGCTCCTCATGCATTCGTATCCCTGATGTATGTTATTTATTCAGAAACCTATTATGATATAGGGTTGGATATTGTACACTGATTTAATACATTTTAGTGTTCAGCTCCAATTTCAGTCTCTTTTGTGAGTGATTGTGCATGATCAATTGTTAATTTTTGTGAGTAAAATTAATCTATCACTGGGTTCAATTTTCACAAACCCTACAACTTGCCCAGAGATAGAATGAGCACCAATGGTATCAGTAAAACCCAAAGACAAAAAAGATGATCTCCAACAGTTGTTATCTCTCTCTCACTTAAGAAGGCTTCTCCTCTCTCACTCATGCTCCCCAGTGAGTGAGTGTGTGTGTGATGTGTAGAAATGAGGAGGGCATCACTTCTATTTATATTCTTTCATTCACTTTCTGTTCACTCCAAAAATTCGGCCTCACTTAACAACTACTTACCAGGGCCGACTTCTCTAGGAGAGTCTAATAACCCTAGTTCCCTACAATCGTGGGAACTTTTCCCTCCGATATAAAAGGAGGTTTAATCTTGAATCAATTGTGCGGACTATTTCCTGACTTACAATGGAGGGTTAACCTCAATGAATTTACATGACTTGTTTACATTATTGAATCTCCTAATCGAAACATCAGGGCATGACATGACTCAGTTACATTGTAGATACTTCCTGGAATAAAAATAGGGGTACAATACATAAGATATACAACTGAATACACTTCGAAGTTACAAATATATCAACACACCATCTTAAATAGGAAGGTATTCTCTCGACACAATTTATCAGCACAAATATTCTTCTCTGTATCATCTAGATCATCATCAAGTCATCTTCATCTTCAAGTCATCTTCATTGTCAAGTCATCTTCATAGTCAAGTCATCTTCATCAAGTATAGATCATCACTTGATCTGGATCATCATGAAAGCTGGATCATCACTGGATCATCATCATCATCACTACTTCCACTATCTCAATCAAATGGTGCTATCTCTTCATTATTCTTGTCACAGGAAGTTCTACAGAGCCATTCCTTTTTCATGCTACTTGTAGGCCTATCCTACAGGTAGGTGTTCATATTCTTCAACACTTATATCTGACCATGAGAGGAACACATCCAAGAACCATGTCAGAATGGTCTGTCGAGCACTTACGTCTTTCATTCTCAAGGAATGGATCTCAACTCTAGGCTGAGTGTCAGTCGTAGAATGAAACAAATTCTTGGTAATTGACCAGGTGCCTCCATTCTCCCAGAGAATGGCCTCTCAACACTAAGCTGAACTTCAGTCCTAGACTGAATTAATTTTCTGGTAACTAACCAGGTGCCTCCATTCTCCCAGATAATGGCTTCTATCGGTCTTCATCATCTTTGGCCATACTGTGGAATCCTCAAGACTGACGTTCATCAACAAAACCTTGAAAGAACATCCTAACACAGAATATAGGATCTCCAAGGATATTTTACATGTGATTGTCACAAAAACTTGAAAGAGCATCCTAACACAGACTATAGGATCTCCCAGGATCTTTTCTATGTGACCACCAGCAAAAAATCTCGAAAGAGCATCCTAGCACATACTATATGATCTCCCAGGATATTTTCTATGTGGTCAGGAAAAACCTTAAGAGAGTGTCTGGCAACATGCGAGAACTCTAAAGAGAATCCCAGGACTTTTACAAGAAAATAGCTCAACCTATTGGATCTCCAGAGCTGATTACATTCCTCTAGTAGCAAAACATCGAAACATCATGCTAGGATAGACTATATAATCTACCAGGATGTTTTCTATGCTACCTGTAGCAAAACCTCAAAAGATAATCCTAGCATAGACTATAGGATCTCCCATGATCTTTTCTATGCTACCTGTAGCAAAACCTCGAAAGATCATCCTAACAAAGACTATAGGATCTCCTAGGATCTTTTCTATGCTACCTCTAGCAAAACCTAGAAAGAGCATATGAGCACAGACTATAGGATATCCCAGGATGTTTTTTATGCTACCTATAGAAAAACATTGAAATAGCATCCTAGCACAAACTATAGGATCTCCCAAGATATTTTCTATGCTACTTGAACAAACTATCCACAACCAACCCGTATCAAAACCATGAAAGAGAATCCGAGCATAGACTATCGGATCTCTCAGTATATTTTACATGAGATAAAATATATTCATAGAGTATCATCATGATACTTGTTAAGCCAAAAATCCCCCACTTAGCTCTCAATGGCCTACACCACCCAAGGACACCATCCCACAACTCTCATGTCACTCCATTAGACATTCCATTAGACCACCACACCTCCAAAATAGCCCAAGGATGAAGAAAAAGGGCTAAAAACCCCAAAAAGGAGCCCAAAATAGCCCCGTAGGAGCTAAAGCCCTAAAAACAGTGCTAAAACCCTAAAAGGGGCTAAAGTTAGGGAGGAAGGGGCTAAAATCCCAAAAAAGGGGCTAAAGTATTGACCAAGGGCTTAAAACCTTAAAACCCCTTGGAAAAGCTATAAAAGGAGGGTGGGGGGTCACTCTCAAAACAATTCTCCCATTGCCTATTGTTATGCTTCCCGTGGATGCTTTGAGACCTTTGCCTCTCAAACCACCCACACTCCCTCTCCTCCATCTCCATTTCCAATTTGAGCCATTGCTCCCCAACCAAGAGAGAGAGGCTTCCACAAGCTAGGGAATGGTGGCCCATTCCCACTAGAGAAGGTATACTTGTGCTTTCATGTTTTGCTTCTTAGTTATTTAATTTGCTTTGATTTCTAACCATTATTTTTATTTGCAGGTTTTGCTTAACAATGTTTGCAGGTTTTTCCATTGTAGCTTAGGTTTATTTTGTAGGTTTTGAAGCCAGAACCCTAACCCGTGTTTGTAGAGGGGTGCATCAACATTGCTTCTATTTCCTTCTGTCATTAGCTTAGCCTTAGTTTAGTTTATTGTTATTTATGCTCTGTTTTATTTTATGCTCCTAGTTTACATTTCCATTTTGTTTTTCTGCATTTACCATTAGTAGGAACCTACCCTTCTATCCTATAGATACAAGGGAGCCATTCCTGCCCCTGTAGCAGGGAGAAATCCTTGCTATAGAACTAGCGACCATACTAGGTTAATCCCATAGGATCCTTGGGCCGAAATTTTAATTTTTCAACTTTTTTCAATTTTACCCTATTTTTCAAAAATGTCTTATTAAATCTGTCTTAGATTTAGTTTTTTCTTGTTTTAGGTACTGCCGAAGCCTCTGTTAGGAAAAACCAAGTCAGATTGACCACAGTACCAGTTACTGCCAGTCATATCTAACTCTGTCTCACCAAAAAACCCCAATCTGGAGCAGGGCGCTCTTATTGGGGAAAAAGGTGAGACTGGGGCGCACTTAATGGGAAAATAGGTGCGCCCAGGGTGCACTTAATCCCTCGATAAGTGTGACTTCATCCCAAAAACTCAGGTTGCGGCTAGTTCTGCATTATGTGGGACCCCCTCGCTCATTTCTAGAAAAATCTCGCGGCCCCCTTGCCAGATTTGGTTAGAAATGTGCGACCTATCAAAAAAAAGTTTAATTTGAATTTAATAAACTGTAAATTTCAGTTTCAAAGGACTATTAGTGCGGCCCAGCTGCCTTTTTCCACCACTGCTAGTTAATTTCATTTCCTATTTTCATTTTCTGCATTTTATTTCATGAACAATGCGTAAATGTTAAGTAAATCATTATGGCTTAATAAAATGAACCTAGTCTAACTAAAATCAACTTAAAATCAAACGATCTTGCCTCCCCTTCCTCCTCTACGCAGTCATCACCCTCTCGGGTATTTTGGGATATGACGAAGGGAAAGCTCGTATAGATCTAGGAACTCCATGATATTGTTCCAAAACCATTAAAACCGGTGACTTGGAAGGTAGACGGGGTAGAGAAGGAGGGCTTCTCACGGCACTAAGCGTCCTCCCTGTTGACCAACCTAGCAATCAGGATGTGACTTGAGGATCTACAGATGGGCTTAGTACCATTTTGCTGAGATCCCAACACCTTCTCTTGGTTGAAGAGGAATATCACTGTGAGGTAGACATCTAATTAGGCCA